>PKML01074393.1:140736-203078 GCA_002933935.1 Eutrema yunnanense
TCAATCTTCCCATTCAGGTGGTCAATCTTCCCATTCAGGTCAGTGTACAGCGAGTCAAACTTCCCATTGAAATCCACCTGCAACTTCTGCTGTCCCTGAAGAACCTGTTCCATCATGAGTTCCATCTTATTGTCTGTAGACTTTGGAGAGATGGGCTGATACGAAGAGTTCCCGTAATTGCGAGTGTTGTTGCTGAAATTCCGGTTATTGTTGTACCCAAATTGTTGACCCTGAAATCCAGAACCACCAACGTAGTTACAATATTCTACTTCATTCTCAGCAGCAAAGTGGACCGCTTTCTGATTCTTCCCGAGCAAAATATCCAGCTTTGCTTGAACTTCAGCAATTTGAGACCCATCAATTCCTGCAGCTTGCTTCTTCCTGTCGAAGTCAGCATTCTTGGTGCTATTGCTAGACACCAAGTTCTCAATTAGCACAACTGCATCATCTGGATATCTGGTGTTGAAATTCCCATTACTCGCAGTATCCAGAGCCATCTGGTACCTCCAATCGATCCCTCTGTAAAATGTGCCCAGCAGCTGAACTTGATTGAACCCATGGTGTGGACAGTCTCTTTGATATGACTTGAAACGAATCCAAGCAGCCTTAAATCTCTGTTGGACCTTGAGAAAACTGGGAAATTTTGTTCCTGAGTTCTTCAGATCTCGCATCATCGTAGAAGTTGCATAGGAATGCTTTCTTCGTCTCATCCCATGTAGTTAGAGAATCAAGGGCCAACTGCTTCAGCCAATAAGCAGCGTCTCCACCAAGAGAGTATGGGAAGAGTTTGCAAAATAGGAACTCGTTGGGCACTCCATTGTACTTCATCCCAGTGACCAAGTCCTCGAACCTCTCGATATGATCCATGGGATGCTCATGAGGTAGGCCATGGAATGGGCTTTGACTTACGAGAGCATAGTACGCAGGCTTCAGCTCGAAGTCGTTCCTCTAAAAAGTTGGGATGCGAATCGCAGATTGATTGGCATAGAACTGATCAGGTCTGTTGTGCTCAGCAAGTGTTCTACCTTGATCACCTGCAGCATACCCAACGTTGGCGCGCCCAGCTGGCGCGACAATCTCAATAACAGGAGCAGGGACAACGACGTTTCCAGCTTCATCAAGTCGCTGCCCTCTCTCATTACACACATGACCCTCTTGGTCTCTCAGAATTCCAGCTTCATCAGCTCTTAAAACCACTGGGTTGTTCATCCCTGATGTTTGCTTGGTCTTTCTGTTTGTGCGTTCCACAAGCGCTAGCTGTTCCAGTGACAGTTCAACTAGCTGAGTGCTCTTGTTGCTTCTGGTTTCACGAACATGCATACACTTGCAAACAAAACACTAGGCAAACCACGTAAGTAACCAGAAAAATACGTTGAGTATCGATCAATACCAAGTGGTGTCGATCGATACCAACAAAAGAAGACGACGAGTATCGACCGATACTACAGAGTATCGATCGATACCGACGAACTTAGTCGAAATTCTAAACTAAAATCTAATGGCGAATTGAGTCCCCGGCAACGGCGCCAAAATTGATATGCTCAATTTAATACCCTAACAGTACTAAAGCAGTAGTTGTAATATAGCTAGGGGTCGAACCACAAAAGACTCAGAGAAACGCGCAATAGATTATATAGATAAGAATTAAGCTAAGCCAAACAGATGTAATTAAAAGTAGTGCAGAAAATAAAAGAGATGTAATTCAATTGGGAAAATATAGGCCCAGGGTTTTTCTCAGGAAATCAATGAATGCAGATAAACTAACTAACATGATTCAGATTTAGCGCAGTTCTTGAACTCAAATCACTAAGCTATAATTAACCAACTGTCGTTGCGAGAATTATCTAAATCTAAATCCTAGGAATTCCAAATCTCTTTGCGAATCCTAAAGTCTAAATCAGCTTTAATAACAGGTTTGATATGTTCACAAATCAATTAAACCAAATCTCATTGCGAATAATCAATATGCTCACCTAGGTTCTATCAGGTAATTAATTGCACTGTCGTGCCTAATCAATTATCCTAAGATCTAAGTTCCAGATTCGTCAACCTAGAATTAGCTTTGAACACAACCTAAGGCGAAGAACTAATTCAGATGGTGAATCCTAAACAGATAATTAACCTAGCACTCAAAGAAATCTTTTATGAGAAAACCCTAAACCTAAAGTGGATCTACTCAGACATAGAGAATGAAACAATCAATATGTTTGAATAAATCATCAATAGAATAAAAATAACAAGAGGTTCTTGAGATCTGATCTCGGACGAAGGGAGATTCAGACTTTTCTCAAACCAAAGTAAAATCAAACACAGAAATAAAGCATAGCCTAAACAGATGGCTAAAAACCTAATTATATAGCTAACACACGTTTTGGGCCTTCTTGTAAATATTAAAGTCTTCTGGGCACTTTTGTAATTCTTCAAGTCTTGGAAAGACTCGCGAGTTGTGTTTGCTGCGATGGGTATCGATCGATACTAGGGGGTATCGATCGATACTTGCAGTGAAATCAGGTACTCAGCAACACGACTTCAGCTTATGCTCCAAACTGCTCCAGAAAGCTCCATTACTTCCAATAATGCTCCAAACGTGCTATAACCTGTAAAAGACTCTAAAAGACTACAAAACACTAGAAAGACTCTATAAAAAGGACTTATATCATGGCTTAAACAGTGTAAAAACCATGATATATCACAGTTGCAAGGAATGGCCTGCCCAGGATAAGAGGATCCTTAGGCTCAGCATCGTACTTCAGGATCAAGCAATTCCCAATCTTGATTGGGACATCTTCGAGTAGTCCCTCTAGAAGCCGTACTGAGCGATCAGCAAATACCAGTGAAATCCTTGTAGATTGGAAATTTGTCATCCCCATTCGCTTAGCAACGGAGTGTGGCATGAGGTTCACACTCTACCCAATATCGCAGAGAGCACGCTCGAATCTCTCTGTGAAGATAGTGCAATCCAAAACAAAACTCCCTAGGTCTGGTAGCTTCTTGGGAATTTTATTGAGTAGAATCGCACTGCACTCAGCTGTAATCATCATTACACCTTCTTCAAGGTTCACATTGCTAGACACCATCTTCTTCACATACCTCCTGAAAGCTGGAGAAGTCTTAATAGCATCGACAAAAGGGAGCTCCACAACCAACTTATCCAACATAGCTTTGCATCTGTCATCCTCCCATTCCTTCTTTGTCATCTTAGGAGGCATATGATAAGGCATCTTGGGTTTATACACCCTCTCCTTGACAATCTCGGGCTCCTTCTCGATCTGCGTCTCAGCATCGACCGATACTGGAGGGGTATCGATCGACACACGGGATTTTGGATCCCCTCATTAAGATGTCTGGACCGATGTGGATCGACACTGGCTGGTATCGATCGATACCTGGGGGTTTTCAGAATCCCAATCATATTCTTCAGCAAAATCGCCGAGATTCTCTGCAATTTGGCTGTTCTTCACTCCTGTAATCACCTCTTTTCCACTCTTCAAGGTGATGTCATTGATGTGTGCCCTTGGATTCTCAGTTTTCCTTGTAAGAAAACCTTCCTGCCTTTTCACAGTTCCTGCTGTCTGAGCGACCTGAGTTTCCAGCTTCCTCTGGGTCTGATTGATGGCTTCAATTTTCCCATTCAGATCAATGTACAGAGAGTCAAACTTCCCATTGAAATCCACTTGCAACTTCTGTAGTCCCTGAAGAAGTTGTTCAAGCATGGATTTCATCTTATTCTCTGTGGACTTTGGAGAGATTGGTTGGTACGAAGAGTTCCCATAATTGCGAGTGAAATCGCTGCTCTGGAGTGGTTTCTGAGTAAATTGTTTTGTTCCAAAATCAGATTGGTTCCCCTCAAACTTGTACCCACCTTGCTGATTGTTGTTGTTGAAATTTCGGTTGTTGTTGTACCCAAATCGCTGACCTTGAAAACCAGAACCACCAACGTAGTTAACATCCTCCACTTCTTCTTCTTCCACATTCACGACTTCATCAGAAAAGTGTACAGCTTTCTTCGACTTCCCAATCAGGAATTCCAGCTTGGCCTGAACCTCAGCAATCTGCGATCCATCAACTCCTCCAGCATGCTTCTTCCGCTCGAAATCAGCATTCTTGGTGCTATTACTAGACGCCAAGTTCTCAATCAACACAACCGCATCATCTGGATACCTGGTGTCTACGTTCCCATTACTCGCAGCATCCATACCCATATGGTACCTCCAATCAACCCCTCTGTAGAAAGTGCCCAGCAGCTGAACCTGAGTGAACCCATGGTGCAGACAATCTCTTTGATAAGACTTGAAACGAATCAAAGCAGCTTTGAGTGCCTCTATCGGACCCTGAGCAAATTGAGAGATCTTGTTCCTGATCTCCTCGGATCTCGCATCATCATAGAAATTGTTCAGGAATGCATTCTTCGTCTCATCCCATGTAGTTAGCGAATCAGGAGCCAACTACTTCAGCCAATAAGCAGCATCCCCACCAAGAGAGTATGGGAAAAGTTTGCAGAAAAGGAACTTATTGGGCACTCCATTGTACTTCATACAAGTGACCAAATCCTCGAACCTTTCGATATGATCCATGGGGTGTTCATGAGATAGGCCATGGAAAGAATTCTGACTTACAAGAGCGTAATACGCAGGTTTCAGCTCAAAGTCATTCCTCTGAAAAGTTGGGATGCGAATAGCAGCTCGATTGGCATATAACTGATCAGGTCTGTTGTGCTCACCAGGTGTTCTACCTCGATCAACCCCAGCATTCCCAATGTTGGCTTGCGCAGCTGGCGCGACAATCTGACCAACAACAATAGGAGGGACAATGACGTTTCCAGCTTCATCAAGTCGCTGCCCTCTCTCATTGCACACTTGACCCTCTTGGTCTCTCAGAACTCCAGCTTCATCAGGTCTTAATACCACTGTGTTGTTCATCCCTGATGTTTGCTTTACCTTTCTGTTTGTGCGTTCTAAACGTGCTAGCTTCTCTAACGATAGATTAACTAGCGGAGTGCTCTTGTTCCCTCTGGTTTCACGATTAGGCATGCACCTGAAACACAAAAGTCAAGAACGTAAGTAATCAAAAATCGTGATGAGTATCGACCGACACTGGGTGGTGTCGATCGATATCAACAAAGAAAACGACGAGTATTGACCGACACTAATTAGTATCGATCGATACCGACGAACTTAGTCGAAACTCGACAGCTAAAATCTAATAGTGAAATTGAGTCCCCGACAACGGTGCCAAATTTGATATGCTCAAATTAATACCCTAAAAGTACTAAAGCAGTTGTTGTAGTAAGTGTAGGGGTCGAACACAAAGACTCACAGAAATCGCACAATAGACAAAATAGTATCGAATAGAGCTAAGCAAATCAGATGAAACAAAAACAATAAGCAGTAAAAGTGTTGTAAATTCGATGGAGAGAATATAGGCCTAGGGTATTTCTGAGGAAATCAATGAATGCAGACTAACTAATCAGGGTTCAGGTTACGCACGGTTCTCGAACTCAAATCACTAAAGTATAATTGACCAACTGTCATTGCGAGAATTATCTAAATCTAAACTTCAGAATCCCAAATCTCTTTGCGAATTCCTAAGAATAAATCAGCTTTAAAGTTCAGGTTTGATATGTTCACAAATCAATTAAACCAAATCTCTTTTCGAATAATCAACTTGCTCATCTTAAGTTCTTTCAGATTACCCAATTGCACAATCGTGCCTAATCGATTAACCTAAGATCTAAGTTCTAGGTGATCAATCTAGAATTAGCTTTGAGAACAACCTAAGGCGAAGAACTAATTCAGATTATGAACCCTAACAATAAATCAACCTAGCATTCAAAGAAATCCCTGTGAGAAAACCCTTAACCTAAAGTGGATCTACTCAGACATGGAAATTGAAGCAATAAACATGTTTGAATAAATCATCAAATAAAATAGAAAGAGTAATAAGAGGGTTTGAAATCTTCTCTCGGACGAACAGAGTTTCAGACTTGTCTCCCTTCAAAAGCTCTCTCACAAAACCAAAGTAAAATAAAGCGTAGCCATAAAAGTGGCTATAAAATCTTATTAAATAACCTAAATCACGTTTTTGGGCTTCTTGTAAATAATAAAGTCTTCTGGGACAATTCTACAATTCTTCAACTCTTGGAAAAGTCGCGGGTCGTGTCTGCTGCGATAGGTATCGATCGATACTTCTGCTTTGCTCCAGAATGCTCTACAAAGATCCAATATCTCCAATTATGCTCCAAACGTGGTAAAACCTGTAAAATACTCAAAGACTCCAAAATACTAGAAAGACTCTATAAAACGGACTTATATCATGGCCAAAAAGGGGTTAAAACCATGATATATCATCCTTCATATCCGTTCACCACAAAGGATCCCGGATAACCCGTCACCTACGATCCTAGTCCGCTATGGACGTTGATCCGCTGCACCGTCGTGCAGTTCCCGACCATGGGAGTGTGGCGGTGATGACTACATCGCTAATATGACTTATATCCTAACCGGCATATAAATCTTACCGACTTATATCCTTCCCGGAATGTACACTTTACCACACAACGAGTTATGGGATCACTTGCCCCACATAAATCCAACAAGCAACAAGCAAACACACAATAACCATCACTAATGACTCATGTCTCTTTACTCGGGTCCATCTCTACATGGATCACGTGTTGCATGTAAGATGCCCCTTTCAATCGACCTAACTACCATGCATAGCCCTCCCACCACGTAACACACAATAACATAATTCCTAACCCTGGAATTACCTTGCGTAAACCCCTTGCCTAACACAAGAACCCTTTTTACTTTCTTTCCACTTTGTGTTACTTTCGTTGCCTTTTGCCCATGCATAAACGCTTAGTCTCATACACACAAAAACAACTAACACATAATAAATTTCATAAGAATGATTTCCTAGTGATAATTATGAACTACCGTAAATTAACCCCACGCTGGTTAATCTATGCACCATAAAACGATGGAGTAAACACGCCTTGTTTATTCCCAATAAAACATGCAAGAAGCGGTAATCATGCACCAATGCTACTGGAACTCACCTTGATATTTGACCAATAGGACAAGTTTAGACTCTAGCTCATGGATCCCCCTTGATATGGCTAAATCTCCCTCCCTCTGTTAAATCCTCAACGATTTAAACCGAGACAAACCTTCCCTCAGTTAAATCCCCCTCGATTTAAGCTGAGAAAATCCTCCCTCAAAATCACTTCTCTCTCTAAACTCATTCTAAGTTTTTGAAAATGTGATCTTAAGCTAAGGGTGTTGGTCCTATTTATAGCCAAAGGGAGTAAACCATGCCCACACACTTATTGGCTTCCAATTTGTTGCAAACGGTCGACCGCTTCTCACGACAACAAGTGTTTCGGCTCATGCCTACACTTTCGGCCTAAGTCTCCCAAACTTGTGGCCTAAGTTTCCTACTCTTTCACTCCAAGTTTCCCTAGCTTTCGGCCCAAGTTTCGTTACCTTTCGGGTCAAGCTTCCATAGCTTTCGACCCAAGTTTTCTTCTTTCTCGTATAAAAGTTATTCTTTCTCTCGACAAAAGATTTCCTATCGGGTGGAAATCTACTTTGCCCGGCCAAACTGCCTTCCGCGGCCGATTTCCCCTTTCTCGGGTGGAATTCTTACCGGCTACATAACTTTGATCATGCTCGATCAAATTCATTTCCGCCTTGACCAAACATCTTCTTTTGATCCCGCTAAGTAAACCAAACCATCCCTCAGTTGTCCGGAAGACTTTGATTTTCTTCTCGATTCTTCTCTCGCCCGTTCGGGTTATTACATTCTCCCCTTCCCATTAGAATTCGTCCCAAATTCTTACTTCTTGACACCAACTTCCTTCTTGGAGTCATATTAAAGTCTTTGTTCCTCCCGTGAACGTGTCTATGTCTCCCTCCTTGTGGTTCTTCTGTTCGATTGCCTCTCTCGTCCGGTTACAATCCTTTGTAACCGCTCTTCTTTGGGAAGTCCTCCTCGTCTTAGGTTTCTTCACGTACCTCTTCTTTTTCTTTGGTAAGGACCTTGTCTTTATCGTTCTGTTTATCCTAGCTTGACATTAGCTCCGTATAAAGCGGTTGCTCTGCCTTGGTAACTACTCTTGACGACATTGTCCTCCTCGACCTTTGTCATCGTCATTACTATCACTACGGTGAACGTCTTGACAGTTTCCCTAACTACCTTCTCCATTAACTAATCCTCCTCGATGTTGCTGCTTCATATTGTGGTTAACTTTCCCGGTTTATGATATTGCCATATTTTACCCGTTTTAGCATGCATCTAGCTTAGTGTTTTCGATCCCACACATGCGTTTTTCATAGTTTTCTTAGCATTTTAGTTTAAATTATGGCTTAGATAGTTTGCATTAGGTCCTAGTGAGTGTTGCATTCATTTGGAGTGTTTTCTAGGTGATTGGAGATATTTTGAGGATGTTTGGAATGATGGAGCATAAGAGATGGAAAAGATCATCCGAGACATCTAATAGAACTGGCAAAACGAAGGATTTCTGATCTGATTCAGCTTCAATAGCCTTCATGAAAGTTGTAGCTCAATGAGTTAGCTGTCGACTAGAGGTTGTTTGAGGCCATTAGGACATGTATTCCAGGAGATGTCGTGGTTTTACCGAAGGTGTATCCGTCTAGCCGCATGACCTTTGACCATTACCGACCCGCCTTCACCTGGCATGACCGACCGGTATCAGCACGTCCAAACCAGGGAGAATACCGGCCTGTCACGCCACCCGACCGCCGACCGGTACACAACTTCAGGACATTCCCATACCGGCCAGCTGCCACCCGGCACGCCCGCCCGCCCGGTGCTTGCCAAATGACGAACATGGCGAATATCGGCCCGTTGCACCTCACCGTGACAGCCCGACGTAGAAGCTCTCGGCCAAAAGACTCCATACCGACCTGCCATACCGGGCCACCATGGCCTGGTGTTGGGGCGCGGCCTAAACTTGTATATAAGGCCTTAGCCCTAATTTTTAGATGCCATCTCTTTTCTTTTGCTAAAAACCTCTCCTTTTGAAGGGTTCTTGAGATTTTTGTAAATGAGATTTTGTTTTTATTTATGCAATCTAAGTTTTGAGCTACTAAGTTTCTTAATATCTTCTAATCTTTCATCTTTCTATTCTCTAATCATGATTAACAACACCTCTTTCATGAGATTTGATATGTTCTTCATGATTAGTGAGTAGTCTTTTTAGAGCTCATGGATGGGGTTGATTTAGGGGATTTTGTGATAGATCTATGATGCTACGGCTTAGTTTACATATTTCCTCTCTTATTTAGTGTTCATAATGCTAGATTAGGCTTGAGAGAGCTAATCTAGATCATATAGGAAATTTCATGCACACAAGGTGTTCGATGAAATTCCCCAAAAAATTAAATAAGAGATTTTACTTGCTTAGCCTATGAGAGTAGTTGTTTAAGGAGTATTATGGCTATTGGAAGTAATAATTAATGCTTGTTGATTAACTTTTCACAAATGAGAGTTTGTCCTTGATTAATTGATTAACAAAGTGATTAGTTCCATGAGAGTGGATTAGTCTTTTTTAAGTGTTAGGAAAATTGCTTGATTGTGTGTAATGACATCATATGTTGATCATAAAAGTCCCCAATGTCCATAACCTCATCCAAGAGCTTGCCTTTATCAATTTGTTAATCTCGTTTAGTGCTTGTTTAGTCTTGGTACTTACTTGCTTTGTTTAAATTTGAATCATTAGGTTGTTCGATTAAAACCACTTGATTTGCTTAGCTTATATAGTTTCTTGGATTCCTAGTGTATTAGCCTCATACGTCCTTGGTTCGATATCTTAAATACCAAAATGACATGAGTGGGATTTGAGTAATTGACTTAAGACTTGCAAAAGTCCTACTATCAATTTGGCACCGTTGCCGGGGAGGTTTAGCGTTATCCATTAGGATTTATATTCTTAATAAGACTAGGCTTTTATTTACATTATGTTAATGCACATCACTAAGAGCATGCATCTCATCGATATGATAAATTTTCTCTTATACATTGTCACTAACTTGTCTTCCTTGGTTCTCTTGTGCTTTCAAAGGTACCAAAAAAAAAAAAAAAGGAGCAATGGAAAGACAAAACCACTTGAAGTATTGGATATGGACGATCAAAGAGGGTACCAAGACCAAAGGAAAAGTGATGGAGTGACAAGGTCACTTGAGGTATCGGAGATGGACTACCAAAGGAACATTCTTCAAGCCCCACAACCTCAAGAATTGGCATCAAATCCGATCCAAGTTCCAAAGGAGAAACCAACGGTTGGGTGTTTTGACACTCCATGTTATCATGGATCAAGATATGGAATTCACCCACCACCAATCGAAGCCGAGGAATATGAGATCAAGACAAGCTTGGTTAGGTTGATTCAAGAGTCTAGATTCTTAGGGACAAAGGTGGAAAACCCTTATGATCACTTGGATTCCTTTGAGAGGTTGTGTGACACGTTTAGAAATGGAGGAGTGCCCCATGATAGCATCAAGCTCATCTTGTTCCCGTTTTCTCTTCGAGGAAAAGCAAGCCAATGGGAGAGAACATTGCCATCTCACTTGGTATACTCTTGGGATGATTGCAAGGAGATTTTCCTCAACAAGTTCTACTCCACACAAAGAACGGTCCAAACTAGAAGGGACATCTCGAATTTCAAGCAAGGCATGCATGAAAGCTTTCATAAGGCATGGGGAAGACTTAAAGGATATACTTGAGATTGTCCCCATCATAAGTTCAAGAAGGAAGCCATCCTTATCATCTTCTATTTGGGAGTTGATCAAGAGCACAAATGGACCTTAGATGCGGCTAGCAATTGGCGTTTTACAAACCTCACTGTGGAACAAGGAGAGCTACTAGTGGAGAACTTTGCCCAAAGCGAAGAGAACTATGGAGAGGACTACCATAGGCCTCAACTAGGAAGTGGAAGGCACGAAGACCAAGGTAGAGAGGAGATTAAAGCTCTCCATGAAAAAATGGAGAAGCAACTTACCATGATTGAGATGCAATCTACACTTATAGACAAACTTCTCATTGCTACTAAAAGGTCGGTTCATTTTGTTGAAGACTTCAATGACAACAAAGGTGTGCCCATCGAAACCATGCTCCTCTTATTCCTCCACAAAGTTTTGCACAAGGTTTGGTTCCTTAATGGCAACATAGTTTTTCCATGCCACAAGATGTGGATCTTAATGGGGTGTTTAAACAAACTCTCAAAGGTCAAGTTGGAACCTCAACCAAGATAGATTGTGCTTACAATGATCTCAACTCAAGGCTTGAAACCATGACTTCTAGGCTCAAAAATTTGGAGAATCAAGATGCTCAAGGAAGCCCCCTCTCTAGTAAACCCATGGAGGAACTCAAGGGTAAAGTCGATAAAAGCCCAAGTGAGTATTACAAAGTTATCTTCTCGGATGAAGAGAGTGAAGAGGCTTTAAGAGAGGTTGAGAGAGTTCTACATGGCTCCAAAGACGAAGTTTATGTTGAGGAAGTGGCGTTTATGGGTAGTTATGAGATGATGGATGTTTCTTCACCCCCAAAAGGTTGTAAAAATAAGAAAGGCTCTCATGAGGCAAAAGTTTTGGGTTATGGTAATGTTGAAGAATCCCTTGCATTGGATGGTGATAGCTTGGAATCTCTTTTCTCTACCACTATGGAGGAAGAGAAAGAGAATACCAAGGGGGAAGGCACTAAAACCAAAAAGAAGAAACCCAATGATAACTACCCTCCCACCCTTGACCCATCTCCTCACACAATGACACTAATACCTTGGAGGTATGATGATGGAGCCATTGAGTACAAGGTGAAGTGTAAGGGAAGATCTCAACCCTTTGCCAAGGTTAAAGCACTCCTTACCACCGATCTTAAGGAGAAAGGTCCAAAGGGTCTTCAAGAGGTCATTGATACAAGATATTTTGGTATCTCTAGAGTCAATTCTCTAAATGCAATTGTAGCATAAGAGGTTATCGAACCTTATCAAGATTTATCCTAATCACTAAGAATGCAAGGAACAATTGTAAGTTAAGCTAAACAAGTGTGTTGTGATTAGGTAACCTAATTAAGGTAAATAAACAACTAAGCAAGATGTAAATCAATAATCAAAAGCGAATCTAGAGATAGGGTTATTGATATAAGAAGTCCCAAGTTCAATTCATGATGTTCGTTTACTCAAACAAGCTAATCCCTAGGCATAAGATCCTAAACTTGACTAATTCTCTTTCAAACAATTAATCACTATCCTAATCACCTAACCCATTAGCAAATTATCATTTGTGGATCATTGATTAGCAAGCATTAAGTTTAAATCAACAAGATCAACCAAAAATACACCCTAGACAAGTATTGTCATAGGCTAGGAATATAAATATCTTGTTTAATTCATCAAGGCATTTCATCAAACACTTAGTGTGCATGAAATGCCTTATGATCTAAACCTACTTTTTCAAGCTAGATTTAGCTTTAAGAACATTAAACAAGAAAATATATAAGAAGATCTAACCCTAAACATCATGAATCAAGCCTTGGATCATCCTAATCTATCCCATCTCTAAACCCTAAAAGACTATTCAAGACTGATATATCATGGTTTTTACCCCTTTTAGGCCATGATATAAGTCTGTTTTATAGTCTTTTTGCTATTTCGTAGTGTTTTAGTGTATTTTACAGGTCTTAACACGTTTGGAGCATAATTGGAGATATTGGAGCTTTCTAGAGCATTTTGGAGCAAAGTTGAAGTTCGTGTTGTTGAGTACCAAGGAGGTATCGATCGACACTCATCACAGCAGACACGACCCGCGACTTTAATGAAGAGTTGAAGAATTACAACTTGGTCCAGAAGACTTTAATATTTACAAGAAGACGCCAAAACGTGATTTAGGTTATTTATAGGGATTTTACAGCCACTTTGTTGGCTATGCTTTATTTTACTTTGATTTTACTTTTGGTTTTTGGAGAGACAACTCTGAATTCCTGTTTTTATTGATTTCTTTGATGATCTATTCAATCATGTTGCTTTCAATCTCCATGTCTGAGTAGATCCACTTTAGGTTCAGGGTTCTCATAAGGGTTTTCTCTGAATGCTAGGTTGATTAGTTTATTAGGATTCACCATCTGGATTAGTTCTTCCCTTAGGTTGTGTTCAAAGCTAATTCTAGGTTGACGAATCTGGAACATAGATCTTAGCATAATTGATTAGGCATGACAGTGCGATTAATTACCTGATAGAACCTTAGGTGAGCAAATTGATTATTCGCAAAGAGATTTGGTGATATATCATGGTTTTTACCCTGTTTAGACCATGATATAAGTCCTTTTTATAGAGTCTTTATAGTATTTTGGAGTCTTTTAGAGTCTTTTACAGGTCTTAGCACATTTGGAGTATTATTGGAGATATTGGAGTTCTATGGAGCATTCTGGAGCGAAAGTGAAGTCTGTTGACTAAGTGCCCGATCTGAGCAATGAGTATCGATCGATACCCCCTGGTATCGATCGACACCCGTCGGGAAATCATGGGCCGCGACTTTTTATGAAGTTTGAAGAATTGCAAAAGTGCCCAGAAGACTCTGATATTTACAAGAAGACCCCAAGTCGTGATTTAGGTTATAAATAGGATTTTCAGCCATCTGTTTAAGCTATGCTTTATTTGTTCTAATTTTAAGAGAGATCTTGGTGAGAAGAGAGACAAGTCTGAATTTCCCCTCGTCCGAGATTCAGATCTCAAACATCTTGTTACTCTTTCTTATTATCTATTTGAGTATTTATTCAGTCATGTTTATTGATTCAAATTCCATGTCTGAGTAGATCACCTGTTAGGTTTGGGGTTTTCTCATAGGGATTTCTTTGAATGCTAGGTTGATTATCTGTTAGGATTTATTATCTGAATTAGTTCTTCACCTTAGGTTGTTCTCAAAGCTAATTCTGGATTAATCACCTGGAACTTAGATCTTATGATAATTGATTAGGCACGAGAGTGCAATTAATTACCTGATAGAACCTTAGGTGAGCAAATTGATTATTCGCAAAGAGATTTGGTTTAATTGATTTGTGAACATATCAAACCTGTTATTAAAGCTGATTTAGATTTTAGGATTCGCAAAGAGATTTGGAATTTCTAGGATTTAGATTTAGATAGTTTTCGCAACGAGAGTTGGTTAATTATATTTTAGTGATTTGAGTTCTAGAACAGTGCTTAATCTGAATCCTGTTAGTTAATTAGACTGCATTCATTGATTTCCTGAGAAATACCCTGAACCTATCTGTCTCCAACTGAATTTACAACACTTTTACTTGCAATCTTGTTTTCAATTAAATCTTTTGGTTTAGCTTGTTTCGGATCTATACAATCTATTGTGTGATAACTGAGTTCTTGTGTTCGACCCCTGATTTACTGCAGCAACTGCTTTAGTACTATTTAGGGTATTAAATTGAGCATATCATTTGGTTTAATTGATTTGTGAACATATCAAACCTGAACTTTAAAGCTGATTTATTCTTAGGAATTTGCAAAGAAATTTGGGATTCTGAGGTTTAGATTTAGATAATTCTCGCAACGACAGTTGGTTAATTATACTTTAGTGATTTGAGTTCAAGAACCGCGCTAAATCTGAATCCTGTTAGCTAGTTTGTCTACATTCATTGATTTCCTGAGAAATACCCTGGGCCTATATTTTCCTCCATCGATTTACAACTCGTTTACTGCTTACTGCTTTTTGTTTAATCTGAATAGCTTAGCTTGATTTGATAAACTATACAATCTATTGTGCGATTTCTCTGAGTTCTTGTGTTCGACCCCTGATATACTGCAGCAACTGTTTTAGTACTGTTTAGGGTATTAATTTGAGCATATCAAATTTGGCGCCGTTGCCGGGGACCCAATTTCGCCATTAGATTTTAGCTGTCGAGTTTCGACTAAGCCCGTCGGTATCGATCGATACTACCTAGTATCGGCCGATACTCATCGTTTCTTTTTGTTGATATCGATCGACACCACTTGGTATCGATCGATACTCATCGCGTTTTTGTTACTAACGTTCTTGGTTTTTGTGTTTCATGTGCATGCCTAATCGTGAAACCAGAAGAAACAAGAGCGCTCCGCTAGTCAATCTATCGTTAGAGAAGCTAGCACGTTTAGAACGCGCAAACATAAAGACAAAGCAAACATCGGGGATGAACAACCCAGTGGTTTTAAGAGCTGATGAAGCTGGAGTCTTGAGAGATCAAGAGGGTCAAGTGTGCAATGAGAGAGGGCAGCGACTTGATGAGGCTGGAAACGTCATTGCCCCTCCTGCTGTTGTTGGTCAGATTGTCGCGCCAGCTGCGCAAGCCAACGTTGGGAATGCTGGAGTTGATCGAGGTAGAACACCTGGTGAGCACAACAGACCTGATCAGTTCTATGCCAATCGAGCTGCGATTCGCATCCCAACTTTTCAGAGGAATGACTTCGAGCTGAAACCTGCGTATTACGCTCTTGTAAGTCAGAACCCTTTCCATGGCCTACCTCATGAGCATCCCATGAATCATATCGAAAGGTTCGAGGATTTGGTCACTGGTATGAAGTACAATGGAGTGTCCAATGAGTTCCTTTTCTGCAAACTTTTCCCGTACTCTCTTGGTGGGGATGCTGCTTATTGGCTGAAGAAGTTAGCTCCTGATTCGCTAACTACATGGGATGAGACGAAGAATGCGTTCCTGAACAATTTCTATGATGATGCGAGATCCGAGGAGCTCAGGAACAAGATCTCTCAATTCGCTCAGGGTCCGACAGAAGCATTCAAAGCTGCTTGGATTCGTTTCAAGTCTTATCAGAGAGATTGTCCGCACCATGGGTTCACTCAGGTTCAGCTGCTGGGTATTTTATACAGAGGGATTGATTGGAGGTACCAGATGGGTATGGATGCTGCGAGTAATGGGAACTTCAACACCAAGTATCCAAATGATGCGGTTGTGTTGATTGAAAACTTGGCGTCTAGTAATAGCACCAAGAATGCTGATTTCGAGCGGAAGAAGCAGGCTGGAGGAGTTGATGGATCGCAGATTGCGGACGTGTAGGCCAAGCAGGATTTCCTGATCGGGAAGTCGAAGAAATCTGTGCACTTTGCTGATGAAGTCGCTAATGTGGAAGAAGAAGAGGAGGATGTTAACTACGTTGGTTGTTCTGGTTTTCAGGGTTAGCGATTGATAGTAGGATTTTTACTAGTCAATTACTCAAATCCCATTCATGTCATTGTAGTATTTGAGATATCGAACCAAGGAAGTTAAGATTGAAACACTAGGAATACATGAATCTTCCTAAGCTAGAGCAAATGTTTTTGGGTTTTATGTTTATTGGAAAAGAAACAAATGCAAGAAAGAAAACAAAGATAGAAATTTGGATCATGAACTAAGCTATCAATGAGATGGATAACAATCAAACAATGAATCATTTGGAAGCATGCTATCCTAGAACATGGAATTCACAATTATGACTAATCCACCGTCGTGGCACTAATCACTTTGTTAATCACCAAATCAAGAACAAACCATCTTTTGTGATAAGATGATTAACAAGCATTAATCTCCAATCCCACTTAGTTCACTAATCACCCTAGAGATCAACTCTCATTGGCTAGGCATGAAAAGCTCACAAAAGGTTTGGTTCAAGCATTTCATCGAACACCTATCGGGCGTGAAATGCCTAAGCTCTAGCTTTGATCTCTCAATCCAAAACTAGCTTTTAGGTCAACCTAAGTGAAGGACCTAACAAGAATCAACTTAAATCATCATCATCTAACCATCAAGACAATTGACTAACGATGCCTAAACATTCAATGCACATTTATTCTTATGACATGGAACACTTTCAAGTAGATTAGTTCACTTCCATGACACTAATCATTGTATGAATCATCTAAAGTCAGCATCCACCGATCACTTAGATAATCCATAGTTTACCACAAATCCATTTTAGTCAACAATTCATCCTAAAGTCAGCATCCACCAATCACTTAGAATGAAAAGCATGCTTAGAAGTTTTCTAGACATTTCATCGAACACCTTGTGTGCATGAAATGTCTAAGTTCTAGAAAATGAGTTTTCAATTCAATCCTAGCATTGAGATCCTTCCTAACATGAGAACAAATGTTTATCTAGTCCTAAGCATCAACAATCAACCATCAAACCATCTAAATCAAACTAAATCTAAGATCCAACAAAAAGGGGCCTAAGGCCTAAATATGAAGAACATAAAAGAAGAAGAAATAAAGGTAAAAAAGATGCATTTATATAAAGATAAGGGTGAAGAAATCTTCTCTAGAGTGGCATTTGTATGAAGAACAATCAAAATCCCTCTCAAAATCATAAGAAGAGTTTGGGATAAACCCAACTCTAGAAAGAAGAAAACTTAAAATGAAAATTAGGGTTTTTGGGTTTATAAATGAAAATGGGCGAACCGGGTCCACCCGGAACAAACCGGGTATTGACCCGGTCGGATCTTGGATGCGTCTTCGATTCGATAAATTCGAGGCATCTCCCTAGCCTGATGTCCAAATGACATGATTTTTGCTTGTGTGCGGCTGAGAGGCTGAATATGATCGGAAGAACTTCGTTTTACCGATTTTTTGGACGATGTCATCTCTTCTCGGCCAGGCAGATCATACTTCAGTGTCTTGGCCATAAAATCCGATCCAGAGGACCAAATGATATGATTCAAACTCCTGTGTAAATCTGATTTACTCCTCTACAAGTTTCATGAAGACATCAGATTAAACTGGGCAAGGGAAGGTCTTCGTTTTTCCGGTTATTTGGACGGTTTCATCTTCTCTCGGCCAGACGGATATACCTTCAGTAAATCCGTCTTATCTCCCTATCCATATGTCAAAATAACCCGATTCAAACTCTTGTGTAAAGCTGATTCACTCTTCTACAACTTTGATGAAGACCACTGAGGCTAATTCGGAGTGGAGACCCTTCAATACCGATGTCACAAATCGGTATTGTACATCGGTACTAAGGGAATTTTCTCTCTGTTTCCACACCGAGCAGTTACACCGACCAGTGACCTCGGTATTGAGGACTTGTCTCTGGTAAATCAGCCATATCACTCAAACCGCATGTCCGAATGACTTGATTCTAACTCCTATGGACAGATAACTCACTCCTCTACAACTTCCATGAAGATCATTAAAGCTGATTCAGATCGGAAGGCTTCCGTCCAGCCACATCTTTCCGGCGTCTTGGATGAACTTTGCATTCTACTTTGGCCCAATTCTCCAAATATCATCAATTGCCTCCAAATCACCTAAAAACACTCCAAATGCATGCAAAACTCACTAGGACCTAATGCAAACACCTAATACTCTAATAAATACCAAAATGCTATAAAAACTATGCAAGACACATGCATGAGACACAAAACACCAAATAATATGCATGCTAAAAGATGTAAAATATGGGATTATCAGCGATTTGGGTACAACAACAACACTCAGCAAAGTGGATACAAGTTTGAGGGGAACCAATCTGGTTTTGGAGCGAAACAGTTTGTTCAGAAACCGTTACAGAGCAGCGATTTCAGTCGAAATTACGGGAACTCTTCGTACCAACACATCTCTCGAAATTACGGGAACTCTTCGTACCAACACATCTATTCGTACCAACACATCTCTCCAAAATCAGGTGGAATCCATGCTTGAGCAGATTCTTCAGGGACAGTAGAAACTGCAAGTCAATTTCAATTGGAAGATTGACCATCTGTACACTAATCTGAATGGGAAGATTGACCATATGAATGGGAAGATTGACCATCTGAATGGGAAGATTGAAGCTGTCAACCTTTGTCAGAGGAAGCTGGAGACTCAGGTTGCTCAGACCGCATCAGCTGTGCAGAGGCAGGAAGGTTATCTTCCAGGAAAAAATAAGAATCCAAGAGCACACGTCAATGCAATCACCTTAGGAGTTGCTAAAGAAGCCACTGCAGTGGTAGAAGAAGGATTTGATGCATGAATTCTCGACGATCTTGTAGAAGATGACGATTGGGATTCTGAAATCGCCCAGGTATCAATCGATACCAGCCAGTGTCGATCGGTATCCAAACACCTGCACGAGTGGATCCAAAATTCCGTGTGTCGATCGATACACCTCTAGTATCGATCGATGCTGAGACACCGATCGAGAAAGAGCCTGAAATTATCAAGGAAATGGTGTATATACCCAAGATACCTTATCCTATGCCTCATATTATGACAAGGAAGGAATGGGAGGACGCCAAATGCAAGGCTTTGTTGGATAAATCGGTTATGGAGCCTCCTTTTGATGATGATATATCTGCCAGGGACGATTCACGAGCGAGAGTATCGATCGATACCCTACTTGGTGTCGGTCGATACCCCTCGCAGATCGAGCCAGAAACTATGAAAACGCCTGAGTTGATTGAAGAAAGAGTTCGCAAGCCCAAGGAGCTGAATTCTATTCCTCAACATCTCAGAGACCCCATCACTCCAAAGCAGCTGCATGGCTTTGAGAAGATGGTACGAAAGATTTCCCACTTGCTGACTTTTGAAGAAGCTCAAGAGCACCGTCCTCTGCTGAGTCACTTCCGGGATTGCAGAGAAACTGAGGAAGAGATTAAGGCACTCTTCATCAAGGCAAGAAGCAAGTAACTACCACTGAGACAGTTGACTAAGAGAGAAGACCCAGGGATATTCTCTGTTCCATGCTCTATCTCTGGAGTTGAATTCAAAGAGTCTCTCGTTGACTCAGGGGCCTGCGTCAATGTCATGTCAAGGGAAATTGCACAGAGATTGGGAGCTGATGTTCGACCTCTCAAGACGCCTATCACATTCGCAAACTGTTCCACCTCACTTCCGCACGGTACAATACCTGATTTGATGATCACAATAGGAGATTGCATGGTTCCTACTGATTTTCAGGTTGTGGAGATGAGTACAATATCTCGTACGCAGTTAATTCTTGGAAGACCGTTCATGGCTACGGTTGGTGCGATTATGGATACGCCAGGCAAAAGAATTTCATTCTCATATATTGACAAGGAGGTGTTCTACGAAGCCATTCCTCCTAGAAGAGCTCTCGGACGTGTCTCTTGCATTGAAGTTGTCACATGAGAGACATTAGCAATTAATCTTTTGGAAGAACCTCCTGACGAGCCAACTGTCATAGAAGATTCGGTTGAACCGCCCAGCATCCCCAAGGAAGTTGTCAAGAAGGCTAAGGCAACAAAGAAGAAAGTGAAGAGCAAAAGAGTCGAGAATCCCCATGTCACTTTAATCCCTCAGAACTATGATGGAAACTCGATTGAGTACAAGGTGAAGTGCAAAGGAGCCTCGAAACCATTCTCTAAGGCTAGAGTTCTTCTTACTTCTGAGCTGAAAGAGAAAGGAAAACAGTTTGTGGAGAGTATGTTGAGCAAAACTCTAAAGATAGCGATGTCAAGTTGTGGAGCCTGTTTTGGTGCAAACTCGCATTCTTATCCTGCCTGAAGGGTGTTACAGTCAAGCTAATGACGTTAAACAAGCGCTTGGTGGGAGACAACCCACTGATGAGTCTGCTTTTGATTCTTTTTCTTTTTACTTTTCGTTTTGTGTTTGTGTCAGGATAAACAAAGAGCAAAACTCGAAATCGCCTCCGTATCGATCGATACCCCATTGGTATCGGTCGACACCAATCGCGAATGTACGGTTCATTATGTCGATTTAAGCTTGGTATCGATCGATACCAAGCCGTGTGTCGATCGACACCAGATGTTCCAGCACTGTAACTTCTTGTTTTTCTTCGTTCTATTCTGTTCTTTTGTTTTCTTTTACCTACTCTAGGCTAGATAACACTGGGGACAGTGTTGTTCAAGTCTGGGGGAGGTGTCTGCTGACGTTGTGTTTGTTTTTCTTAGAGTCAGTTGTTTTATCAAGTCAAAAACGTTTTATTGAGTCAAAACTTGTTGGAGATGATGATCATGTGCTTGAATTGTTGTTTTGATTTTATTTTTGAGTGACCAGTGTTGCAGGATCAGTTCTAGATCGACTAATGAAAAATCCAAAGACTGACCAGTTGACTAGAAAACATCCATGTCTCCAGCAGAGTTTTTTCTGAAACCTGAGCCAAATTTCTGCACTTCATCAATGTGGTTAGTGTTTAATTCATCATTCATATCTGACAAAGGAACCCATATGTTTAAAGTAATGGTATCTCTCTCCCCTGTTATAAGTTGATAAATAAGAGCATAAAAGATGAAATGATTTTCTTCTGAGTAGAGGGTTAGGAAAATTTCCAGCGATCCCATTATTCTACTTGTGAGGGAATGATCACACAAAGGTTGAAAGCGAGGTTAGAAAAATTTCCCGTGATACCACTATTCGCCTAAACCTTTGATACATAGAGAGGAAAGAACTGGGGATTCAGTGGCAAACACCATCAATGCTCGCGTTTCGGACCTTGATATGTATATGCAGATCTAAAAAAAAGAAAACATAATAAGAAATAAGTATGGGGGAGAGAAATTGATACAAAAAGTGTGAAAAAGGGTGGTTCCTTGTCATGATATTGTATGGTAAAGAATCTAGAAGGTTCTTGAACATTGGCTGCAGCGATGAAACTGGCGACGAGGGCTTTATTTGAACAATGCTGCGAGATAATGTGTGGAGTCTGGAAAAGCTGCGAATGTCTACGGAGAAGTACATGGTGGTTAGATCAAAAGCTGGTTAGGTGACATTTGGGTGCTTGGGAAAAGGATCTCTGCGATGGTTCCTGAACAGATGAGTCTCCGCATTTTCAAACCTCTTTCTCTGGTTTAGTCTTCTATTTGCTTGAGGGCAAGCAAAGGCTAAGTATGGGAGAATTGATATATCATAGTTTTTACCCCTTTTAGGCCATGATATAAGTCTGTTTTATAGAGTCTTTCTGCTATTTCTTAGTGTTTTAGAGTCTTTTACAGGTCTTAGCATGTTTGGAGCATAATTGGAGATATTGGAGCTTTCTGGAGCATTTTGGAGCAAAGCTGAAGTTCGTGTTGCTGAGTACCCGATTTCACGTCAAGCATCGATCGATACCTCCTTGGTATCGATCGACACTCATCACAGCAGACACGTCCCGCGACTTTAATGAAGAGTTGAAGAATTGCAACTTGGTCCAGAAGACTTTAATATTTACAAGAAGACCCCAAAACGTGATTTAGGTTATTTATAGGGATTTTACAGCCACTTTGTTGGCTATGCTTTATTTTACTTTGATTTTACTTTTGGTTTTTGGAGAGACAACTCTGAACTCCTGTTTTTATTGATTTCTTTGATGATTTATTCAATCATGTTGCTTTCAATCTCCATGTCTGAGTAGATCCACTTTAGGTTCAGGGTTCTCATAAGGGTTTTCTCTGAATGCTAGGTTGATTAGTTTATTAGGATTAACCATCTGAATTAGTTCCTCCCTTAGGTTGTGTTCAAAGCTAATTCTAGGTTGACGAATCTGGAACATAGATCTTAAGATAATTGATTAGGCACGACAGTGCGATTAATTACCTGATAGAACCTTAGGTGAGCAAATTGATTATTCGCAAAGAGATTTGGTGATATGATTCTGGATGAGCAGCTCGAACCGGAGCTTGGAGCATTGCTTGAACCGGTTGGAATGCTTCGGAAAAGATCTCAATCGGTTACTAACCGATCAACATTTCACTTGAAGATAGGTGCTAAGGCGAAACGATACAAATTGGTCTTAGGGAGGTTGTACCATCAAGGGTACTTGGGTCAGGACGTAGAAGATGCATTCAAACCTCACCGGTATTGAAATTAGGCCCAAGTAGATCGACCATTGGCTCAAGTGATTTATTTGTGCTCTTTTCCTTCGCTTCGGTTTTGTCCCAATGGGTTTTCCGAAGCAAGGTTTTTAACGAGGCAAATATTTCACTTCCAATAAAATCCAATGTGTTGATCTAAGCCCATGCAGCCCACGAAAATCACAAGTCAAAAGTCAACAAAATATCAAGAAACCAAAGGGGCATTTTCGCATGGAAGAGCAAGGGGCATTCAAACTTGTGTTTTAATTTTTAGTCAAGTCTTTGTTCAAACTTTGTCTTTATTTTTCTCTCATTTTCGAGGTGGTTAATTGCTGTGCATGCAACCCCTCTTATTTTCCTATATAATTCCCTTGTAATCTCATTATTGAAATCATCTAGCTTTTGAATTAAAAATCTCTTTTCTCTCTAGATCAAATCTCCATTGTGAGTCATATCAATCGAAAACCTTTGTCGAATTTGGTGAGTCATATCCAAACGAGACAAAGTGGAATATCAAGGGCCTTCCGCAACCCTTGTGAGACCGTTCGATCCACATACTTTGAAGCAATCCCGTTGCTTGCAAAGCTTATCCCGTCTTACCCAAACCGTCGAGTGTGCGATCTAGGGGATTCGTAACAAGTGGTATCAGAGCACCACTCCACAATCTGGGTAATTTCGTTCCATCTCTCACTTGTTCTTATTTCATTTCGTTTTATTTAAGTCTGTTCATCTTCTTTGAAATTTCTGGGTTTGAAATTTTTGTTGTTTCTGTTTTGTTTCGATTTTTATTAATTCAAAACCTTACAAAAAAAAATCAAACAAAATATAGCTAAGTAGATCTGTATCTTATTTTAATTGTCATAATTTTTAAAATTCAAAAAAAAAAAAAAAAATCGTTTTTGAGTTTTTGAAAAATTCTAGTTTTTGTGGTCATAGTTGAAAAATCTGAGCTTGGCATACTCTCACGTATGTGTTTTGATTTTGTGAGAGGAACAACATGTCCGAGGAAAGTGAGACCGCGTCATCACGGTCTAGGAGGGAACGTGAGGCAGCAATGAATCAAAAAGTCGACGCCATCACCGAATTGTTACATGAAATGCGAGACCGTATGCCCGCGCTTGAGGTACGTACGCCCGGAAGACAAGAGATGCAACTAGGAGCTGACCAAAGAGCTGAGGGAAATAGGTCAGACCAGAGTGTTGGACGAGGAAGTTGTCACGCACCGGCAAGACAAAGGAGGAACCGACCAAGGCGATACGAGCCGGAAGATAACCCGTTTTACGATCGAGGAGATTCCTCGGATGGAAACCAAGAAAGACGTCCACCAGCTCGAAGGCAAAACGACAATGATCTAGGTGGAATGAAGCTTCGTATTCCTCCGTTCTACGGAAAGAACGATCCGGACGCTTTCCTTGAATGGGAAAAGAAAGTAGAGTTGGTCTTTGATTGCCAAAACTTCTCCACTCAAAAGAAGATGAGATTGGCGGCTACTGAATTTTGTGACTATGCCATTGATTGGTGGGATCAGCTAGTAACAAACCGGAGGCGCAACCGTGAGAATCCCGTTGAGACGTGGGAAGAAATGATCTACTTGATGCGACAACGTTTTGTTCCAACTCACTACCACCGAGAGCTTCATCAACGTTTGAGAGCTTTGTCCCAAGGGAATAGAGGCGTGGAAGATTACTTCCAAGAAATGGAAAAGCTAATGCTTAAGGGAGATGTAGACGAGACAATAGATGCCACCATGGCACGATTTTTGGCTGGCATGAACCGTGAACTTCAAGACCGCATGGAAATGCAATCCTATGCAACCATAGAGGAGATGTTGCATAAGGCGATCATGGTTGAAAAACAAATCAAGAGAGGAAGTGTCCCTTCCCGATCTTCTCATGGAACCGGTATTGTTCCTAAGCCGAGTTATCGAGAAGAAGAGAAGTCAAATTTCAAGACCACAACCGAGCCTAAACCAGCCGCACCTACTCAAGGATACAAAGGAAGGTATGAAACCTCTACTTCTACTTCTCGTGATTTGAGATGTTTCAAGTGTCAAGGTAAAGGACACTATGCAAAAGAATGTCCGAACCAAAGGATTATGGTTCTCTTGGACAATGGAGATATTGAAGAAGAAAAAGAAACGGTTTTTGATGAGTATCTAGAGGAGCATGAAGAAGTTGCCGAGGTAGGAGAGCTCTTAGTAATTCAACGGGCTTTGAACATGCACATCAAAATCGACGAACATGAACAACGGAAGAATTTGTTTCACTCTCGATGCCAAGTCCAAGGAAAGGTATATAGTCTCATCATAGACGGAGGAAGCTGCACCAACGTGGCAAGTGAAACAATGGTCAAGAAGCTTGACATGACCGTGAAGGAATATTCGAAGCCGTATAGTCTTCAATGGCTAAATAATGAGGAGATGAAGGTGAAAAATCAAGTCTCGGTTCCTATAACCATTGGCACGTATCAAGATGAGGTGCTGTGTGACGTTTTGCCCATGGAATCAAGCCACATCCTTCTAGGAAGACCATGGCAATTCGATCGACGGGTTCTTCATGACGGGTTCAATAATCGGTATTCGTTTAACTACGAAGGAAAGAAGATCACGTTGGTTTCTATGTCACCAAGCGAAATTTATCAAGATCAAATTCTCCTCAAGCAAAAAGGTAAAGAGGCTGTAAGTAATTCTTCTAACTCTCTCAAGCAAAATAAAAAAAGTGTCTTTTGATTGATTTTCCGAAAGCTCCTTCGAGCTTAACTAACCGCGCACCGGGACTACAAATTCCGAGTGGGAACTCAATTCTTTTGCAGGAAAATCAGGCTGTGATCAAAAGTGATGATCCAAAGAAGTCCACATCCAATCAAGAAGGAGAAAATCCGCTCAAAAGATGCCCAGCAAAAATGATCAAACAATCCTTTTGGCCCGAATACAAAACGTGCAATTATTTGGAGCGATTGAGGGATGAATTAACTCAACGAATTTCCACTGAGGGAAATCATTTTTGCCGTCCAACTACACCTTTAGAAGAGAATAGTCGAGGAAAAAATCAAGTAGTTCATGAAGATTCAAAACTTCCTTTGAAAATCACCCTTACGTCTAAGGAAAAGCATGCCGAGAAAAAGGAGCATCCAAACGACCAAACCATTGATGGTTCAGGTAAGTTTTCTCGACCAATCACATATTTTAAAGCTAATGATCGTTGTGTTTCCTTGTTTAGTCAAGCAGATTTAAAGATACCTCACAACTTTCAAATCGGACCCGAGAAGGACCAAAATTTCCGAGGGAAAATGGTAAAAGATGGCTGACCTATTTTGGCGAGTTATAGAAGGCATCAACCGTTTCCAACAGTAGCACGGATCAACTCCAACACATCCAAGAACAATCCCCAAGGTAAGCATAATCCGACTTTGAACTTCAAATTTACTAACTTAGCTCGTTTCCGTGTCGGTTCTTCGGATTTGAGGTCAAATCCTTTTGAAGAGAGGGGGGATGATATGATTCTGGATGAGCAGTTCGAACCGGAGCTTGGAGCATTGCTTGAACCGGTTGGAATGCTTCGGAAAAGATCTCAATCGGTTACTAACCGATCAACATTTCACTTAAAGATAGGTGCTAAGGCCAAACGATACAAATTGGTCTTAGGGAGGTTGTACCATCAAGGGTACTTGGGTCAGGATGTAGAAGATGCATTCAAACCTCACCAGTATTGAAATCAGGCCCCAGTAGATCGACCATTGGCTCAAGTGATTTATTTGTGCTCTTTTCCTTCGCTTCGGTTTTGTCCCAATGGGTTTTCCGAAGCAAGGTTTTTAACGAGGTAAATATTTCAATTCCAATAAAATCCAATGTGTTGATCTAAGCCCATGAAGCCCACGAAAATCACAAGTCAAAAGTCAACAAAATATCAAGAAACCAAAGGGGCATTTTCGCATGGAAGAGCAAGGGGCATTCAAACTTGTGTTTTAATTTTTAGTCAAGTCTTTGTTCAAACTTTGTCTTTATTTTTCTCTCATTTTCGAGGTGGTTAATTGCTGTGCATGCAACCCCTCTTATTTTCCAATATAATTCCCTTGTAATCTCATTATTGAAATCATATAGCTTATGAATTAAAAATCTCTTTTCTCTCTAGATCAAATCTCCATTGTGAGTCATATCAATCGAAAACCTTTGTCGAATTTGGTGAGTCATATCCAAACGAGACAAAGTGGAATATCAAGGGCCTTCCGCAACCCTTGTGAGACCGTTCGATCCACATACTTTGAAGCAATCCCGTTGCTTGCAAAGCTTATCCCGTCTTACCCAAACCATCGAGTGTGCGATCTAGGGGATTCGTAACATTTGGTTTAATTGATTTGTGAACATATCAAACCTGAACTTTAAAGCTGATCTATTCTTAGGAATTTGCAAAGAAATTTGGGATTATGAGGTTTAGATTTAGATAATTCTCGCAACGACAGTTGGTTAATTATACTTTAGTGATTTGAGTTCAAGAACCGCGCTAAATCTGAATCATGTTAGCTCGTTTGTCTGCATTCATTGATTTCCTGAGAAATACCATGTGCCTATATTTTCCTCCATCGATTTACAACTCGTTTACTGCTTACTGCTTTTTATTTAATCTGAATAGCTTAGCTTGATTTGATAACTATACAATATATTGTAGACTGCAGCAACTGCTTTAGTACTGGTATACTGTAGCAACTGCTTTAGTACTGTTTAGGGTATTAATTTGAGCATATCAAAGACCCATGAAAAGACTTTCAAAATCGATTTTGATAGGAGATGTTTTCATGGATGAATCTTGAATAGATAAGATAGAAAGAAGATTAGATAGAAGGAATCAATGAAAACAAAGACTTAATTGCATAAAAAGTAGAAGATCCTCTCTTACAAATCTCAAACTCTCTCAAAGGTATGAGTTTTTGAGCATAAGAAAAAGCATCCCCCTATAATTAGGGTTTTTAGAGTATTTATAATAAAGAGAGGGGAACCGGGTCAACCCGGAACAAACCGGGTTTTGACCCGGAAATTTTTGGGTCGCAAGTCAATCTCGGCCGCATGGAGCCGGTGCATGGAGCCAGTGCTAGAAGTTTTTGCCGAGAGGGGAGCAACACCGGTTGGTTTCAGCCGGTGCATGAGTCCGAGAAACCTCCTGCCCGAGGGCAAATGCAGTCTCGAACGCATGCAAAAAGTGGTGACGGGCCGGTGTATGCAGCCGAGAAATCAGAGGAAGGCAAAGCTTTCACACCGGGTGAGATGGAGCCGGGACGTGCAGCTGAGAAACTTCCTGCCCGAAGGAAAATCTCATATCAGACGCGTGAGAAAAGTGGTGCCGGGGCGGTGTATGCAGCCGAGAAATCCGAGGGAGGCAACGCTTTCACACTGGTGAGATGGAGCCGGGATATGCAGCCGAGAAACCTCCTGCCCGAGGGAAAATGCAGCACCAGACGCGTGAGAAGATGGCATCGGGCTGGTGTATGCAGCTGAGAAATCCCCCTGCCCGAGGGAAAATCTCATATCAGTTGAGGGAGATTCTTGTGCCGAGCCGGTGCTGAGGGGAAATCCGAGCTTTCATGTTTCTAGCCATTGCTTCAAGATCCCGAGCTAAGCGCGAGCTCCTCCAAAGTATATGAAAGTCTCCAAAGTACCTAAGAAAGAACTCCAAAACATGCAAGAAACTCACTAGACATAATGCAAATGTCATAATCTCTAAATGAGACCTAAATGCAAGACAAGACATGCTTATGCATGTAAATTACACACAACTCTAAATGAAGTGCAAGCTAAAACATGCTATATATGAGTATATCAATTCCCACAAACTTAAACATTTGCTTGTCCTCAAGCAAACAAGAATAGGCAAAGGGAGAAGACTAGAATATGGGAGCTCAAATCCGAAAGTGCCATAAAAAGAATCTCAGCCCAATGTCCAAGTTATAAACTTCTTGATGCGATCAAACAACTTACTCAAAAGTGACTAGCCATAATTATCCTTACATGACTTACATTCGAACCTCAACCTTCATAAACTTTCATATCCTCCAACCCCTTGACATTGATTTAGTTTAATAAGCGTGAATCATGTTTATGCTAGATCAAATGAATTCGTTTGGCTAAGGGTAAGGTTATGAGATGAAGGTGATCTCATTATCATGCATGGGTAATTAGGTACAAGGATCTCTCATGAAATGAACAAACTTTAGCAAAAGGCTAAAGGTAAAAGGCAACCTATGCATACAAGGGAGAATTCTCATCTACCCAAATGCCTAGAGTATCTCTAACCTAAAGCTTCTAACCCGTCATGCCCATATCCCAAGCTACCCTTTTTATCTTGAGGCATTTCGCCTTCTCAAACCCACATGCTTCTTGTCTTTTCATTTCACCTTCTTCTCATTCGGGGATCACTTCTTCTTCCTTGTTCTTTCATGGTTTGGTGCTCCTTTGTTGTGATCTAGTTCTTCTTTTCTTCTTTTTGGTTCACGCCTCTTCTCATTCTTTGATGCTTTGGCCTTTTTGGCTTTCTTATTTTCCCTTCTATTTTGTGAGGCTATCTTATTCTTTTAGAGCTAGTCTTATGATTTTTGCACCAACTAATCTACACAAATCCGATCCCCTTTTTCCTTTCTCCTTTTCTTCTTTTCCATTCCAAAATCCATTCTCAAACTTTCACCAAGTCTAAAACCGTTCCCCCAAACTTGGACCAAGAGCCGCCATCCTAACTAGCGTATTCCTAGATTAACTCCGAGATGTTGGAGCTAAACTACATGAGAATTCCCTCTTGTCGCCCTAAACCTAACACGTTTTGCCAAGTTTGTTCGAAAGAAAGGCCTCACAATTCACACGCTAATAACAATGGCTTAAAAGAAGGTTAAGGTTAGGGTAGGGGAAACCATTCCAATGATGGGATATGGCTACTTGGATAAGCAAGAGTAGTAAAAAGGAGAAAGGATATCCAAGTATATATATGTGATCCACAAATTCATTCAAGATTGCACAAACACAATATTTACAAGACAAATTCATGGTTATCACTTAGATGAGGTTGAATTCAAGTCAAGGTTTGTTTCAATCAAAGCAAGAACAATAAGACATGAGATCAAGGCATGGTTCGTTCTTAATTTCTACACGAGATCAAAGCATCAATTAACTAGCAACAATGGCGTTGGACTAGGCTCTTAAGATGGTACTTTACAAGGAAAAATCTATCATTGCTCCTAATGCTTATGCAAAGCTACCTTATATGTTATGCATACAGACTCAATCTTATATGGAATGCACAAAAGTTCAAAATTTTTAAATTTATTGAAAATGCATGATATGCATGAGACTCAAGGTGCAAAAGGCAAAATAAGAACACCAAAAACGATGTTAGATAACACACAAACCCTCCCCCAAACTTAAATTACAGTCCCTTGTGTAATAGAAGCTTAAGGAAGAGTTAAACAATGCATGAGAGAAGGAAAAAGATATGATTCTAAATGCTATATACAAAGTTTGGAGTGTTACATTGGAAAAGGATGGAGGGGACGAGAGGGATCAAGGGACGTCATATTTCATCACCTCATCCTATGCACCTTAGTCCATAAGTCCATGCCCATAAGACCATCGAAAACCTACGTGCACTAAGAAAATCCATCAAAAGGAACTACTAACGAAAGAAAAACATAAAAGGAAATATGTACAAGGATAAGCTTGGGGTGTCTCCCAAGAGCACTTTGTTTAACATCACTAAGTTCGACGTTTGTTACCCTTTTACGCGGGTGATAGAGGAGTGCAAGCACTCCTTGGCGGTTCCTTAAGCTCGAGTTTGAGAATTTTACCCATTAAGCCTTGAAGACCGGCGTGATTTGGCTCCCTAACCTCCGGTGTGAGGGTTGCTTTGGCCTTGGCAAAAGGCTTGGGGAGCCCTCTACATTTGACCTTGTACTCAATCATCCCTTCTTCATGTTTCCATGGGATGAGAGTCACAATCGAAGGTTGATCTAGCAAGGGTTCAATCCCCTTGAGCATGCTTGGTTTCCTCTCCTCGGACCTAGGCTTTGTCCTCTTCTTGTCAACCTTAGCACTTTCACCCTCACTCTCCGTTGTGGTGTGAAAGAGGGAATTAAAGCAATATCCATCTAAAGCAAGGGCTTCTTCAATCATTCCTTGACTCACCGTCTCACAAATGCCCACATACTCAACCTTTCGGGCTTGGACTTCATTGTCCCCACAAATAATAGTCCCACAAATAGCGGTGGGAGAAGACATCATTGTGTAGAACTTCTTGTCATCCACGTTCTTAAGAACAACCATCTTGTTTACGAAGTCCCAGCTTGCACCGGATGTGTTGAGGAATGGAGTCCCGAGGAGTAGAGGGAGCTTTATGTTTGGTGCCATATCCATTACAACGAAGTCCGTTGGTACAAGACTCTTTCCAATTATGAGAGGAAAGTCTTCAACCAAGCCAAGAGGTTTCTTCGTAGAAGAGTCTCCGAATGTGATGGTGGAGGGGTAATCGTTCAACTTATCTATTCCAAGACTTTTGGCCATCTCCAAAGTCATGACATTAACGGTTGAGCCCGAGTCACACAAAGTATCATCAACTTCCAAGAGTCCAAATGTGCAAGATATTGATAATTTCCCGGGGATTCCAAGCTTTGGGAGAGTCTTGGGCTCGATCCTTTTTGTGCTTGGAGGCACTTTCTCTTATGCCTTGTTGAGGAAACGACCGGGAAATGGAAGTGGAGGCTCATATGGAGGTGGAGGCTCTCTCTTTGACTCAACTTGTGTCTTCACATTTTTCACTTTGACCAAGTGCTTGATGGACTTCTCAACCTTGTTACTCTTTTCTCCAACCAACATCATATCATTCTAACTGCCAAGGGTCACCTCCCCACCTTGTTGCTCGATGTCCTCATTGAGGCTAGAGACTAACCCGAGGAACTCCTCAATTATGTTATCTTTCTCCTTAAGAATGGAAAAGGTGTTGCAAGACTCTTTAGAGGTTAGTATTGCTTTCCCATTTGAAGAGCCTTGAGGATGTTGTGAAGAAGGGGCAGCACTCCTTTGCTCCATTCGTTTCACTTTTGAGCTCAATGCCTCAAACTTGCTATTAAGGTTATTGTAAGAGCAAATGACCTTGTTAGTGGTTTCCGCTTGGCCCTTGATGAGTTGTTGGAACATGGAGGCTAAGTCAAGCTCTTGCGGTTTAGACGTAGGTGCTTGACCTTGGGGCACCAACCCTTGTTGTTGACCTTGAAAACCGGGTGGGGCTTTTGGTTGGAATACACTTTGGTTTCCTTGGAATTGGTTCCTTGGGACATACCCTTGTTGGTTGAAGTTAGAAGGTTGACCTTGAGATTGGAATTGTTGTTGTGGAACTCCTTGAGCTTGAGTAGATTGTTGAGGGTAGACTTGGTCTTGTGGATTCCTATAGGTGTGGTTGAACCCTTGTCTTTGGAAGTTACCTTGGTTCCCCACGTAGTTCACCTCCTCTTGGGTGTTCATGTCCACGTTCTCTTCTTGATAGCAAGCTTGATTGTTCTCGTAGTCACCAATGAAATGGACCGCCTTTTGAGACTCTTTTTGAGAGGCAAGAAGCTTGTCTATCATAGAGGTTTGCTTATCCAACTTCTCATTCAAGGCTTTCATGTCCTTGGCTCTCTTGTTCTAATCAAAGTCACTCGTGGTCCTTGTGGCACGGTCATAATCGTCGCCATAGGTGCCATCACTTTGAGCCAAGTTCTCTACCAACTCCATTGCATCCTCCACGTCCTTAGCTAGGAAATTACCATTCGATGTCGTATCAAGTAACATTCGAAATTTAGGTAAAGTGCCTCGGTAGAGAGTAGTAAGAAGTGAGGCGTTGGAGAAGCCATGATGTGGGCATTGAGAAGTGTAGCCTCTAAATCTTTCCCAAGCCTCGTTGAAAGACTCAATAGACCGTTGTAAGAAGCTTGAAATCTCATTGCGAAGTTTGGCGGTTCTAGCCGGTGAGAAGAATTTGGCTAGAAAGGCCCTTTTGCAATCATCCCAAGAAGTAATAGAACTTTGAGGCAAGATTTTCTCCCATTGGTGAGCCTTGTCACCCAAAGAGAACGGGAAGAGACGAAACATGAAACCATCTTCTGATACTCCGTTAATCTTGGTGAGACCACATATCCGGTCAAATTGGTCAATGTGATCTAGAGGATCCTCCATTGACAACCCATGGAACTTGTTAGCTTGAACCATGTTGATTAGCCCGGGTTTGACCTCAAAGTTGTTGTTTTCAACCGGAGGGGGTTGAATCCCTTGACGGTTTTGGTGTGCATTTGCCGCATCACCTTCTCGAACAACATGCCTAGCTCTAGGCGGGTGGTTAGGACGGTGATGGTTTCCATTGCCACCACCTCCTTGGTTGTTGTCGTGTCCATCCCCATTCCCACTGTTCCTTTGGTGGGGAATGGGTTCATTGATGCTCCCAAGTGGCACATTCTCAAAGTGCTCCATGTCATTACCAACCTCTTCGTTAACTCTCACACGGTTCCTTTTTGCTCTTGAACCCCTCTCAAGTTGATCAATATCGTCTCTTGGTTGTACGAGATTGGTATTGCCGTGGGAACGGGTATGCATACACCTATAGAGAGCAAAAGCAATGGGAAGTGAAGAAGATTAGTAACTTTGGAGCAAATAAGGCTTAATCTCACAAAGAGCCTAAATCTCAATGTTAAAACAAATCCTAATATGGCAACGGCGCCAAATTGATACAAGATATTTTGGTATCTCTAGAGTCAATTCTCTAAATGCAATTGTAGCATAAGAGGTTATCGAACCTTATCGGGATTTATCCTAATCACTAAGAATGCAAGGAACAATTGTAAGTTAAGCTAAACAAGTGTGTTGTGATTAGGTAACCTAATTAAGGCAAATAAACAACTAAGCAAGATGTAAATCAATAAGCAAAAGCGAATCTAGAGATAGGGTTATTGATATAAGAAGTTCCAAGTTCAATTCATGATGTTGGTTTACTCAAACAAGCTAATCCCTAGGCATAAGATCTTAAACTTGACTAATTCTCTTTCAAGCAATTAATCACTATGCTAATCACCGAACCCATTAGCAAATCATCATTTATGGATCATTTATTAGCAAGCATTAAGTTTAAATCAACAAGATCAACCAAAAATACACCCTAGACAACTATTGTCATAGGCTAGGAATATAAATCTCTTGTTTAATTTATCAAGGCATTTCATCAAACACTTGGTATGCATGAAATGCCTTATGATCTAAACCTACTTTTTCAAGCTAGATTTAGCCTTAAGAACATTAAACAAGAAATGATATAAGAAGATCTAACCCTAAACATCATGAATCATGCCTTGGATTATCCTAATCTATCCCATCTCTAAACCCTAAAAGACTACTCAAGACCCATGAAAAGCCCCTCAAAATCGATTTGGATAGGAGAGGTTTTCATGGATGAATCTTGAATAGATAAGATAGAAAGAAGATTAGATAGAAGGAATCAATGAAAACAAATACTTAATTGCATAAAAAGTAGAAGATCCTCTCTTACAAATCTCAAACTCTCTCAAAGGTAAGGGTGTTTGAGCATAAGAAAAAGCATCCCCCTATAATTAGGGTTTTTAGAGTATTTATAATAAAGAGAGGGGAACCGGGTCCAACCCAGAACAAATCGGGTTTTGACCCGGAAATTTTTGGGTCGCAATTCAATCTCGGCCGCATGGAGCCGGTGCTAGAAGTTTTTGCCGAGAGGGGAGCCACACCGGTTGGTTTCAGCCGGTGCATGAGTCCGAGAAACATCCTACCCGAGGGAAAATGCAGTCTCGGACGCATGCAAAGAGTGGTGTCGGGCCGGTGTATGCAGCCGAGAAATCCGAGGAAGGCAAAGCTTTCACACCGGGTGAGATGGAGTCGGGACGTGCAGCCGAGAAACTTCCTGCCCGAGGGAAAATTTCATATCGGACGCGTGAGAAGAGTGGTGCCGGACCGGTGTATGCAGCCGAGAAATCCGAGGGAGGCAAAGCTTTCAAACCGGGTGAGATGGAGCCGGGACATGCAGCCGAGAAACCTCCTGCCCGAGGGAAAATGCAGCACCGAACGCGTGAGAAGATGGCATCGGGCCGGTGTATGCAGCCGAGAAATCCCCCTGCCCGAGGGAAAATCTCATATCGGCTGAGGGAGATTCTTGTGCCGAGTCGGTGCTGAGGGGAAATCCGAGGGAGAAATATTTCCGAGCTTTCATGTTTCTAGCCATTGCTTCAAGATCCCGAGCTAAGCACGAGCTCCTCCAAAGTATCTGAAAGTCTCCAAAGTACCTAAGAAAGGACTCCAAAACATGCAAGAAACTCACTAGACCTAATGAAATGTCCTAATCTCTAAATGAGACCTAAATGCAAGACAAGACCATGATTATGCATGTAAATTACACAAAACTCTAAATGAAATGCAAGCTACAACATGCTATATATGAGTATATCAGTCATGAGCAAGGTGCTTAAGCTTGAGCTCAAGGACCCACCAAGGAGTTCAACCACTCCTCTCACACCCGCCTAAAAGGGTAACAAACGTCGAGCTTAGTGACGTTAAACAAAGCGCACTTGGGAGACATTCCCATGTCTATATTTGTAAAGAGTTTCTGTCTTTTTAATTTCTTTTTGATGTTTTCGTTAAGTGGTTGCAAGGCTCTTGATGGTGACAAGGTCGTGGCAAAGCAACGGCGTATGATGTTGGAAAACTCCCCACTCTTTCCATTCCCATAGACCCTCTCCTCCATTGTAAGTTACTCTTTTCTTTTGAGTCTTTGAATTTTATCTTTTGTTTTTGGTCTCTCTCTTGAATTTTTTTCACACCGAGACGTTGTAATTTAAGTTTGGGGGAGGGACCGATATCTAATTGATATATCATGGTTTTTACCCCGTTTAAGCCATGATATAAGTCCGTTTTATAGAGTATTCCTACTATTTTGTAGTGTTTTAGAGTCTTTTACAGGTTTAGGTACGTTTGGAGCTTAGTTGGAGATATTGAAGCATTTTGGAGCATATGGAGATGCAGAGTCATGCAGAGACGTCAGAAGTTTGGCATTCGTTGAAGAACTTCCCACCGATGGATTGAGCTCATTTTTGGACACAAGATATATCAATGGATTAGCTTTCATTTGGAAGTGGTTTGAGGCCATTCCAACAGTGCGATCGAACGTAATGCCAGTTTTCATGAAGACTGTCCAGTCTGGCGAGCATAAGAAGCAGGATGTCGACCGACACTGTTTGGTGTCGACCGACACTGTTTGGTTTTTAAAGCCTGCAGAGTTTCTCCCTAAGCCCAGAAGACTTTATTAATTATAGAAAAGGCCCATAACGTGTTTTAGCTTATAAATTAGGTTTTCAGCCACCTTTTTAGGCTATGCTTTAATTTTTACTTTGGTTCTTGAGAGAGATTGGGTACAGGGTTTTTAGAGAGACAATTCTGAACCCTTGTTACTCTTTTCTTATTATTCTATTTGATGATCTATTCAATCATGTTGCTTGTTTCATTCTCCATGTCTGAGTAGATCCACTTTAGTTTCAGGGTTCTCATAAGGGTTTTCTCTGAATGTTAGGTTGATTAGTTTATTAGGATTCACCATCTGAATTAGTTCTTCGCCTTAGGCTGTGTTTAAAGCTAATTCTAGGTTGACGAATCTGGAACATAGATCTTAGGATAATTGATTAGGCACGACAGTGCGATTAATTACCTGATAGAACCTTAGGTGAGCAAATTGATTATTCGCAAAGAGATTTGGTTTAATTGATTTGTGAACATATCAAACCTGAACTTTAAAGCTGATTTATTCTTAGGAATTTGCAAAGAGATTTGGGATTTTGAGGTTTAGATTTAGATAATTCTCGCAACGACAGTTGGTTAATTATAGCTTAGTGATTTGAGTTCAAGAACCGCGCTAAATCTGAATCATGTTAGTTAGTTTATCTGCATTCATTGACTCCCTGAGAAATACCCTGAACCTATATTTCTCCCATCGAATTTACAACTCGTTTACTGTTTATTGCTTTCTGTTTCAACTAAATTGCTTAGCTTGATTCTCATCTATATAATCTACTGTGTGTTTCTGTGAGTCATTGTGTTCGACCCCAACTTTACTGCAACTACTGCTTAGTACTTTTAGGGTATTAATTTGAGCATATCAAATTTGGCGCCGTTGCCGGGGACTCAATTCGCCATTAGATTTTAGTCTGCAAATTTCGACTAAGTTCGTCGGTATCGATCGATACTACCTAGTATCGGTCGATACTCATCATTTTTCTTTTTGTTGATATCGATCGACACTACCCAGTGTCGGTCGATACTCAACGTGTTTTTTTTGTTACTTACGTGTTTTGCCTAGTGTGTTTCAGGTATGAATTTGGAACGTGCAAACAGAAAAAAAAAAAAAAAAAAAAGGCCAGCAGAGATGAACAACACGATGATTCTGGTTCAGGATGCTGCTGGAGCTTTGAGAGACAAAGAGGGTCAGTTGTGCAACGAGAGAGGACAACGTCTGGATGGAGAGGGGAACATCATTCCACCTGCTCCTGTTGTCGCTGGGAATATCGCTGGGAACGCGAATGCAGGGAATGCTGTGGCTGCTCGCGGTAGGACGATTGGTGAGTACAACAGGCTTGATCAATTTTATGCCAATCGATCAGCGATTCGTCCTCCGCCTTTTCAGAGGAATGACTTTGAGCTAAAACCTGCATACTTCACTCTTGTGGGTCAGCATCTTTTTCATGGTTTTCCTCATGAACACCCTATGGATCACATTGAGAGGTTTGAGGATCTGGTTACAAGCATCAAGAGCAATGGAGTCTCCTATGACTACCTTTTCTGCAAGCTCTTCCCAGACTCACTTGGTGGAGATGCAACTTACTGGCTGAAGCAGTTACCTCCTGGATCACTGACTACTTGGGAAGAGACTAAGACAGCTTTCCTGAACAACTTTTATGATGATGCACGATCCGAGGATCTCAGGAACAAGATTTCTCAGTTTTCTCAAGGACCGACTAAGGCATTCAAGGCTGCTAGGATTCGTTTCAAGTCATATCAGAGAGATTGTCCGCACCATGGGTTCACTCAAGTTCAGCTGCTGGGTACTTTCTATAGAGGAGTCGATTGGAGGTATCAGATGACTCTAGATGCTGCGAGCAATGGAAATTTCTACACGAGGTATCTTGACGATGCCTATGTGCTTATTGAGAACTTGGTTTCTAGCAATAGTACCAAGAATGCAGACATGGAGCGCAAGAAACAAGCTGGTAACTTGGATTGCAGTCAGATTGCTGAGGTGAACGCTAAGTTAGATTTCTTGATGGACAAGCAGCAGAAGGCTGTTCGTTTTGCTGGAAAAGATGGATTGGAATTTGTTAACCACATTGATGGAGTTGGATTTCAAGATCAAAGGTATCAATGCCCACCCACACCACCCATACCTTATGAGAACAAAGTTGAGTCTATGCTTGAACAACTTCTTCAGGGACAGCAGAAGATGACACTAAACCTCAATGGGAAGATGGACGCTATGTACACATATCTGAATGGGAAAATTGAGTCTCTCAGTATTAATCAGAAGATGTTGGACACTCAAATAGCAGAGATTTTCGTCAATCTTGCCAAGGATGACGATGAGATTTCAGACACCACCCCTTTGTCAACCGATACTCCCTTGTATCGATCGACACCCGTCCACAAATCTGTAAATGACGTCTCGAAGGAGCAAGCATCGATCGACACCCTCCTAGTATCGATCGATACTCACCCAGATACTGCAAAGGAGCTGCGTATGAGTGTTGACAGACTTCGCAAGCCCCAGCAGCTGAATCCTATTCCTCAACACCTCCGAGCCCCATCACTCCAAAGCAGGTGCGTGGCTTTGAGAAGATGGTACGAAGGATTCCCCATTCGTTGACTTTTGAATAAGCTCTAGAGGGCTGGCCTCTGCTAAGTCACTTCAAAGATTACAGAGAAACTCTGAAAGAGATCGAAGTACTCTTCATCAAGGAAAGAAGCAAGTCACTGATATATCATGGTTTTTACCCTGTTTAGACCATGATATAAGTCCTTTTCATAGAGTCTTTCTATTGTTTTGTAGTCTTTTAGAGTCTTTTACAGGTCATAGCACATTTGGAAGATTATTGGAGTTATTGGAACTTATTGGAGCAGTTTGGAGCAGAAGCAGAAGTTGTGTCGCCAAGAACCTGATTCCACGACAGGCATCGATCGATACCACCTTGGTATCGATCGATACTCGACGAGGCAGACACGACATCGCGACTTAATGAAGAGTTGAAGAATTGCAATTTGGTCCAGAAGTTTCTGATAATTACAAGAAGACCCCAGATCGTGTTTTTAGGTTATAAATAGGATTTTACAGCCATTGTTTAGGCTAGGCTTTATTTTGCTTTAGTTTAAGAGAGATTTTGGTGAGAGACAAGTCTGGTTTCCCTTCGTCCGAGATCAGATCTCAAAACCTTGTTTCTCTTTCTGATTTTATATAAGAGTATTTATTCAACATGTTTATTAATTTAATATTCATGTCTGAGTAGATCACCTGTTAGGTTTAGGGTTTTCTCATAGGGATTTCTTTGAATGCTAGGTTGATTTTCTGTTAGGATTCACTATCTGATTAGTTCTTCACCTTAGGTTGTTCTCAATGCTAATTCTAGATTAATCACCTAGAACTTAGATCTTAGGATAATTGATTAGGCACGAGAGTGCGATTAATTACCTGATAGAACCTAGGTGAGCAAATTAATTATTCGCAAAGAGATTTGGTTTAATTAATTTGTGAACATATCAAACTTGATCTTTAAAGCTGATTTAGAATTTAGGATTCGCAAAGAGATTTGGAATTCCTAGGATCTAGATTTAGATAGTTTTCGCGACGAGAGTTGGTTAATTATATTTTAGTGATTTGAGTTCTAGAACAGTGCTAAATCCGAATCCTGTTAGTTAATTTAGCTGCATTCATCGATCTCCTGAGAAATACCCTAAGCCTACGTTTCCCTATTGAATTTACAAACGTTTTACCTGCAATCCTGTTTTCAATTACATCATCTGGTTTAGCTTGTTTCTGATCTATAGAATTTATTGTGTGATTTTTGAGTTCTTGTGTTCGACCCCTTGATTTACTGCAGCAACTGCTTTAGTACTTTTTAGGGTATTAAATTGAGCATATCAGTCACTACCGCTGAGGGAGTTGACCAACAGGGAAGATCCATGAATATTCTCCGTTCCATGCTCCATCTCTGGAGTTGAATTCAAAGAGTGTCTCGTTGACTCAGGGGCTAGCGTCAATGTCGTGTCAATGGCAATTGCAGAGAGATTTGGGGCTGATATTCGACCGCCCATGTCATCTATCACATTCGCGAATTGTTCCACCTCACTTCCATATGGTACAATCCCTGACTTGTTGGTTAAAGTAGGAGATTGTCTTGTTCCTGCTGATTTTCATGTTGTGGAGATGAGTGCACAATTTCGTACACAGTTGATTCTTGGAAGACCGTTCATGGCTACGGTTGGTGCCATTATGGACACACCTAGCAAGCAAATCTCATTCTCATACATTGACAAGGAGGTGTACTACAAAGCTATCCCTAGAGGAACTCCCACACGTGTCTCTTGCATCGATGTTGTTACTGATGAGACGTTGGTAATTGATCTTTTGGAAGAGCCTCCTGACGAACCAACTGTCACAGAACTTCTGGCTAATCCTTCTGTCATCACCAAGACAAACGTCAAAGCATCTAACGGAAAGAAGAAGGCGAAAAGCAGAGGAGTGGAGGATGTTGCTTCTATGACTTTAATCCCTCAGAAGTATGATGGAGATTCGATTGAATACAAGGTGAAGTGCAACGGAACTTCAAAACCATTCTCTAAGGCTCGAGTTCTTCTTACTTCGGAGCTAAAAGAGAAAGACAAGGAGTTTATGGAGAGCATGTTGAGTAGAACTCTGAGTTTGCAAGTATCTAGCTGTGGAACTTGCATGGGAGTAAGCTCTCAATCTTCTCCTGACTGATCACCTGAGCCAAAGTCAAGGTACTGACTTTAAACGAGCGCTTGGTGGGAGGCAACCCACTGGTGAGTCTGTACATACGTTTTTATTTTTCTTTTTATTTTTCGTTATGTGTTTGTGTCAGGATAAACAAGGAGCAAAACTCGAAATCGCCTGAGTATCGATCGATACCACATTGGTATAGGTCGACATCCTACGCGAGTCAGAAAGGTTCATCGTGTCGACTTAAGCCTGGTATCGCTCGATACCAGGTTGTGTGTTGGTCGACACCAGATGTTCCAGCACGGTAACTTTTTGTTTCTCTTAATTTTATTTTGTTCTTTGGTTTCCTTTCACCAACCTTAGGCTAGATAACACTGGGGACAGTGTTGTTCAAGTCTGGGGGAGGTGTCTGCTGACATTGTGTTTGTTTTTCTTTGAGTCAGTTGTTTTATCGAGTCAAAAATATTTTATTAAGTCAAAACTTGTTGGAGATGATGATCCTGTGCTAGAATTGTTGTTTTGATTTCGCTTTTGAGTAACCATTGTTACAGAATCAGTTCTAGATCGACTAATGAAAAATCCAAAGGCTGACCAGTTAACTAGAAGACACTCATGTTTCCAGCAAAGTTCTTTAAAGCCTGAGCCAAATGTTTGCACTTCATCGATGTGGTTAGTGTCCATAAAGCTTGATTCCTCATTCGTATCTGACAAATGAACCCACGTGTTTAAAATAATGGTATTTCTCTCCCTGTTACAAGTTAGTAAGATGCATTAAAAGATGAAATAATTTTCTTCTGAGTAGATGGTTAGGAAAATTTCCAACGGTCCCATTATTCAACTTCAGAGGAGATGATCACACAAAGGTGAAAGCGAGGTTAGGAAAATTTCATGTGATATCATTATTCGCCTACACCTTTGATTACTTTTGAGGGAAGAACCGGGGATTCGGTGGCAAACACCATCAATAATCGCGTCTCGAACCTTAAGTAGTATACGTAAGGAATATAATAAGAAATAAGTCTGGGGGAGAGAAATAATACCAGAAAGTGTGAAAAAGGGTGGTTCCTTGTCATGATATTGTATGGGAAAGAGTCTAGAAGGTTCTTGGTATTAATATCAGCGATGAAACTGGCGAGGATGGCTTGATTGAACGATGCTGTGAAATAATGTGTGTAGTCTGGGAAGCTGCGAATGTCTACGGAGAAGTACATGGTGGTTAGATCAAAGAACTGGTTAGGTGACAATTGGGTGCTTGTGAAAAGGGTTATTGCGATGTTTCAAGAACATGTGAGTCTCTATGTTTTCAAACCTCTTTCTTTGGTTTAGTCTTCTATTTGCTTGAGGGCAAGCAAAGACTAAGTCTGGGGGAGTTGATATATCATGGTTTTTACCCCGTTTAAGCCATGCTATCAGTCCGTTTTATAGAGTCTTTCTACTATTTTGTAGTGTTTTAGAGTCTTTTACAGGTTTAGGTACGTTTGGTGCTTAATTGGAGATATTGAAGCATTTTGGAGCATATGGAGATGCAGAGTCATGCAGAGACGTCAGAAGTTTGGTATTCGTTGAAGAACTTCCCACCGATGGATTGAGCGCATTTTTGGACACAAGATAGATCAATGGATTAACTTTCATTTGGAAGTGGTTTGAGGCCATTCCAACGGTGCGATCAGAAAGTTATGCCAGTTTTCGTGAAGACTGTCCAGTCTGGCGAGCAGAAGAAGCAGGATGTCGACCGACACTGTTTGGTATCGACCGACACCGCTTGGTGTCGACCGACACCGGCTTCAGGAAAGCATATACGCGATTTTTAAAGCCTGCAGAGTTTCTCCCTAAGCCCATAAGACTTTATTAATTACAGAAAAGGCCTAGAACGTGTTTTAGCTTATAAATTAGGTTTTCAGCCACATGTTTAGGCTATGCTTTAATTCTTACTTTGGTTCTTGAGAGAGACTGGTTACAAGGTTTTTAGAGAGACAATTCTGAACCCTTGTTAGTCTTTTCTTATTATTCTATTTGATGATCTATTCAATCATGTTGCTTGTTTCATTCTTCATGTCTGATTAGATCCACTTTAGGTTCATGGTTTTCTCATAATGCCAGGTTTATTAGGATTCACCATCTGAATTAGTTCTTTGCCTTAGCTTGTGTTCAAAGCTAATTCTAGGTTGACGAATCTGGAACATAGATCTTAGGATAATTGATTAGGCACGACAGTGCGATTAATTACCTGATAGAACCTTAGGTGAGCAAATTGATTATTCGCAAAGAGATTTGGTTTAATTGATTTGTGAACATATCAAACCTGAACTTTAAAACTGATTTATTCTTAGGAATTTGCAAAGAGATTTGGGATTTTGAGGTTTAGATTTAGATAATTCTCGCAACGACAATTTGTTAATTATAGCTTAGTGATTTGAGTTCAAGAACCGCGCTAAATCTGAATCATGTTAGTTATTTTATCTGCATTCATTGATTCCCTGAGAAATACCCTGAACCTATATTTCTCCCATCGAATTTACAACTCGTTTACTATTTATTGCTTTCTGTTTCAACTAAATTGCTTTTCTTGATTCTCATCTATATAATTTACTGTGTGTTTCTGTGAGTCCTTGTGTTCGACCCCTACTTTACAACAACTACTGCTTAGTACTTTTAGGGTATTAATTTGAGATATCAGTAATCATGGGTTTTGTTTTCTTATTTTGATTTTTGCATCTTGAGTCTCATGCATATCATACATTCGAAAAAATTGAAAAATTTTGAAATTTTTTGAAAAAGTAATCATGTAGTTGCAATAGCATGATTACGATTGAGTCTAAATGCATATCATATCGGGTTGCACTCACTTGCATTATGAGAAACATCCTTGTAGAGTATCATTTTAAGAGCTTGGTTCAGTGCCCTCGTCGCTAGTTGTTTGATGCTTTTGATTTCGTGTTTGAAATCAAGGATGAACCATATTTTGATCTCGTGTTTCATTACTCGTGTTTTAGTTAAAGCAAGTTGTGAATTGAGTCCAATCCTACTTAAGTGAGAACCATAATCTTGACATTTTTAATTATCATGTTTATGCATCTCATAGTGAATCCATGGATACCACATACATATTTGGGATTTCTTATCCTTTTTACCACCCTCTTGCTAGCTCAAATAGCCGATTACCATCATTGGAACGGTTAACCACACCTTTAAATTACCTTCCTTTAAAGCCAAATCTTTAGTGTGCGAATGTAAGGCCTAATTGTTTGAGTAAGCTTGGCAAAAGGTGTTGAATTTAGGGCGAAAAGTATATGTTTGCATGTAGATCTAGCCCATCATCAAGGTTAGGCTAGCTAGGAAGAAAATTTTGGGGTTTCGTATGAATGAAAGTGTATGATCGATGGGATCGTGGTGGAGAAGAGAAGTGAGGCCAAAGGAATGAAAAGGTAAAGAAGGGGAGATTGTCAAGTATTTATGGTTGGTAGAAAAGTTATGAATTAGCTCTAAGCATTAAGGTTAGTCTCCAAGTGTTTAAAATAAAAGAAAAGAAGCCAAAAAGATGGCTAAAGCATCAAAGTGATGAAGATGGAGGCAAGGCAAAAAAGTCAACAAGAAGAGCTAAAGAAAATGAAGTGAAAACACCATACCATGAGTCAAGCATGAAGAAAGCCAATCCCGCAAGTGAGAAAATATGAAGTGGAAGAAGAAGAAAAACGTGTGGGACATGAAGGCAAAATGCCTTGTGAGAAGGGTAACTTAGGTTTGTGGCTTCATGGGTTAGAAATGCTAGGGTTAGAGACATCTTAGACATTGGGTAGATGTAAATTTATCCTTGTATGCATAGGTTGCCTTTTACTCTTAGCATTTTGCTAAAGCTTGCTCATACATAGAGAGATCCCTTGCATTGGAGTAACCACATACATTTGAGATCATCTTAATCTCAAGACCTTTACCTTAGCCAAATTAATTCAATTGTCTTGCATGAACGTGGTTCACTTGAAACAATTAAATGAATGTCAAAGATTGGATGATATGAGTGCTTGTGTATATTGAGACTTGGGCTTGATTCATATACGGATAGATATGGCTAGCTCTTTTTGAGTAGACTTGTTTGATCGCATCCTAGAGCTAACAACTTGGACATTGAGTTTGAATTCTTTTAATGATATTTGTGGATGTGAGCTCCCACTTTCATGTCTCTCTCTTTTTCCTTGTTCTTGTTTTTTTTTCTAAAGGACAAGGAAATGAATAAGTTTGGGGAAGTTGATAGTCCCATATTTTACCAGTTTTAGCATGCATCTAGCTTAGTGTTTTCGATTCCATGCATGCGTTTTTCATAGTTTTCTTAGCATTTTAGTCTAAATTATGGCTTAGGTAGTTTGCATTAGATCCTAGTGAGTTTTGCATTCACTTGGAGTGTTTTCTAGGTGTTTGGAGACATTTTGAGGACATCTGATAGAACTGGCAGAACGAAGGATTTCCGATCTGATTCAGCTTCAATGGCCTTCACGAAAGTTGTAGCTAAATGAGTTAACTGATGACTAGAGGTGATGTGAGGCCATTCGGACATGTATGACAGGAGATATCGCTGTTTTACCAAAGGTGTATCTGTCTGGCCGCAAGACCTTTGACCAATACCGACCCGCCTTCACCCGGCACGACCGACCGGTATCAGCACGTCCAATCCAGGGAGAATACCGGCCTGTCACGCCACCCGACCGCCGACCGGTACACAACTTCAGGACATTACCATACCGTCCCGCTGCAGCCCGGCACGCCCACCCGGTGCTTGCCAAATGACGGACATGGCGAATACCGGCCCGTTGCACCGCCCTGTGACAGCCCGGCGTAGAAGCTCTCGACCAAAATACTCCATACCGGCCTGCCATACCGGCTTGCCATACCGGCCTGCCATACCGGGCCACCATGGCCAGGTGTTAGGGCGCGGCCCAAACTTGTATATAAAGCCCTAGACCTAATTTTTAGATGCCATCTCTTTTCTCTTGCTAAAAACCTCTCATTTTGAAGGGTTCTTGAGATTTTTGTAAGGGAGATCTTCTTTTTATTTCTGCAATCTAAGTTTTAAGCTACTAAGTTTCTTAATATCTTCTAATCTTTCATCTTTCTATTATCTAATCATGATTAACAACACCTCTTTCATGAGTTTTGGTGTGTTCTTCATGATTAGTGAGTAGTCTTTTTAGAGCTCATGGATGGGGTTGATTTAGGGGATTTCGTGATAGATCTATGATGTCTAGGGCTTAGTTTACATCTTTTCTCTCTTATTTAGTGTTCATAATGTTAGATTAGGCTTGAGAGAGCTAATCCAGATCATAGAGAATTTCATGTACACAAGGTGTTCGATGAAATTCACCAAAAAACTAAATAAGAGATTTTACTTGCTTAGCCTATGAGAGTAGTTGTTTAAGGAGTATTATGGCTATTGGAACTTATAATTAATGCTTGTTTATTAACTTTTCACAAATGAGAGTTTGTCCTTGATTAGTTGATTAGCAAAGTGATTAGTACTATGAGAGTGGATTAGTCTTGCTTAAGTGTTCTATGCTAAGGAAAATTGCTTGATTGTGTGTAATGACATCATAGGTTGATCATAAAAGTCCCCCAAAGTCCATAACCTCATCCAAGAGCTTGCCTTTATCAATTTGTTAATCTCGTTTAGTGCTTGTTTAGTCTTGTTACTTACTTGTTTTGTTTAAATTTGAATCACTAGGTTGTTAGATTAAAACCAATTGATTTGCTTAGCTTATATAGTTTCTTGGATTCCTAGTGTGATAGCCTCTTACCTCTTTGGTTCGATATCTTAAATACCACAATGACATGAGTGGAATTTGAGTAATTGACTTAAGACTTGCAAAAGTCCTAATATAAGTTTCCCACCTTCGTCCTTGATCATTCTTCTTTGATCTCCCGTTGCTATTTAGTAGATCCTCCGCGATCTTTCTTTCTCTTCTTTTGGTTTTCTGATCTTTCTCGATCTTCCCCGTTTCTATGGTTGATGCCCTTGATCTTCCATCATCTTTGGATCGGTTCCCTTCGATCCTTTTCTCCTCTTGGTTAGATTTGTTCTTTATTTAACCATCCTCTTCTGGTGACCTTCCTGATCCCTTGTTCGCCTTTGTTGGATCACCCTTATCCCTCTTGCCTTTAATTCACGGTTGATCATGCGTGATCTTCCATCACTTTCTGATCAAGCCCTTTGATCCTTCGCCTTACCGGGTTAGATCATCCTTCATCTAACCATCTTTTCAAATCCTGGCGATCTCCCTGATCTCTAGTTTGCCTTTACTAGATCTTCCTGATCTCTGGTTCACCTTTACTAGATCTTTCTGATACCACTTTTCTCCTACTCTGGCAATTTGATATTTCCAATCCTTCTTGCCCATATTCCATGGTTGATCATGCTTGATCTTCCATTTTTCTTTTTTGGTTAGATCCTCCCTGATCTAACTCCTCTTCCCTCTCTAGATATCTTCCCGATCCTCTGCCAGATCTTTTGCAGCTCACCAAGTCCTTTGGGTGGTCGCAAGCTGCTCTCCCGGCTATAAATTGATTTCCCTAACTTCTAAAGTGGCTTTCCTAAGAAACTTCCTATCAACTCCTAAGGTTTTCTAGAACTCCTTATCCGCAAACCTAAGCACTTACCATTCAATGATGCTTTCTCGGCACCTTTCCCTGGCATACTTAAAATAGTGATGACTCCGCTCAAAATTTCAAGTATCCGCTCCAATCATCATTGGTTCATATTATACCTATAATATAACCATCCATGATTTTCACAACTTCACTTCAATCCTATTACACGATCTAAGGCCAAGGCCATGAGAGAAGCTCACATGACGCGATCAAGAACCAAGGAGACCCAAAATGCATTCAACAAATCAATCCAAAGCTTGCTATACTAAATGGATTTCTACGGTGCGGAAGAAATCGATCGGACCGACCATGCGACCAACTGAGAAGCACAAATAAAGGTCAAAACCGAACCGGTTCAAGAAAACCAAGGGGGCTTCGATTTTCATCGACCAATCAAGTATTCTAAGGAGACTAGTTGAAGGATTTTGGATTATGCTTGATTAGGATGATTTTAATGTTGATTTGTGATGCTTAGGTTCTAGATCTTTGCTTTCCTTTCTTATTTAGTGTTCTTAATGCTAGATTAGTCTTGAGAAAGTTAATCTAGATCATAGGGAATTTCATGAACACAAGGTGTCCGATGAAATTCCCAAATGAACTAAATAAGAGATTTGCATATCTTAACCCATGAGAGTGGATGTTTAAGGTGTATTTTAGTTAATAGAACTTGTTCTTAATGCTTGTTAGTCATTTAATCACACATGAGAGTTTGCTATTGATTAAGTGATTAACAAAGGGATTAGTGTCATGAGAATGAATTAATATTATTCAAGTGTTCTAGACCTAAGGAATATCATAGATTGTGTGCATTAGTATCATACATGATGATGATTTGGATTGTATCTTATTAGATCCTTCACATAGGTTGATCTTAATGCTAGTTTTGAATTGAGAGATCAAATCTAGAACTTAAGCATTTCATGCCCGAGAGGTGTTCGATGAAATGCTTGAACCAAACTTATTGTGAGCTTTTCACATCCTAGCCAATGAGAGTTGATGTTTAGAGTGATTAGTGAACTAATTGGAGTTGTTTATTAATTCTCATTGATTATCTAATTGAAAACGAGAGTTTATGTCAATTAGGTGATTAGTGAAGTGATTAGTGCCATGAGAATGGATTAGTCATATTTGTGAATTTTATGTTCTAGGATAGTGTTTAATTCAATCTCTATCATCATTGTTTGATTGTTAATCATTGTTTTGATAGTCTAATCCATGATCCAACACTTCTATCTTTTGTTTTCTTTCTTGCATTTTACTTTCTTAGTTTAAAACGATAACATATCAACCCAAAACAATTGCTCTAGCTTAAGAAGTTTTATGCATTCCTTGTGCATTAATCTTAACCCCTATGGATTGGCACCTCTTATGCTACAATGACAAGCATAGAGGACTTGATATGAACTTAACAAAAATATTTTATCAATTTTTAGCACAAATCAATGTTCGGGGGCTTCGTCACCTTATAGGAATTCTAATTCGCAGTTATGAATGTGATGTCGAGGTGACTACCGATCATCTCCAAAATCTGCTGGACATCCGAAGGGTTCCCAAATCCACGTTTGCCAAGTCCTATATTGGTAACAAGAAGACTAGGAGAATCATTACGGGATTCCCGAGCAAAGACAGCAGTTGGGAGGATAATTTCTTCTTCGTTCGTATTTCCGAGGCTTCTGGTGACAGCGATTGTCTTCACTTAGTCAAGACAAACTGGATACCGATTGCTAGCAGACCCGTAGATATTGGCTCAGTTCATCATTCAATTTTTTTTCATGACCTTATCCTTATTTTTGCAGATCGTGATTTCCTTCCACCAGTCCCGTCCGATCTAGACGACGTATTTAACGGGCTGAAGGCGAGGAAAATCCACTGGGGAAAGCACTTTTCGCTTCAGAAAGTAGAGAGAGCCCGAGCTCTTATTAGTGGGGCATCAGTTAGCTTGTATTTTTCATCTTCGAAGGATTTGAAGACAACAATTATGTAGAAAGTACACGTCTGTGACAAGAGAGAGAGAGAGATAAGAGAAAAAGCGAGACGAGCTGCTAGGGGGCGTGCACCGCCGATTCTTGAGGCAGTCGCTCCCGACCCCAGGACTATTAACACCGAGGTAGCTATGTTTGAAGATGCGGAAGCGAACTTTGTTGCTTCCTCCGAGCTTCATGGAACTGACGGGGGGAGGGTTTTTGCGTCTTCTCTTTCTCCGACGTCTAGACTTTTTGCATCAGTTTTAACGAAGCATGCCGACAAGCGAGGTCAGAAGCATCCCACACAGAGTGGTGGCCGAGACGAAGCTTCAAAGAACAAGGGAGCTGATATTTCTGCTTCCGCCGATTTCTTGTTCTCCGAGACGATTGTCGACGACACTCTGCCATCCTCGCGCAGATCAGTGGACCCAAAGTTCGTCTCACTCCCTTGGGTGCCCTGATCAATGACAAGGCATATGCTGATATGTCGTTTCGTGGCGTCCGGGTATGAGCTAATTTTTCCTTGCGAAATTTAAAAGATTCTCCTTTTCTTTATATTGTTCGTGTCTTGCAGTGCGTTACTTCTATCAACGAGTTGGTTACCGCCTATGAGTCGGGGGTTTGCCGAAACAAGTGGCTCATCGAAGATGCGAGAGGGAATGTTCTAGTGTTGAAAAGCAAATGCGACGAGGCGGAGAAAAGACTTGCCCTTGCTTTGGCTAAAGTGATGAGGACACCGACTCTAATGCCAACCTAAGGCAAGTGCCCACAGTCCAAGACGGACCAATGACCCGTTCGATCAAAGGCTAAGCAACTTAAAAGAAGGTTTGGAACTGCTGTACAAGATTTCATCAACTCATTAGGACCAGACGACCCTTTTCAAGAAATAGCCGAGACAATTCGTGTCAAAGAAATTGTAGCCGAGAGGAATTTAGCCGAGGACAATTCTGAGGGAAAATCAGATTTAGTCGAGAATGATTTTGAGGAAAAATCAGTTTTAGCCGAGAAATATTATGAGGGAAAACTAATTTTAGTCGAGGAGAATCCGACAGAGGGAAACTTAGCCGAAGCAAATTTACCAGATAGAAAGTTAGCCGAGAAAAACTTAGCCGAAGGAATTTTAGCCGAGAGAAAGATTCATGTTCCAAAGATCAATCCAAACGATCTGATCATCACTGAGGGAGGTAAGTTCTCTCGTCCAAGTGATCATTTTAAGACTAACCGGTCATGCGGTTTTCTTTCTAAAGATGCAGAACTCAAGAAGCTCTCTAACCAACTACCCGGAGACCCCCTCAACGCCAAAGAAGGACTTGCCAATGAATTCAACCGATTGACCTTAAGCAGGACGTCTCCTGATGATTCCAAAGGTATGCATAACTTCTTGGCAGGAACAAGAGCTCAAGAATCCAAGGAGAGACCAAAGGAACAACGTGTTGCTTCCACCAAAAGTCAATTACCCAAGAAGAACCAAAAGAGGCAAGAAGAAGAAACCGAAGCTGAGGATAGATTACAAGGACTTGAAGATAAAGGCTTCTCTGATCAAGAAGACTCTCTAGAAGACTTCCCCAAACAGCTTCAGACACAGAATACACCAGAGCTGAAGTCGTATTCAAAAGCTCCTCAAGCACCATCTTGTACATCATCACCTCAATGTAAGTTGTTTACATTATATACTATCTTTGCAGGTGATTCAAGCTTCCCCAACGGCTAAGGACCGCTTCAAAACGACCCCAAACAAGTAGTTTAGGCTTCGCGGCCATAGTTTCCTTTTCTTGCTTTAAATGAAACGATGCACTTTTGTTTTAGTTAGGGATGCGGTTTTTCTATTTTTCTGTTTTTGCTTTGCGTTTTGTTTATGTTGTTTTGCGTTTTAAGTTGACCTAAGGGTCCCCTAGCTGATGAGCAATTATAAGGTTCCCCTGCACCTTGTATCTTTGGTTACCTTTGATTATCAATAAAGCGCCGCACTTCCCCTAGTTATTGAGAGAAGCGATTTCTCTTCTTGTTCTTGTCATGTTCGTGTGATTCGAATAAGCCAAGTCATTTGCACCATATCAGAGAGTAATCTCCCCTCTGTGTCGTGTACTCACTCCACCATCCTTTCATTCATAAGACTCCACACGAGAGAAGCGGCCGCCATAAGTCACCTCCATCTTCAATCATCAGCCGGCTAAAGGAGAGAGCGACCGCCTGTCTTTAGCTCCATCTCTATCCCGGTTAAGCTCTCACCATCGAGGCTTACACCTTCTGGTATCAGAGCCAAAGGTTCTGCCTTGGTTTATCTTACCCTACTTTTTACTTTCTTGCACTCGCTAGGTTGTTAGCCGATTAGTTTAAAGAAAACACAAAAAATCTTAGTTAGGGTTTAGTAGTTCGTCTTATTAGCTCTTGTTTTGATTAAGAAAAGCAACAAAAAAAAAAAAGTTAAACTTACATATCGTCGACTAGGTTCAAATGAAATTTTCCAAAACAATTTTTGGACTTATTCTTAAATTTTTTTGTGATGCGCATTGGGCTTAGGACATTGTTAGATCACCTTGTAAATTTTATTAGGATCTAGAAAATTGTTCAACTCGGCCCAATTCATATTTCATTACACTCGTTGCTTTTAACGCATTGTTGTTTCTTTCGAGTAAGCTTCAAGACAACTGGTCTAATAGCAATGGGAGAGGAAGCGAACAACGCACCTCATGATGCTATCAAACAAATGCTTACTGCTATGAGAGAGGAGCTAAGGGGATTTGGCCAGCGTCTTGGCCAACTTAAGCACCCACAGCCGAGAGCTCCCGAGAGAGCTATACCTCAAGCTAGGAGGAATGAGCCAGCCCCTCAACAACAACAAGACGACAACGATGACAGCATGCTAGAGATGGAAGATGACCCTCCGCCGGATCCACTGAGGTTTCAAAACCAGAGGAGACGTGATCCTTTAAGAGGAAACCGGCCCCGAGACCGAGAGCCAAAAGAAGGTAATCATGAGATCAAATTGACTCCTCCTACTTTCGCAGGAAAATCAAATCCAGAAGTATACTTGGATTGGGAGAGGCGTCTTGAATACATCTACGAGTGCTACGGCTATGGAGAGCAAAAGAGAGTTGCCTTAGCAGCAGCTCAGCTCACGGAGAATCCCCTAGCTTGGTGGGATAGGACTGTTGCCGAAAGAAGGAGGCAACTCTTTGGACCCATCCAAAATGGCATGACATGAAATATCTTCTAAGACTAAGGTACCTGCCTGAGCATTATCACTGTGACCTACAAAAACGTTTTAGGAAGCTAGCACAAGGCAACATGACGGCAGAGGAATATTTTGAGGAGTTTGAGAAGCTAATGAACTCATTTGAGTTAGAAGAGTCCGAGGAGGCGCTGATGGCGCAATTCATAGACGGACTACAAGAGAGAATAGCTCGGAAGGTGGAAAGAGCAAGATACAACGGACTCCATGAGCTCTTGCACCTATCAGTGCAAGTAGAACAACAAATCAAGCGTAAGACATCTCAAGCAGCAGCAGCCGGCCAATTGAAAAAGGCAAAGATGTTGAGATCGATTCTCGGTTCAAAAGCAAAGCCAATGACTTCCCTAAGTCAACTCGGCCAGAACAAGGTAAGTTCTCTAACACTAGTTAAGCTAGAGCTCGTGACATTACATGTTTCAAATGTCAGGGGAGAGGACACTATGCTATGAGTCTATGAGTCTCATTACGGCAAGCGGAGGCTATGAGTCTCAAGATGAAATGGAGGAAGAAGCAGATGACGCTGGTGACGACGTTGAGTATCCAAATACTGGTGATCTGCTAGTCACTAGGAGAGTCCTTAGCGTGCTGATTCAACCTGAGGAGAAGGTCCAAAGAAAAAACTTGTTCCACACGTGATGCACTATTAATACCAAGGTATGTAATCTTGTAATATATGGAGGATCTTGTGCTAATATGGCCAGCAAGTTTATGGTAGACAGGCTAGGACCGGAGAAAGTTAAGCACCCTAGACCATACAAGTTACAATGGCTCAATGACACCACTGAGCTCAAGGTGGCGGAGCAAGTGACTGTTCCCTTAAGCGTAGGCAAGTACCAAGACCAGGTGTTTTGCGACGTAGTTCCTATGCAAGCTGGACAACTCTTGCTGGGGAGACCATGGCAATTTGACCGGGCAACCCTTCATAATGGCCAGACAAATTACTATTCCTTCATGCATAAGGAACGCAAGAACAACTTGGCCCCTCTAAGCCCAACCGAAGTGCATGAGCTTCAGACCAGAATAAGCAATGAGACCAAGGTAAGTGTTTCTAATCTATACATCACTACTGGTGATTTAAACCATACTATGAGTGATAAGGGCACTATGTTGCTGATGCTTTTAAAAGAATGTCTAAGTACATAATTCAAGGACCTAGACTTTCCACCAGAAGTAGATGCCTTGCTAAACAAGTTCAAAGATCTATTCCCTGAAGAGAATCCTCTAGGCCTGCCTCCTATCCGAGGAATAGAGCATCAAATAGATCTTGTTCCAGGCTCTGTCTAACCCAACAAGGCAGCCTACCGAATGAATCCCGAGGAGACCAAGGAGTTAGAAAAACAAGTGCGGGATTTGCTAGATAAGGGTTACATAAGGGAGAGTCTCAGCCCTTGTGCAGTGCCCGTGTTGTTAGTGCCAAAGAAAGACGACACTTGGAGAATGTGAGTGGACTGCCGAGCTATCAACAACATCACCATCAAATACCGGCACCCCATTCCGCACTTAGACGACATGCTGGATGAACTAAGTGGCTCCACTATCTTCTCAAAGGTAGATTTGAAAAGTGGATACCACCAAGTCAGAATGCGTGAAGGAGATGAGTGGAAAACATCATTCAAGACCAAACAAGGGTTGTATGAATGGCTAGTCATGCCTTTCGGCTTGACTAATGCTCCAAGCACCTTCATGCGACTAATGAACCAGGTTCTGCATGCCTATATAAGCAAATTTGTAGGTGCTTATTTTGATGACATACTTATATATAGTAAGAACCTACAAGATCATCTCAAACACTTAAAACTAGTGCTTAAATCACTTCGCAAGGAAGGCCTTAATGGTAACCTTAAGAAGTGCACCTTTTGTACTAACCAACTTGTGTTCTTAGGCTTTGTAGTAAGTGAACAGGGACTACAAGAAGATGAGGAGAAGACCAAGGCCATAAGAGACTGGCCCATACCAACGACTATAGGGCATGTTAGGAGTTTTCATGGCTTAGCAAGCTTCTACCGACGGTTTGTAAGGGATTTCAGCATCGTTGCTGCTCCACTCACAGCTGTGATCAAGAAAAATGTGCCATTCTCATGGGGGACAGCCCAAGAAACTGCTTTCAACAACCTCAAAGATCGGCTCACTCAAGCACCGGTTCTTGCTTTGCTCGAATTCGATGAGATGTTTAAAGTAGAGTGTGACGCATCCGGCCTAGGAATTGGAGCTGTGCTACACCAAAGAAAGAGTCCAAAAGCTTTCTTTAGTGAGAAACTAAGCGGAGCTACGCTTAAGTATCCAACTTATGACAATGAGCTCTATTCTCTCGTCCGGGCTTTAGAAACTTGGCAACACTATTTGCTGTCTAAGGAGTTCATCATTCATACGGATCATGAGACTCTTAAGCATCTGAGAGTATAGACATCACTCAAAAGGAGACATGCAAAGTGGCTTGAGTTCGTAGAGACGTTTCCCTACGTCATCAAATACAAAAAAGGCAAAGAAAATATAGTAGCCGATGCCTTGTCTAGGAGGCATGCTCTTATCGCAACAATGGAGGCCAATGTGCTAGGATTTGAGCACATCAAGGACCTCTACAAAGATGATCATGAGCTTGGAGATTTCTACAAAGATCACGGCAAAGGAATATACGGTTCATTCTGTCTCCAAGATGGCTTTCTTTTTAAAGATAAACGTTTGTGCATTCCACATGGATCAATGAGAGAGCTAGTGCTTAGTGAAGCACACGGAGGAGGATTAATGGGACATTTCAGTGTAGACAAGACCTAGGCCATAGTGAAAGATCATTTCTATTGGCCTCACCTCAAGAAATATGTGGAGAGATTTTGCTCTAAATGCGTTGATACGCCCTCAAACCCGTCTCACACAAACCGGAGGTCGATGGTCGAGAATTTGGGCCGAGAAGACGATGTTGAAGATGCTGGACTAAGGTCTCTCTCTTCTGTCAATGGGATAAGATGGATGATGCTGGTCGGGCGATGAGAACCACAGGAGAGGCGACGGTCTCTTGATACTTCAAGGGTTTTCCCTAAGGATCGGACTCACTCACGATCTAGAGAGAAGAAACGTTTTTGTGAAGAACAAAAATATGGGAATAAAATTCTTAATGTCTGCGTGATCGAGAAAGGACAAAGCCTTAGGGTTTTTAAAGAGAGCACACGCCCAAAAGAAAAGAAATAAATCGAAAAGAAATAACAAGACGGGTCCTTAACAATTTAGGCCCGTTTACAAAATAATTAAAATACTAAGAGAAATAGAAGTGAGGCCTCGTGTAGCTGGTCTCCATGGGCTTACAGAGAGTCATTAATTGGGCCAATAATATTGCAAGCCGTTTGGTCTCGGTAAAAACCCATATTCGCAAAACCTAGTGGGATAAAAACGAAGGTTGGGAAAAGAGCACCAAACGACTTACAAACATAACTAATGACCTTCCTTGGGCCTAAGTCGTCTCAGGTAAAGCGAAATCGACCATAGATAAGTCGGCCACAAACCTGGGCTTGATGAGTGGCCACTTAGTGTTATCGGCCAGCAAAGGATCCAGCCGATATGTCTTCAGTGTTTGGACGTTCTGGTCCGAATGGTAAGGAGTCTTGGGCTGATCTCTAGTGTTCTGGAAACTAGACTCAAAGAGCTTCAAATCCATTGTGGATCGCCTTCTGGATCGTCCTGGATCATGAGTGGATCCTGCTTGAAAGAATCGTCCCAATAACTGCTCTCTAACGGGATTAGCGGACTAGCGTCCGTCTTGAAGAAACCTTATGATCTGAGCTGGTCCATGAACATGTTGAACTTCTTTTCCATGTCCCTGCTCTTGGTTCTAGTCACTGGTCCACTTGGTACTAGTGGTGCTTGTATGACTTGGGTCGCTGACTCGATGTCCTCATCACTCCCTCGCTCTTCATGAGGTTTTGACCCCAAAACATCATCACCTGCATCAAAACGAGCTAAGTCAGAAACATTGAATGTAGCAGACACCTTAAGCTCACCTGGGAGCTCGAGCTTGTAGGCGTTGTCATTGATTTTCTCCAAGATTTTGAATGGGCCATCTCCGCGAGGCGATAGCTTCGATTTGCGTTGGTCCGGGAATCGCTCCGGTCTCATGTGCAACCACACCCATTCTCCAACTTCAAAAGACACGTGCTTCCTGCCCTTGTTGGCATTCTTCACACGTAGGGCATTGGTTCGTTCGAGCTGATCTTTGACCGATTGGTGTAGCTTTTTCACGTCCGCGGCCTTCTTTGCTCCGTCAAAGTTTAAGAACTCCGTTTGAGGTAGAGGTTTAAGATCCAATGGCGTCTGTGGATTAAATCCATATGCGACCTGAAAAGGAGACAAATGAGTAGCACTATGGACAGCTCTATTATAAGCAAACTCGACAAAAGGTAGAGCTTCAAGCCAAGTTTTAAGATTTCTCCCTATTGTTGCCCGAAACAACGTTCCAAGTGTACGGTTAACGACTTCAGTTTGGCCATCGGTTTGTGGATGGCAGGTCATGGAGAAGAGCAGTTTGGTTCCTAGCTTCTTCCAGAGGGTTCTCCAAAAGTGGCTCAGGAACTTGGTGTCGCGATCTGAGACGATCGTCCTAGGTACTCCATGTAGTCGGACAATCTCTTTGAAAAAGAGGTCCGCGGTTTGTGTAGCATCGTTTGTCTTGGCACATGGAATGAAGTGTTCCATCTTCGAGAACAGATCCACCACGACAAAGATGGAGTCCTTGTGTCTGATCTTAGGCAAACCTAGCACAAAGTCCATAGAAATATCAATCCATGGTAAAGTAGGAATCGGTAAAGAAAGATACAAACCGTGCGGGTGAACCCGAGACTTGGCTTTCTTGCAAGTGATACATCTTGTACAGAAGGTTTCGACCGACTTCTTAAGGTGTGGCCAAAAGAAGTGCTCCTTCAGCATGGCAAGAGTCTTCTCAACGCCAAAATGACCCATGAGGCCTCCTCCATGAGCTTCTCGGACTATAAGCTCTCTTAATGAACATTGCGGGATGCATAAGCATTTATCTTTAAAAAGATAACCGTCAGGGACATAGTAAGAAGCGTGGGCTCCCTTTCCATGGTTCTTGTATATCTCTGCAAAATCAACATCAGATTCATATAATGGAATAATCATTTCAAATCCAAGAACCATGGCTTCCATGGTCGATATTAGCGCATATCTCCGAGATAGGGCATCGGCCACCACATTATCTTTTCCCTTCTTGTACTTGATAATATAGGGGAACGTCTCTATAAACTCCAGCCACTTAGCATGTCTTCTCTTGAGTTTAGTCTGACCCCTAAGATGCTTCAAAGTCTCATGGTCCGTGTGGATGACACACTCCTTCGATAGTAGGTAATGCTGCCACGTCTCCATTGCTCGGACCAAGGCGTAGAGCTCCCTGTCATAAGTAGGATAGTTAAGAGTGGCTCCACTTAGTTTCTCACTGAAGTAAGCAACAGGTTTGCCTCCTTGAGTAAGCACAGCACCGATCCCTAAACCTGAGGCATCACACTCAATTTCAAACGTTTTAGAGAAATCGGGTAAAGTTAAAACGGGAGAATGAGTCAAACGATCCTTTAGGCCTTTGAAGGTCTCTTCATGGGCTACTCCCCACTTGAATGCCACGTCTTTCTTTATGATGGCAGTGAGAGGTGCAGCAAGGGTGCTGAAGTCCTTCACGAACCATCAGTAAAAGCTAGCCAACTCGTGAAAGCTTCTGACTTGGCTAATGGTCGTTGGCGTAGGCCATTCTTGGATGGCTTGGACCTTCTCCTGGTCCACTCTAAGTCCCTGTGAACTCACAACAAAGCCTAAAAACACAAGCTCATTAGAGCAAAATGTGCACTTCTTCAAGTTGGCATAATGACAATCTCGTTGAAGCGTCTTAAGAATTTGTTCTAAATGAGATAAGTGTTCAGCTAGAGTTCGACTATAAATGAGAATATCATCGAAGTATACCACTACAAACTTACAAATGTAGGGTCCAAGAACCTCATTCATGAGTCGCATGAAGGTACTTCGCGCGTTAGTTAGCACGTAAGGCATAACTAGCCATTCGTAGAGGCCTTGCTTCGTCTTGAAGGCCGTCTTCCATTCGTCACCTTCTCTCATTCGTACTTGATGGTATCAACTCCTGAGATCAATCTTGGAAAATAAATTAGAACCAGAAAGCTCATCAAGCATGTCATATAACCTCGGTATCGGATGTCGGTATTTGATCATTTTGTTGTTGATCGCGCGACAATCCACGCACATCCTCCACGTCCCATCCTTCTTTGGCACCAAAAGGACTGGAACGGCACATGGACTAAGGCTCTCACGAACATAGCCCTTGTCCATAAGTTCCCTCACTTGCTTCTCTAGTTCCTTGGCTTCTTCCAGATTAACGCGATATGCGGCTCGATTGGGTAATGGGGCTCCGGGCACAAAATCGATCTGGTGCTCTATTTCTCTTATGGGAGGTAAGCCAGGAGGTATCTCATCAGGAAACACATCAGCAAATCGGTCCAAGAGTTGAGTAACTTCAGTAGGAAGCTGTTGCTCCAACGCACTAGAACCTGCACTTAAAGTCTCCTTAAAGATCATTAGTAATACTGGTTCCTTGCAAGTGATTGCCTTAGAAATATAATTGGGCTTGATAAACAAGTTGTTCCTCGTTGATGCATCTTTTTCTTTTAACATTTTAACTTGTAATTCGTGTACTTGAGTAGGCGTAAGAGGTGTTAAATTATACTTCTTTTTATCATGCACAAACGAATACATGTTACTTCGGCCATGGTGAATGGCATCCTTGTCAAACTGCCAAGGTCTACCAAGAAGAAGATGACCAGCTTGCATAGGAACAACATCACACACAACTTCATCCGAGTACTTGCCCACATTGAATGATACAAGCACTTGGTCCGTTACGCGTAATTCAGCCTTCTCATTAAACCATCTTAGCTTATATGGGTGAGGGTGTTTAACGCGTTCTAGACAGAGCTTAGTGACCATGTAGTCACTCGCTACATTGGTACACGACCCTCCATCAATTACCAAATTACATACCTTGCCTCGGATGGAACATCTTGTATGAAATATGTTGTCTCTTTGGGCTGTCTCGTCAGGATGAACCGTGAGATTCAAGGCTCGCCTTATGATCAGAGACTCACCATATTCAGCCTCACAATCTACTTCTTCAGTGGCTGCTTCGGTCATTTGCACATCGTTCTCATCTTGAGACTCGTACTCTCCCGAATCCAACATGATCATAACTCAGGGATTTGGGCATTCTCTAACCATGTGTCCTATGTCCTTGCACATAAAACATGTTATGTCACGAGTTCTAGAAGTGCTTGGGTTAGAAAACTTACCTTGATTAAGCTCAGAGGCCTTAGAAGTGAATCTAGGGTCGATTTCGACCGACTTGCCCTTCTCCGCGGCCTTAAATGGAAAGCTGGTTGGAGTTTGGGCCTTGGCTCGGTTCTGGTCCCATGTTTGGTTACTCCATGTCCTTCCAGTAGCATAGGACTTCTTCTTCAAGTGTTGCTCAGCTTGAATGGCATGGTGTAAGATGTCCTTCAAGTCGTGGTATGGAAGCTTCTTCACTTTGTGACTTAGCCGTTCGTTGAGTCCGTCTAAGAACTGAGCCATGAGGGTCTTGGTGTCTTCATCCAGCTCCAGACGGTTTCTAAGATGTTCAAACTCTTCAAAGTATTCTTCCACGCTCCTGGTTCCTTGGAATAATTTTCGGAACCTCTTTTGAAGATCTCGATGATAATAGCTCGGAACATATCGCTTCTTCATGAGCTGTCTCATCTCTCGCCAAGTGCTGACCTGAGGTGAATGGCTCCTTCTTCTGTCAGCAACCTCACGATCCCACCATGAGAGAGCATGGTCAGTGAGTTGAGCAACGGCCAAAGCCAGCCTTCTTTGCTCGTTGTAGTCGTAGTACGCGAAGATATGCTCCATGCGTTGCTCCCACTCCAAATAAGCCTCAGGATCAACTCTTCCAGCAAACGTAGGTGCCTTAAGCTTCATGTCCTGGGAGTGTTGGTGCCTTGGGAAGTCACCTTCGGCCTCCTCAAAGACGTCTTGCCTCGGTCCTCGTCTCCTTACTCGCGGCTGTTCTTCTATCGGAACATCTTCCGGATCTTCGCCTAGGTTGTTGGCTCGTCGGTGTGCTCTTGGTTGAGGATTGTTGTTGGCTTGAGGCTGCTCCATATGATCAAGCCTTTGGATTACTCTCTGGAGCTGTTGTTGCATAACCGTGATTGCTTGCATGAGAATGGCATTAGGGTCTTGCGGTACATCATTGTTTTCCATTGTTTCTCCTTGCAAAAAAAAAAATTTCACAAAGTGTATCAATGGAGCTCCAAAAAAATCGACAAAGACAAGTAATAAGGTAAGAAAAAAATTTCTTAAATATAAAAGGAAAAAATTCTAAACTAAAATACTCTCATTTCTTTTTTGTTTTGAACAACTTAACAAAAATCGAAAATTCTAATATATGGTTCTTTTCTATTTTTTTTTTTTGAATAAAATCATAAAAGGAACAATTGCGATTCGACTAACTAAGGATATGCTAAGTTTCTTTTTTTTTTTTTTTTTGAATCTAGGAACCCAACAAGAACCAAACAAATACAGAAAATTAAAGGTGATAAGGGAATGTTTACACCTTAGATTCAGGAGCTTTTGAAGCTCTGATACCAAAATGATACGCCCTCAAACCCGTCTCACACAAACCGGAGGTCGATGGTCGAGAATTTGGGCCGAGAAGACGGTGTTGAAGAAGCTGGACTAAGGTCTCTCTCTTCTGTCAACGGGATAAGATGGATGATGCTGGTGAGGCGACGGTCTCTTGATACTTCAAGGGTTTTTCCTAAGGATCGGACTCACTCACGATCTAGAGAGAAGAAACGTTTTTGTGAAGAACAAAAACTTGGGAATAAAATTCTTAATGTCTGCGTGACCGTGAAAGGACAAAGCCTTAGGGTTTTTAAAGAGAGCACACGACCAAAAGAAAAGAAATAAATCGAAAAGAAATAACAAGACGGGTCCTTAACAATTTAGGCCCGTTTGCAAAATAATTAAAAGACTAAGAGAAATAGAAGTGAGGCCTCGTGTAGCTGGTCTTCATGGGCTTACAGAGAGTCATTAATTGGGCCAATAATATTGCAAGCCGTTTGGCCTCGGTAAAAACCCATCTTCGCAAAACCTAGTGGGATAAAAACGAAGGTTGAGAAAAGAGCACCAAACGACTTACAAACCCAACTAATGACCTTCCTTGAGCCTAAGTCGTCTCTGGTGTAGTGAAATCGACCTTAGATACGTGGGCCACGAACCTGGGCTTGATGAGTGGCTACTTAGTGTTATCGGCCAGCAAAGGATCCAGCCGATATGTCTTCAGTGTTTGGACGTTCTGGTCCGAATGGTAAGGATTCTTGGGCTAATCTCTAGTGTTCTGGAAACTAGACTCAAAGAGCTTCAAATCCATATGTGAATCGCCTTCTGGATCGTCCGGGATCATGAGTGGATCCTGCTTGAAAGAATCGGCCCAATAACTGCTCGCTAACGGGATTAGCAGACTGGCGTCCGTCTTGAAGAAACCTTCTGATCTGAGCTAGTCCATGAACATGTTGAACTTCTTTTCCATGTCCCTGCTCCTGGTTCTAGTCACTGGTCCACTTGGTACTAGTGGTGCTTGTATGACTTGGGTCGTTGACTCGATGTCCTCATCA
>PKML01074393.1:211177-242426 GCA_002933935.1 Eutrema yunnanense
CATCGCACATGATTTCAAATGGCAACTCCCAATACGGTGCTTAGACTATTGGTGCACTTACAAGCGCCTTCTTGATCTCCAAAAATGCATTGAGGCATTCATCATCAAACACAAAAGCGGTCTCTTTGCATAGAAGCCTAGTGAGAGGTCTTGCAATCTTGGAGAAGTCTTTTATGAACCGTCTATAGAAGCCTGCGTATCCCAAGAAGCTACGGATATCCGTGATCAAGTTTGGAGGCTCTAATCTTATCATAACCTCCATCTTTTCTTTGTCAACCTCTATCCCTTTCTCGAAGATCTTGTGACCAAGGACAATACCTCCCCGCACAATAAAGTGACACTTCTCCCAATTGAGCACGAGGTTTGTCTCTTCACACCTTGTGAGAACCCTACAAAGATTGGAAAAACACGAGGCAAACGAGGAACCATAGACCGAGAAGTCATCGATGAATACCTCAACCATATCATCAATTAAGTCAGAGAAGATCGACATCATGCACCTTTGAAATGTGGCGGGTTCGTTACATAGTCCAAATGACATCCTTTGATAAGCAAAGGTACCATAAGGACATGTAAATGTCGTCTTCTCTTGATCATTAAGGTGAATCAGGATTTAAAAGAATCCCGAGTACCCATCCAAAAAGCAATAAAACGGGTGGTGTGCTAATCTCTCTAGCATTTGATCAATGAATGGCAAGGAGAAATGATATTTTCTAGACGCGGAGTTCAATTTCATATAGTCTATACACATTCGATGACCCGTGATAGTTCTAGTTGGAATTGATTCATCCTTTTCATTTTTAACAACGGTTATACCACCCATTTTGGGAACCACGTGCACCGGAAACCCAAATCCTATCCGAGATCGGATATATGATTCCTGCATCTAGAAGCTTAAGGATCTCCTTCTTAACAACCTCTTTCAAATTTGGGTTTAACCGTCTTTGATGTTCTATAGAAGACCTCGATTCATCTTCTAGATGAATGTGATGAGTGCAAAGTGTAGGAGAAATGCCCTTGATATCATCTAGTGAATTTTGGAACTTCTCTAGGTTCCATCTTAGCATCGACTTCCTTCTCAGGTATGGCGGAAATCACGTTGCAAAATCTCTTCGGGTTATCTTCCACTGTTCCAGATAAAATTCTGCTCGGTCTCTTAGTGGAGTCCGCGGTCTGAGAGACTTGCATATCCAACTTCTTGACATGGGTTGAAAAAGATTCAAATTTCCCATTCAAGTCGTTGTACATACAATCGACCTTGATGTTAAAATCTTTCGTCGTCTTCTCGTTGCTTTGAGCGACATTGATGTTAAAATCTTTCGCGTAATAAGTGTCACCATCGACTCCAACAGTAGCTTCGCAAGCATGTACTTGGCGGTTTTGGTTGTTGAGAAGTCGGTTCATCATGACTTTTAGCTCGAAAATCTCTTTCGATTCCGACACGTTCGATCTAGTCGATCTATCGTAGTCGGAAGAATTCTTGCTATCCGACATAGCAAGATTTTCGATGAGAGCTCTTCCTTGGTTGATAATCTTCATGGAGAAGTCTCCATTGCTGGCCGTCTCGAGAGAAAGTTGATATTTCGATAGTAATCCTCGATAGAAAGTGTTGAGCACATTTGGACCAGAGAAACTTTGATGAGGGCAATCTCTCTCGTACTCCTTGAAACGTTCCCACGGTTCATATAAAGACTCCACCGGTTGTTGATGGAAATTTTGAATTATGTTTCTTAGCGCGTTGGATCTTGACTTCGTGTAGAAGTGGTTTAAGAAGGCGGCTTTGCACTCTTCCCAATTAGTTATAGATCCTACGGGCAAATATTTTAACCAACGGTGAGCTTTATCGGCTAAAGAAAAAGGAAAAAGCTTAGACTTCAAATAATCGGCGGGAACTTGGTTCGTTCTCGTCATTCCGCATATCTCTTCGAACAACTCGATGTGCTCCATCAGATGCTCGGTTGCAACTCCATGAAACTGTTTTTGCTTTACCAAAGCAATGATTTGAGGTTTGATCTCAAAATTGTTTCCGTTTGGTATAAGAAGTTGTATGGCCGCTCGGTTTTGGAAGTGTTGATACGGTGCATCAAAATCAGCAATGATGCGGTTACGCGCTTGTCTCCTCGGAGGGGTAGCGTGTATGGCAGGACGGTTGACGTTTACGCCATTAGGAGGAATCGGTGCATTCGCTTGAGCATCGTTCCTTGGTGCATCACGATCGACGGGAAGTTGTCGCCTCGGATTTTCAGCATTTCAGTTTTGGTTGTGGTTCTCTTCGGGATCAAGATGTGGCTGGTCATTAGCACCATGGACAGCCTCATGATCTTCTCTGTGATCCGAAAAATCACAGGCATCCGTGATCTAATTGATCATAGTTTTGTTGATCTTCCGAGTGGTAGTTTTCGGTCATCCTTAAGTTTCTTTTAAGTCTTCGGAGTTCTCTCTCGTGTTTATCGATATCGTCTAGTAGCGGTATGGTTCCTCTAGGAGTTCTCCTAGTGTGCATGCACCTTAGAACAAAAGACAAAGATAAAGGAGAAAGTTAAAAGAACAACACAGAACTTGAAAATCAAAAGTGTCTAGAGCAGAAATTAGAATACGAAATCAAACAACCTAAACTATCCCCGGCAACGGCGCCAAAACCTTGACACACCAGGAATTAACCTCGGCGTGGGGTTTTACCCTTTATATCTAAGCTGCAAGTGCACAGCACACGAAGTAGTACTTAGGGATCGAATCCAAAGGGATAGACGTTGTCCAATTTCTAACGACTTATAACTTATGTCTAGATGTAAATATCTTTTGGGTTTTGTCACGGTCGTATCTATGGAATATAAACTAAACTAAGCCAGGCAGTAGCTAACTAACTATTTTATCGATTAAACGAGGCGTTGGGCAATCGGGAATTTTCTAGGTTTATGGCCGATTTTTACGAGGAGATTTCTAGGATTTCTAAAGCGATTTTTTGTCGTCTTTCGGTTCTTGAACTTGGAACACGTACACAGCGTGTAGTCTACTACCGTAATCCTACACACCTACTCACTTCTGTACTCGGACGGTACAGAAGTGAATTATACTCTCAAATGTTGTTTACGCCCACAATTCCTCCGGAAGTATACTTCCGAAATCTTACGACGGATTTGCTCGTCTACCCTAGGTCAAACGATTATATACAGCACTTCCGTGGCTATAAAACACCTAATTTCGATTGCTAAGATGGTTAGTCAAGCAACCCATTAAAAACAAGGATAGAACAAAGAACCCTAATCAATCGGTATCATAGACTAAAAACCTAATAAGAAATCGAACCATAAGCTCCCCTTCAAACCCCTATACCCAACAAGGAGATTACTCAGCCATAGCTGAGGTAATCATGTTCAATAAATCAAATAAAGACAGTAAGTAAAAAGGGATGAAGAAAGCTTCTCTATCGAAGAACACGAATCGAGAATCCTTTGCTCCAAACCAAAGAAAACAACTGCACAAGTCATAAGAGCTTTGCTTCTGCCTTCAAGCGTGAGAATAATGTAACGTCTCTGTCTAAGAGGCATAAAATAAGTAGTTATATAGCTAATATCGTTTAGGGTTTGATGGGAAAAGACGGTTTTTGGCCTCGGGTGAAGAAACAAGTCGGTTTGGTCGCGCAGGGTGCTGGCCGCGGGTCCGTCGTCTCTGGCCACGGCGAAATGGCTTCTGGCCGTGGGTCCGTTGCCTCTGGCCGAGGCGAACTGGTGCTTTGCCATGGGTCCAGCTCCTCCAGGCGCGGCTGCTTCGTCTTCGGGGCAGCTTCATTTGCCTTCAGTGCTTCGGGTGTATTTAAGGATCCAGCCATTGGATTGCCTCTAATCCAATTGCATTTGAAAGCTGGTTGTCTATACTCTGTTGTGTCCAAATTTGGGGACGCTCAGACGGTGAAAAGGTCTCCATTAGCTGCAAGACTTCTTGACGGTCCGAGTTTATCCAAAAACGTACTTTTGCCCCGAAATACCCCGAGTTACCTGAAACGTCTTTCAAATCTCTAAAATATGAAAATCACTTGAAAACTTTTGAAAATGGAGTTAAAACACCTGCAAAAGAATATGAAAGTGATCCATAAAAATAATCAAAAACCAGTTTTATCAACGTTGCATCACTACAAGAAAACACAATCATTTCCGACGACCATTGATCCGTCAGGATTTCCATACGGATTTTTGACCGATTTCCGGCGAATTTAGGGTCGTCAGATATCCGTCGGAAATTTCTAAAAGATCAATGGTCGTCAGAAAAATGGTCGAAAATTTCCAACTGATTTTCGAGGGCTATATCCGTTAATATACCGTTGAAGTAGCCGTTTGAAATTTCAAAATCGGTCGGAGAGCCGCAGAAAATCCACTATAAATATTTCTCGCCCCTCATTCACAACATAAACACAACAAAAACTTACAAAATGTCTTCCTCAAACCCTCATGATTATTTTTGATCGTGGATGGACAAACCTCCGCATGATCCCGCGATGGGGCAATTGACGGATGAGTTCGCATAAGGTGTTGAGGAGTTCATGAACTTTGCGTCAAATAATAGCATGACATCGGAATACGCTAAAATATATTGTACTTATACTAAATGTCTGTTAGGGAAGTATGAAATCACTTATGTCGGACTGGATTTATGCCTGGTTACAAGATTTGGTATAACTACGGAGAAACTGATTCAATGGTGCAATATTATGGTAGCACTTCAGATAGGTTTGGTAGTACTTCGGGTAGGTTAGAGGAACCAACATCGGAAGTAGAAGTAAACATAGGTACTGTTCAGATGGTGAATGATGCGTTTCGTGAAAACATAGCATCATATCATTCTTGAGGATGGTAACAGAATAGAGGTACCAAATTTAGAAGTCCAAAAGTTTTTTAATATGATAGATGCGTCTAAGCAGCTATTATACAAAGGATGTAGAGATGAAATATCACCTCTATCAGCTGGAAGTAGGTTGATGACTATAAAGACAGATTTCAACTTAGCCGAGAATTGTGTCGATGCGATAGCTGATTTTTTGGGAGATATCTTACCTAGATAATATTTTACCGGCTTCGTACTACGAGATTCAGAAGCTTGTAGGTGGTCTTGGATTGCCGTATCAGATGATAGATGTGTGCATCGACAACTGTATGATATACTGGAGAATGGACGAAAGCCAGTTGAAGTGTCACTTTTGTCACAAACCTCGGTATCATGAAACAAATGGCAAAGTACATTTTCCACATAAGCGGATGTGGTATTTTCTCCTAGCTGATAGGTTGAAGAGGTTATATCAATCTGAACGCAAGGCAGGGCCTATGAGATGGCATGCAGAACATAACTTAGATGGAGAAATTGCGCATCCCTCAAATGCAGAAGCATCGAAACATTTTCAAGAGGTCTATCATAGTTTTGCGTGTGAGTCAAGAAACGTATACCTTGATATATCATGGTTTTTACCCCTTTTAGACCATGATATAGGTCCTATTTATGGAGTCTTTCTAGTATTTTGGAGGCTTTTCGAGTCTTTTACAGGTTTAGGTACGTTTGGAGCTTAATTTGAGGTATTGAAGCATTCTGGAGCATTTTGGAGCATATGGAGATGCAGAGTCATGCAGAGACGTCAGACGTTTTGCAATCTCAAATTCGGTCACAAGACAGATATATGGATTAGCTTTTATTTGGAAGTGGTTTAAGGCCATTACAACGGTGCGATCGAAAGTTATGCCAGTTTTCGTGAAGACAGTCCAGTCTGGCGAGAGGAAGAGTCGCACAGAGGATGAGTATCAACCGATACTACATAGTGTCGATCGATACTACTCGGGGAAACAGAAAACACGTCTTTTTTAGAAGCCTGAAGATTCTGCAATTTGGTCCAGAAGTCTTTAATTATTACAAAAAGCCCCAGAACGTGTTTTAGCATTATAATTAGGTTTTTCAGCCACTTTGGTGGCTACGCTTTCATAACTTGAGACAGAGATTATTCTACTTTGGTTTTTGGAGAGACAACTCTTAACTCCTGTTTCTTATTGATTTCTTTGATGATATATTCAATCATGTTGTTTCTTATTGATGTCTGAGTATATCCATTTTAGGTTTAGGGTTTTCTATGAATGCTAGGTTGATTAGTTGATTAGGATTCACCATCTGAATTAGTTCTTCACCATAAGTTGTTCTCAAGGCTAATTCTAGGTTGACGAATCTGGAACTTAGATCTTAGAATAATTGATTAGGCACGAGAATGCGATTAATTACCTTATAGAACTTAGGGTGAGCAAAATAATTATTCGCAAAGAGATTTGGTTTACTTGTTTTGTGAACAAATCAAACTTGAACTATAAGTTGGTTTAGACTTTAGGATTCGCAAAGAGATTTGGAATTCTAGGATTTAGACTTAGATAGTTTTCGCAACGAGAGTTGGTTAGCTATATTTTAGTGATTTGAGTTTAAGAACCGCGCTAAATCTGAATCATGTTAGTTAGTTTATCTGCATTCATTGATTTCCTGAGAAATACCCTGAGCCTATATTCTTCCATCGATTTTACATCCTCTTTTATTGTTTATTGCTTTCAATTACATCTTTTGGTTTAGCTTAATTCGAATCTATTTAATCTATTGTGTGATATTCTGAATTCTTGTGTTCGACCCCTACATATACTGCAACAACTGCTTTATTACTTATATGGTATTAATTTGAGCATATTAAATTTGGCGCTGTTGCCGGGGACTCAATTCGCCATTAGATTTTAGATTAGAGTTTCGACTAAATCTTTTGGTATCGATCGATACTAACCAGTATTGATCGATACTAACCAGTATCGGTCGATACTTAACGTTTTATTTTGTTTTGTTTTTCAATTTTTAGTTACTTACGTGTTCTTGACTTTTGTGTTTCAGGGAAGCGAATAAGCCAGCAGAGATGAAAAACCCAATGGTTCTAATTCAAGACGAAGATGGAGTTTTGAGAGACCAAGAGGGTCGCGTGCGCAATGAAGTAGGGCAGCTACTGGATGGAGAGGGAAACGCGATTGTCCCTGCAGTTGTTGTTGATGAGGCTGTCGCGCCTGCTACGCGCGTTAATGTTGGGAATGTTGTGGTAAATCGTGCCAAGACGATTGGTGAATACAACAGGCCCAGTCAATTCTATGCCAATCGGTCTGCAATTCGCATTCCCACCTTCAAGATAAATGACTTTGAGCTGAAGCATGCATATTACACTCTTGTGGGTCAGCACCCTTATCATGTTCTTCCTCACGAGCACCCCATGGATCACATCGAGAGGTTCGAGGACTTGATCACTAGCATCTAGTGCAATGGAGTGCCTTACGAGTTCCTTTTCTACAAGCTTTTTCCATACTCTCTTTCTGGAGATGCAACTTACTGGCTGAAGCAGCTGCCTACTGGGTCGCTGAATACCTGGGAAGAGACGAAGAAGGCATTCCTGAACAACTTCTTCGATGACGCGAGATCCGAGGAGCTCAGAAACAAGATCTCTCAGTTTTCTCAAGGACCGACAGAGGCACTTAAGGCTGCTTGGGTGCGATTCAGATCTTATCAGAGGGATTGTCCACATCACGGATTCTCTCAGGTTCGGTTGCTGGGAATCTTCTTCGAAGGGATTGATTGGAGGTATCACATGGCTCTAGATGCTGCGAGTAATGGAAATATCTACACGAGGTATCCTGACGATGCGTATGTACTCATTGAGAACTTCGCATCTAGCAATAGCGCCAAGAGTGCTGATCTCGAGCGGAAATGGCTGCACGGAGGTGTTGATGGATCACAGATTGCTAAAGTGCATGCGAAGCTGGATTCGGTGCATAATTTGTTGATGGGCAAGCGGCAGAAGGCTGTTCGTCTTGCTGAAGAGGATGAAGTGGAATATGTTAACTACATTGGTGGAGTTGGATTTCAAGATCAAAGGTATCAATGCCCACCCACACCACCCAAAGCTTCTGAGAGCAAGATTGAGTCTATACTTGAACAGCTGGTTCAAGGGCAGGAGAATATGACAGTGAATTCCAACGGGAGGTTGGATCCCTTGTACACTGATCTGAATGGCAAAATCGAGGCTCTCATTATTCATCAGAAGATTATGGATACTCAGGTAGCCGAGACTGCAGCAACTGTCAAGGGACTGATGGCTCATTCACAGAACGAATACGTCACTGCTATCCCCTCGAGGAGTGGAAAAGAGGTACACCCAGGAGTGCAGAAGAGCTCAACTGCAGAGATTTTCGTCAATCTTGTCGAGGATGATGATGGGATTTCGAACACCACCCATGTGTCGACCGATACTCCCTTGTATCGATCGACACACGTCCAAAGTTCTGCCAGGGACGATTCCAGAGCGAAAGCATCGATCGACATCACCCATGTGTCGGTCGATACTAGTTCAGTTGCTGAAACAAAATTTGAGTTGAGTGCAGAAAGGATTTACAAACCCCAAGGTACCATACCCTCGACCACATAGACATCTCATGAACCCTATTACCGCGGAGAAGTTGCTATCTTTTGAGAAGATGGTCAGGAGAATTCCCCACACTGTATCTTTTGAAGAAGCTTTTGAAAACCGTCCTTTGGAGTGTTACTTCCAAAATTGCAGAGAAACTGAGGAAGAGATTAAGGCACTCTTCATCAAGGCCAGAAGTACACCACCTCCACTGAAGCAGCTGACTAAGAGGGAAGACCTAGGAATATTCTCAGTTCCATGCTCTATCTCTGGAGTTAAATTCAAAGAGTCTCTCGTTGACTCAGGGGCTAGCGGCAATGTCATGTCAAGGGCAATTGCAGAGAGATTGGGAGCTGATATTCGATCTCCCAAGACATCTATCACATTCACGAACTGTTCCACCTCACTTCCATATGGTACAATCCCTGATTTGCTGGTTAACGTAGGAGATTGCCTGGTTCCTACTGATTTTCAGGTTGTGGAGATGAGTGCAATATCTAGTACGCAGTTGATTCTTGGAAGACCGTTCATGGCTACGGTTGGTGCCATTATAGATACACCAAGCAAGAGAATCTCGTTCTCGTACATTGACAAAGAGGTGTACTACAAAGCCATTCCTACTAGAGGAACTCCCACACATATCTCTTGTATCACCATTGTTACAGGAGAAACGTTGGTAGTTGATCTTTTGGAAGAGCCTCCTGACGAGCCAACTGTCATAGACCTTCTAGATAGTCCTTCTGTCATTACCAAGAAAGACGTCAAAACATCTAAGGCAAAGAAGAATGTGAAGAGCAAAGGAGTGAAGGGTGTTGCTTCTATGACTTTAATCCCTCAGAAGTGTGATGGAGATTCGATTGAATACAAGGTGAAGTGCAAAGGAACCTCAAAACCATTCTCTATGGCTAGAGTCATTCTTACTTCGGAGCTGAAAGAGAAAAGAAAGGAGGTTGTGGAGAGCATGTCGAGCAGAACTCTGAAGCTGGAAGTGTCTTGTTGTAGAACTTGCCTGAGAATAAGTTCTGAATCTTCTCCTGACTGATCACCTGAGCCAGAGTCAAGCTACTGACTTAAAACAAGCGCTTTGTGGGAGGCAACCCACTGGTGAGTCTGTATATAAGTCTTTTATTTTTGTGATTTTTTTTGTTTTTTGTGTTTTGTGTCTTGAGTGAATCAGATTGGAGCAAACGAGGAGAAACAGAACTTGCATCGACCACATCGCCTTGGTATCGATCGATACACCTAGTGTGTCGATCGATACCCTATGCACAGCAACATTTGTCACTTTGTCGTTGAAGAGAAGTCTCATGGGTCGACTTAAACTTGGTATCGATCAATACCAGGCTGTGTGTCGGTCGATACCCCTGTTCCATTACAGTAACTTCTTGTTCTTCATGATTCTACTTTGTTCTTTTGGTTTCTTTTATCGACTTTGGGCTAGATAACACTGGGGACAGTGTTGTTTAAGTCTGGGGGAGGTGTCTGATGACATTTTGTTTGTTTTTCTTAGAGTCAATCGTTTTTGAGTCAAAATTTTGTTTTTATTGACTCTATTGTTCTGACTTTGCTTCTAAGTGACCATTGTTACAAAATCAGTTACAGATCGACTAATGAAAAATCCAAATGCTGACCGGTTAACTAGAAGACAGCCATGTTTCCTGCAGAGTTATTTAAAGCATGAGCCAAATTTTTGCACTTCATCGATGTGGTTAAAATAATAGTATCTCTCTCCCCTGTTACAAGTTGATAAATAAGAGTATAAAAGATGAAATGACTTTCTTCTAAGTAGAGGGCTAGGAAAATTTCCAGCGATCCCATTATTCTACTTGTGAAGGAAAGATCACACAAAGGTTGAAAGCGAGGTTAGGAAAATTTCTCGTGATACCACTATTCGCTTAAACCTTTGATACATAGAGAGGAAAGAACCGGGGATTCGGTGGCAAACACCATCAATACTCGCGTTTCATACCTTAATGTGTATATGCATATCTAAAAAAAGGAGATTGAAAGAACATAATAAGAAATAAGTCTGGGGGAGAGAAAGTGATACAAAAAGTGTGAAAAAGGGTGGTTCCTTGTCATGATATTATATAGAAAAGAATCTAGAAGGTTCTTGGTATTAATCACAGCGATGATGGGCTTGATTGGACGATGCTGTGAAATAATGTGTGTAGTCTGGGAAGCTAAGAATGTCTACGGAGAAATACATGGTGGTTAGATATGGAGCTGGTTAGGTGACATCTGGAAAGCTTGGGAAAAGGGTCATTGCGATGGTTCAGGAACAGGTGAGTCTCCGTGTTTTCAAACCTCTTACTCTGGTTTTGTCTTCTATTTGCTTGAGGGCAAGCAAATGCTAAGTCTGGGGGAGTTGATATATCATGTTTTTACCCCTTTTAGAACATGATATAGATCCTATTTATGGAGCCTTTCTAGTATTTTGGAGAATTTTCGAGTCTTTTACATGTTTAGGTACGTTTGGAGCTTAATTGGAGATATTGAAGCATTCTGGAGCATTTTGGAGCATATGGAGATGCATAGTCATGCAGAGACGTCAGACATTTGGCATATGTTGAAGAACTTTCCACCGATGGATTGCGCTCAAATTTAGACACAAGACAGATAAATGGATTAGATTTCATTTGGAAGTGGTTTGAGGCCATTCCAACGGTTCGATCAAAAGTTATGCCAATATTCATGAAGACAGTCCAGTCTGGCGAGCTGAAGAGTCGCACAGAGGATTAGTATCGATCGATACTGCTCGGAGAAACAGAAAACGCGACTTTTTAGAAGCCTGAAGATTCTGCAATTTGGTCCAAAAGTCTTTAATTATTACAAAAAGCCCCAGAACGTGTTTTAGCATTATAATTAGGTTTTTCAGCCACTTTGGTGGCTATGCTTTCATAACTTGAGACATAGATTATTCTACTTTGGTTTTTGGCGAGACAACTCTGAACTCATGTTTCTTATTGATTTCTTTGATGATCTATTCAATCATGTTGTTTTCATTCTCCATGTCTGAGTAGGTCCACTTTAGGTTTAGTGTTCTCATAAGGGTTTTCTCTTAATGCTAGGTTGATTAGTTAATTAGGATTCACCATCTGAATTAGTTCTTCACCATAGGTTGTTCTCAAGGCTAATTCTAGGTTGACGAATCTGGAACTTAGATCTTAGGATAATTGATTAGGCACGAGAGTGCAATTAATTACCTGATAGAACTTAGGGTGAGCAAAATAACTATTCGCAAAAAGATTTGGTTTAGTTGTTTTGTGAACAAACCAAACTTGAACTAAAAGCTGGTTTAGACTTTAGGATTCGCAAAGAGATTTGGAATTCTAGGATTTTGACTTAGATAGTTTTCGCAACGAGAGTTGGTTAGCTATACTTTAGTTATTTGAGTTTAAGAACTGCGCTAAATCTGAATCATGTTAGTTAGTTTATCTGCATTCATTGATTTCCTCAGAAATACCCTGAGCCTATATTCTCCCATCGATTTTACATCCTCTTTTATTGTTTATTGTTTTTAATTACATCTTTTGGTTTAGCTTAATTCGAATCTATTTAATCTATTGTGTGATATCATGAGTTCTTGTGTTCGACCCCTATATATACTGCAACAACTGCTTTAGTACTTATAAGGTATTAATTTGAGCATATCATACCTCAGATTATCTACGTATGGATTTAACCCTTTTGGAAAGCATGGGAGGCAATATTCGTTGTGGCCAGTAATAGTCACATCTTACAATTTGCCGCCAACTTTGTGCATGAAAAGATAGTTTTTGTTCCTTACGATCCTCGTCTCCGGTCCAGAGCATCCTAAGATATCCCTTGATATTTTTTTGCATCCATTGATTTATGAGTTGAGAATGTTATGGAAAAATTATCTTGAAGCGTTCAATATTTCCCTCCAACAGAATTTTTTGATGCAGGCGGTGCTTATGATGATCATAAGTAATTTTTCAGCATACAATATGCTATCTGGATGGTCGACGCATGGAAGGTTGGCGTGTTCGTATTGTCAAGGTAACACTAATGTGTTCCAATTGAAGCACGGACGAAAGACCTCTTCATTCGATTGTCAACGACGATTTCTACTGCATGATCATCCATATCGTCGGAGCACAACATTGTTTAGAAAGAACAAAAAAAATTTTGATGGTTCACCTCCTGAGTTAGATGGGAATTATATGATGACTCAATTGAGAGATTTTGGTGCTGAGAGGACAACTTCATGAGGAGTAATGAGCATTATCCCGTTGACGGTTGTGGCGAGTACCACAATTGGCACAATAAGAATATTTTCTTATTTACCATATTGGAAGGACCATCTGCTGCGCCATAATCTAGTTGTGATGCACATTGAGAAGAACCTTTTCGACAACATCATGAACATTGTTCTAAATGTGCAAGGAAAAACGAAAGATAATTTGAAAGCCAGATTGGGCTTGCCAGATATTTGTTCCCGTAAGGACATGCATGTAATGGCTTTCCGGTTGGATGCGACTTCAAAGGAGGAGTTCTTCGAGTGGATTAAGCATAGTGTCAAATTTCCAGACATATATGCATCTAACCTTCATATTGTGTTGATAGTGTAGAAGGGAAGTTTTCTAGGATGAAGAGTCAGGATTGTCATGCAGCGCCTCCTTCCAATTGCATTTGACGGTCTTCTTCCTAGAAACGTCCACGGGGCTATTGAAGGTACATTTACACTATTATTATTTTTTTGTCAACAGCCTTGATACCTAACCCTATTCGGTGAACCAAATCGGGGGTATCGAGTTTACATAAGTGAAAACTGATGGGTAGACTCGAGCACCTCGTGCTAACTTGTCTGCCACTGTATTGCTCGTGCGTGGGATTTGTGTGATAGAGAAATAGGTGAAAACCTCCTTGCTCCTCTTGAACTCCTCCAACTGTAACGTAAATGTCGGCCACTCCTTCGGTGTAGACACCATCTTCACCAACTCTGAGAAGACTATAGCAAAGGCTATCGCCGTCTTGTGGTTTGCAATCATGCAATGCATCGCCCAGATGAGCGCTTCCAATTCCACGTGTAGTGGGGATAGGCTTCTTCGTAGATTACGGGACCCCATAATCTTTCCTTCAATTCCCTCCTGAAAGCAAAATCAACCTAAACCAGAAAATTTATCCCCTTCCTTCCATGACCCGTCAATATAGCATGTGAGGTAGTTATATTCATTTTGTTCATTTATTCCCGTGTTGAGACCTGGTTGTACATTTACACTATTATATATATATATATATATATATATATATATNATTTAATTTTTTTTAATTTTATCTACTATGCAGGGATCAATGTTTTTTCCGGGATCTATGCACGAGATCACTTACATCAAACGGTTTCTGAAATTTGGAGGAAAATATACTGGTTCTTCTCCTTTGCAACCTCGAGAAAATATTTCCTCTTGCATTTTTAGAGATATTATGGAACATCTCTCTATTCATATCCCTCGAAAATATTTCCTCTTGCATTTCCTCTTGCACTTGGTGGGCCGGTTCAATACCAATGGATGTATCTTTTGGAGCGGTATATGTTCCACTTAAAGAAGAAGCTGAAAAATCTTGCTAGAGTCGAGGGTTCTATTATCGTGCAGAGCATTTATGATGAAACCTCCAACTTTGCCGGCTACTACTTTCCATTGCAAGTTGTTTGATCTTTTGATCTCGTGTTTGAAATCAAGGATGAACCATATGTTGATCTCGTGTTTCATTACCCATGTCTTAGCTAAAGCAAGTTTTGATTTGAGTCCAATCCTATTTAAGTGAGAACCGTAATTTTGACATTTAATTATCGTGTTTGTGCATTGCATAGTGAATTCATGGATACCAATACACATATTTGGGCTATCTTCCTCCTTTTACCACTCTTTGTTAGCTCAAATAGCCGGTTCCCATCATTGGAACGGTTAACCATTCCCATAACCCAACCGTCCTTCAAGCCAAAACCGTTTGTGAGTGACGTGAGGCCTTTTTCGAATCAACTAGGCAAAAAGTGTTGAGTTTAGAATGACAAGGAGAAGCTTCCATGTAGAGCTAGCTCAAATTCAAAGGGCTAGACATAGGTTAGGGCTAGATAGGATGGGAGTTTGGGGATGAAGAAAAGAAAGAGAGGGTGGAACATGGGAGAAGATCGGGAGAAGAAGTAAGGGATAAGCAAATGCTTGAAATCGTTGGCAAGAAAAATGTTGGAATAGCTCTAAGTAACAAGGATAAGTAGTCTCTAGCTTTTAAAGGAAAGAAAAAGAGCAAAAAAAAAATGGCTAAAGTGCAAAAGAAATTGAAATAAGGAAGTCTAGAGAAAGTAAAAGAAGAACTAAGTAAAAGAAAGTGTAGAAAGCGATGCCATTCAGTGAAGAAGGAAATCCCCTAAGTGCTTAAGTGAAAGAAAAATGGTGAGACGATATGGGTAATGAAGGCAAACGGCCTTGTGAAAAAGGGTAGCTTAGGAAGGATGATCATTGGGGTTTAGAAATTCGGAGTAAAGATCGATATGAGGCATTGGATAGATGGAAGTCATCCTTGTATGCATCTATTGGGCTTTACTCTTAGCATTTTGCATTAGTTGATTCTTTTTTAGAAATCCCCTTGCTTGGAAACCATTACTTGTATTGAGATCACCTTCACCTCAAAACCATCCCAAGGCCAAATGAATTCACTTGTCTAGCATAAACATGATTCACTTGAACCGATTAAATGAATGTCAAAGGATTGAACGATAGGAAGGCTTGTGTAGGTTGAGACTTGGGCTTGATTCATGAACGGATAGATATGGCTTGCTCTTTTTGAGTAGACTTGTTTGATCGCATGTTAGAATTTGCAACTTGGACATTGGGCTTGAATTCTTTTTATGACACTTGTGGATTTGAACTCCCACTTTCTATTCTCTCTCTCTACTTGTTTGTGTTTGTTTGCTTGAGGGCAAGCAAAGGAATAAGTTTGGGGGAGTTGATATTCCCATATTTTACCCGTTTTAGCATGCATATTATTTAGTATTTCGGGTCTCATGCATGTGTTTCTCTTAGTTTTCTTAGTGTTTTGGTATAATGTACGGTCTAGGGTGTTTGCACTATGTCCTAGTGAGTCTTGCATGTTTTGGAGTGATTTATGGTACTTTGAGACGTTTTTGGAGATAATTGGAGTGAAGGGCCAAAAGAGACGACAAAGCTCATCCGAGGTGTCCGAATGACCTGGCTGGAAGAAGTGTCTCAAATCAAATTCAGCCTCTACGGTCTTCATGAGAGTCGTAGAGGAAGGAGTTAGCTGCCTACTGGAGTTTGATTCAGGTCATTCGGATGTGTGGTTCGAGAGATATGGCTGATTTTCTATGGAATGTCCGCCTAGCCGCTCAACCATACACTTACACCGAGCCCACCATCCGGTGCAACGGACCGGTGTAGCCACAGGAGAAGAGCACCGCACGAGACCCATCATCACACCGGTCCATGCATCCGGTGTCACACTACAGGGCACTTATACCGATCCCACCGTCTGGTGAAACGGTCCGGTGTAGCACCAAGAGCCATTGTGACCCATATAGACCGGGTCAAAACCCGGTTTGTCCCGGGTTGACCCGGTTCGCCCCCTTTTGCTTTAAATACTCTTGAAACCTTTTTTTTTTTTGGCTAAGTTTTCTTCTTCCAAGGGTTGTGCACGACTCAAGCTCTCTTTTGGAGGGATTTTGATTGCTCTTCATATCAAATGCCACTCTAGAGAAGATTTCTTCAACTCTATCTTTTATTTATGCAATTTCCTTATTTTTATGTCTTTTTCTCTTTTGTTCTTCATGTTCTTTCGATTTTAGAATTTTTGTTGGATCATGGTTGCTTGATTTGGATGGTTTGATGATTGATTTGTGTTGCTTAAGTTCTTAATCCTTGATTTATTTCCTTATTTAGTGTCCTTAATGCTTGATTTAGCTTGAGAAACCTAAATCTAGATCAAAGGGAAAATCATGCACACCAAGTGTTTGATGAAATTCCCAAAGAACAAAATAAGGGATTTGCATATCTTAGCTCATGAGAATGGATGTCTAAGGTGTATTTTGGTTAATAGAACTTGTAATTAATGCTTGTTAATCATCAAATCACAAATGAGAATTTGATTTTTGATTAAGTGATTAACAAAGGGATTAAGACCATGAGAGTGGATTAGTCTTGTTTAAGTGTTATATGCCTAAGGAATGGCATAGATTGTGTGTATTAGTGTCATGAATTATGATTATTTAGATTGCATCTTGTTAGATCCTTCACATAGGTTGATCTTAAGGCTAGTTTAGATTGAGATATCAAAATTAGAGCTTAAGCATTTCACGCCCGAGAGGTGTTTGATGAAATGCTTGAACCAAGTCTTTTGCGAGCTTTTCACACCCTAGCCAATGAGAGTTTATGTCTAGGGTGATTAGTGAACTAATTGGAATTGGAGATTATTGCTCATTGATTATCTAATTGCAAACCAGAGTTTATGTCAATTAGGTTATTAGTGAAGTGATTAGTGCCATGAGAATGAGTTAGTCATATTTGTGAATTCCATGTTCTATGATAATGTTTGATTCAATCTTTGTCATCATTATTTGATTGTTAATCATCTCTTTGATAATTAAATTCATGATCCACCACTTCTATCTTTGTTTTTTTTCTTGCATTTTACTTTCTTAATCTAAAAATATAAAAACCCTAAACATTTGCTCTAACTTAAGTCATTTCTTGCATTCCTAGTGTGTTGTTCTTTGTGCCTCCTTGGATTGATCCTCTTGTACTACAATGATATGAGTAGACTTAAGTAATTGATTAGGACTCCAAAAAGTCTATCATCAATTTGGTGCCGTTGTCGGGGAGGCAATAGCAATAACCATTAGGATTTAGATTTTTCTTGAGACTAGAGCTTTTTATTCTCTTTTGTTGCTAATATTTTCACTTTTCTTGTGATTTTCATGAAGGGGGTGACAATGAGGAAGCAACCGTCAAGCTAGTGACGTTAAACGCGCCCTTGGAGACCTCCCCAAGTCTATCCCTTGTCAAGCTTGCTACACAAAACAAGCATGAATAAAGAGGACCACGCTCCTCAACAATAAAGGATGACAAATTTGGGTCGGATCGGTCTAAGATGGGTCTCTTGGGTCCAAAATCGTGGTGTATGATGAAAGGAGGGTTCGGCCACAACATGTCACACTCCTCTCCTCATCGATTCAATTCCAAGGTATGATTCTCACTCCACTTCATTGTATATACATTCTTGCATATTTTTACCTTCTCCTTGACTTTTATTGCACCGGGACAGTGCAATTCAAGTTTGGGGGAGGGGTTTGTGTCATTTGACATTGTGTTTTGTGATCTTATTTTTGTTGCTTTATACTTGAGTCTCATGCATTTCATATAAGGCATAGAAAAACACACACAAAAAAATTGAAAATTTTGAAAACACAAAAGATTTGCATGTAGTTGCATTTCTTGAGTAGGATCGAGTCTAGTAGCATATAGGTTGCATTGCACGTGCATAGGAAGCAATGATGATTTTTCCTTGTAGAGTATCATTTTAAGAGCTCGGTCAAATGCCCTCGTTGCTAGTTGTTTGATGATTTTGATCTCGTGTTTAAAATCAAGGATGAACCATATGTTGATCTCGTGTTTCATTACCCATGTCTTAGCTAAAGCAAGTTGTGATTTGAGTCCAATCCTATTTAAGTTAGAACCGTAATTTTGACATTTAATTATCGTGTTTGTGCATTGCATACTGAATTCATGGATACCGATACACATATTTGGGCTATCTCACTCCTTTTACCACTCTTTGTTAGCTCAAATAGCTGGTTCCCATCATTGGAACGGTTAACCATTCCCATAACCCAACCGTCCTTCAAGCCAAAACCGTTTGTGAGTGACGTGAGACCTTTTTCCGAATCAACTAGGCAAAAAGTGTTGAGTTTAGAACGACAAGGAGAAGCTTCTATGTAGAGCTAGCTCAAATTCAAAGGGCTAGACATAGGTTAGGGCTAGATAGGATGGGAGTTTGGGGATGAAGAAAAGAAAGAGAGTGTGGAATATGGGAGGAGATCAGGAGTAGAAGTAGGGGATAAGCAAATGCTTGAAATCGTTGGCAAGAAAAATGTTGGAATAGCTCTAAGTAACAAGGAAAAGTAGTGTCTAGCTTTGAAAGGAAAGAAAAAAAGCAAAAAAAAAATGGCTAAAGTGCAAAAGAAATTGAAATAAGGGAGTCTAGAGAAAGTAAAAGAAGAGCTAAGTAAAAGAAAGTGTTGAAAGCGAAGCCATTCAGTGAAGAAGGAAATCCCCTAAGTGCTTAAGTGAAAGAAAAATGGTGAGACGATATGGGTAATGAAGGCAAACGGCCTTGTGAAAAAGGGTAGCTTAGGAAGGATCATCATTGGGGTTTAGAAATTTGGAGTTAAGATCGATATGAGGCATAGGATAGATGGAAGTCATCCTTGTATGCATCTATTGGGCTTTACTCTTAGCATTTTGCATTAGTTGATTCTTTTTGAGAAATCCCCTTGCTTGGAAACCATTACTTGTATTGAGATCACCTTCACCTCAAAACCATCCCAAGGCCAAATGAATTCACTTGTCTAGCATAAACATGATTCACTTGAACCAATTAAATGAATGTCAAAGGATTAAACGATAGGAAGGCTTGTGTAGGTTGAGACTTGGGCTTGATTCATGGACGGATAGATATGGCTTGTTCTTTTTGAGTAGACTTGTTTGATCGCATCTTAGAATTTGCAACTTGGACATTAGGCTTGAATTCTTTTTATGACACTTGTGGATTTGAACTCCCGCTTTCTATTCTCTCTCTCTACTTGTTCGTGTTTGTTTGCTTGAGGGCAAGCAAAGGAATAAGTTTGGGGGAGTTGATATTCTCATATTTTACCCGTTTTAGCATGCATATTATTTAGTATTTCGGGTCTCATGCATGTGTTTCTCATAGTTTTCTTAGTGTTTTGGTCTAATGTAGGGTCTAGGGTGTTTGCACTAGGTCCTAGTGAGTCTTGCATGTTTTGGAGTGATTTATGGTACTTTGAGACGTTTTTGGAGATAATTGGAGTGAAGGGCCAAAAGAGACGGCAAAGCTCATCCAAAGTGTCCGAATGACCTGGCTGGAAGAAGTGTCTCAAATCAAATTCAGCCTCTACGGTCTTCATGAGAGTCGTAGAAGAAGGAGTTAGCTGCCTACTAGAGTTTGATTCAGGTCATTCATATGTGTGGTTCGAGAGATATGGCTGATTTTCTATGGAGTGTCCGCTTGGTCGCTCAACCATACACTTACACCGAGCCCACCATCCGGTGCAACGGACCGGTGTAGCCACAGGAGAAGAGCACCGCACGAGACCCATCTTCACACCGGTCCATGCATCCGGTGTCACACTACAGGGCACTTACACCGAGCCCACCGTCTGGTGAAACGGTCCGGTGTAGCACCAGGAGCCATTGTGACCCATATAGACCAGGTTGATCCGGTTTGTCCCGGGTTGATCCGGTTTGTCTCGGGTTGACCCGGTTCTCCCCCTTTTGTTTTAAATACTCTTGAAACTTTTTTTTTTACTAAGTCTTCTTCTCCCAAGGGTTGGGCACGACCCAAGCTCTCTTTCGGAGGGATTTTGAATTCTCTTCATAACAAATGCCACTCTAGAGAATATTTCTTCAACTCTATCTTTTATTTATGAAACTTCCTTATTTTTATGTCTTTTTCTCTTTTGTTCTTCATGTTCTTTAGATTTTTGACTTTTTGTTGGATTATGGTTTGCTTGATTTGGATGGTTTGATGATTGATTTGTGTTGCTTATGTTTTAATCCTTGATTTCTTTCCTTATTTAGTGTCCTTAATGCTAGATATGCTAGATTTAGCTTGAGAAACTTAAATCTAGATCAAAAAGAAAATCATGCACACCAAGTGTTTGATGAAATTCCCAAAGAACAAAATAAGGGATTTGCATATCTTAGCTCATGAGAATGGATGTCTAAAGTGTATTTTGGTTAATAGAACTTGTAATTAATGCTTGTTAATCATGAAATCACAAATGAGAATTTGATTCTTGATTAAGTGATTAACAAAGGGATTAAGACCATCAGAGTGGATAAGTCTTGTTTAAGTGTCCTAGGCCTAAGGAATGGCATAGATTGTGTGCATTAGTGTCATGAATGATGATGATTTGGATTGCATCTTGTTAGATCCTTCACATAGGTTGATCTTAAGGCTAGTTTAGATTGAGATATCAAAATTAGAGCTTAAGCATTTCACGCCTGAGAGGTGTTCGATGAAATGCTTGAACCAAGCCTTTTGTGATATTTTCACACCCTAGCCAATGAGAGTTTATGTCTAAGGTGATTAGTGAACTAATTGGAATTGGAGATTAATGCTCATTGATTATCTAATTGCAAACCAGAGTTTATGTCAATTAGGTGATTAGTGAAGTGATTAGTGCCATGAGAATGGGTTAGTCATATTTGTGAATTCCATGTTCTAGGAACGTGTTTGATTCAATCTTTGTCATCATTATTTGATTGTTAATCATCTATTTGATAGTTTAATCCATGATCCAACACTTCTATCTTTGTTTTCTTTCTTGCATTTTACTTTCTTAATCTAAAAATATAAAAATCCAAAACATTTGCTTTAGCTTAAGTCATTTCTTGCATTCCTAGTGTGTTGTTCTTTGTGATTCATTGGATTGATCCTCTTGTACTACAACGATATGAGTAGACTTGAGTAATTGATTAAGACTCCAAAAAGTCTATAATCATGAACCCATTTAGCTAAAGTTAAAATTTTAGTTTTTATCATTAATGCATTTTAGTTATTTTCTTATGGGGTAAAAAAAAATTTTAGTGGAATCATTACATTTTTCGTTAAATAAAAACAAATATTTTTTAAAATTAGGTAGGGTCAGCTGACCCCTACCTCCAACTTGCCTCCGCCCCTTTGTAGTTCCAATTCAAAAATGTGGGTCAAAGCTATTGAAAAAGAGTATCAATCAATGCTAGACAATAAACTTTGGAAAAAAAAAACCCATTGATTTCAAATGGATAAGTAAGACCAAAATGGACTCACATGATAATGTGGAGATGTATAAGGCACTTCTAGTGGTTAAAGGATTGACTACAAAAAAACATTTTCTCTAGTTTTATCACATGAATCTTTTAGGATAATGGGTGAATTACAAGGAAAGACACTTTCCTCACATTTTCTTTCAATTAAGGCACTTATGACTCTTGAGGCACTTATGACTCTTGAGGCACTTTTTTTACTGTATAAGGGTGTGAAATTCCTGCAAAGCCCTTTTGTTGATTTACCCTAACGCAGTAAAGGCCGCAACTTCTTCTCTCTCTTTTTTTTTTTTTTGGGTCACCGATCAAACTGTTCCAGCTTCCGCCGGCGAAGCTAGATTCTCTCGCTTCGTTGCAAATTTCTTCCACTGTCACTGCCTAGACCAAATTCGCTCCCACCCGACGGAGACAATCAGTGAATGAAGCGACGGGCACAATCTGTGGTTCCATGCTTCCAACGGCGGATACCGATTGAAAACCTCTTTTTCCACCCGACTGCCTCTTAATTCCGATGTCATATGAGTCGTTGACATGGCAATGAAAAATCCTTTTTTTGCTCTTTGTTGGTGGGTATGGGTGCGAGATTGAATCAAACAATTTTTTCAAATTCTTTTCGGTGTGCGACGAGAATTAAACAAATTTGTGACGGTTTTTTGGCAGAAATTGTTTTTGGCAGAAATTGGTGATGACGGATTAGTTGTTCATTTGGTAGTGAGTCTTCTTCTTCTTCCTTTGAAGTCGTAGGTATTTGGATCCAATACGATGGATGGGCTGGGGGGGACAGTTGACGATCGACAAATAATGTCGGCCCGCACATGTTGGATAAACCGTGGTGGATAGGTTGCGATGGATAGACCGGGGTGGACAGGTTACGAGGGACCGGGGTGGACAGGAAGTGGTGGACAGCTTTCGATGGATAAACTGCGGTGGATAGTTTGTCTTGCACTGTGGTCGCTCCCGTTTGTATTTACGCTGGACAACGCTTGTACTTGCGATGTCTTTATATACTTTTCCTGTAAATAATAAGAAGAAACAACCAATGAGAATGTGGATGAAGGTAGAGACCCATTTTGTTGTGGTTGGTGGTTAGTAAAAGAAGTGGGCCCCACAAAGCAGTAAGTGTTTTTAATGTTGGGTCAGTAAAATCTTAAGATTTTCATCCGGGGGCTGGGGAGATGACAGCTGTATAGGGGGTAGATAAACGTTAAATCGTAGAGGCAGATAAAGGTGGAAGTGAATGGATTAGTGGTGTAAAGTAAGTTTTTCTGCGAAACTGTGGTTAGAGAGGACGGGCAAAGAATTTGGAAAGGTTAGTTTGCTGGGTTCTCTTAACGGGCAAGGAATTTGGGAAGGTCAGAATGTGGATATAGTGATTGAAAACACTTAAATGGAATGTAGTGTTTATGTTTTGTTGTTGCAGTGATGGATGAGCAATGTATGGTCATAAGTGGAGAGTGGTTATGGTCGAAAGAGGGTAAGTGGGATTTTCTTATAGATACAGAGAAGATGTCAAGGATAGTTCCACTTCGGGCGGGAATTTCTATAGAGGAGTTGAAAAAAAAAGTTGTTAGGGAATTCTTTGTTGATGGCGGGGAAGGAGTGTTTGTAACATTGAGTTATTGGCCCCCCAATAGCATGGAACTAGCAACAGGGATCACGATTCCTCCGGTGATGGTCACAAACGAAGGTTCAATTGGTTTTTTCCTGCAACATTTTCGGCTTCAAGCAACTATGAATCTATTTGCTAAGTTTGAAGGTGAACGGGAGAGGAGTGTTACAGCTGAGACCGAGTGTGGTGGAAGTGGGTTTAAAACTCCAGTAACGAGAAGAAGTGTTGGTAGTGTTAATTATGATGGGTTTAGCGGGGAGAAGACACCAGTCATGCGAGGTTATGACAATCCTGTTTCAGGGAGAAGTAACCAGAGTAACTATTTGGGAGCAATTTCCAAGGGCAATGGTCATGTTCCTTTGAAAGTGTTTATTGACTTAGCTGATGATGTGATGAAGGCGCCAGTTTTGAAAAAACGACAGCTTGGGTATGAAGACGGCAGTGGTTCTAGTGGAAACTTTCCTACTGGGTATAGCGGACAGACGGTAAGCGAGGAAGATGATGAGCTGATAAGACGTGCAGAAATATTGGAGGGAAGTTATAAGATGGAGGGGCTGAAAGGTAAACTTGATGGTGAAACTATTGAGTCGGATAGTGATGAAGATGATCCTCGAGAAACAGCTTCGCAAGATGTTATGACTCATGATTATGATAAAGAGTTTTGGGAACCATTTATTGATGATCAATTTGGCGGTTCTAACGCGGCAGAGGTGATGTGCGACCCCCTAGATCCGGAAGATAAAACATGGGATGGTGTAGGTGTAGGTGAAGAAATATTGGGGTCGGCAAATGATGGTTTTGGATTTCCTCTAGTTTACAAAGGAAAAGAGGACAGACAGACTTCCTCTGTGTGGACCTTTCGTCGTGGTCAACATCGAGTGGATGGAGTTAATGGACAGGTGCCGGGGGATCTGGCAGCTTTGGACGATGAGGAGTTTGACATCCCCCCGATGTTTGACGACACCCTCTATGACAGTGTTGATATTCCAGACCTTGATGTTTCTGGCGGGGAGGAAGGCATTAAAGTAGGGAAGGTGTCTATCGGGCGAAGTATGGGGATCCTGTGAAAGGTCCAAAGGCTAGGGAATTGCAGCGACTTGTACTTGAAGATCTGCGTGTGAACGCTTCATATATGAAGTGTTATAGGGCGAAAGAAAGTGCGGTCGTGGGGGTTAGAGGATCTGAAGATGAATCGTTTCTGAAGCTGCCTGAATATCTCCATATGATCAAGCTTGCAAATCCGGGGACTGTGACTGAGTTGAAAACAGAAGTTGATGAGGATGGATTGGTTAGATTCAAGTATGTGTTCCTCTTATTTGGGGCTTCACTGGTTGGCTTTAGGAGGGTTCGGAACGTAGTAGTGTTAGATGGGACACATTTGGGAGGCAAATACAAGGGTGTTTTACTAACTGCGAGTGGCCAAGATGCGAATTTCCAAGTATTTCCGCTAGCTTTTGCAGTTGTTGACAGTGAGAATGATGCTTCGTGGATATGGTTCCTGCAGGTGTTGGAGCGCTTGCTTGCAGATAGCAATAGATTGACCATCATCTCTGATAGGCATCAGTCCAGTAAGACAGCGAAGAAAACAGTTTATCCAAAAGCACATCATGCAGCTTGTATTGTTCTTTTGCAAAGGAATGTGACATCCAGGTACAAAAACAAGGGGCTGGCAAAGTTGGTGGTTAGGGCTGCCTTTGCATTTAGTTTTGGAGAGTTCAGGGAGGAATACGGGAAGGTGAAAGCAATGAACGGGGACTGTGCACGTTACCTAGAGAAAGTAGGCATAGCTAGTTGGACACGAGCATATTTTCCAGGGGATCGTTATAATATGATGACGAGTAACATTGCTGAAACTCTTAACAAGGCTTTGCTTGAAGGAAGGAATTCCCCCATCGTTGAGCTATTGACTTTTATTCAGAGAATGATGACAAGATGGTTTGCTGCTAGGAGGAAGAAATCAGCTAAACATAGAGGGGTTGTGACTCCAGAGGTGGATAAGCAGATGACAACTAATATGAAAACGACTACAAGGAGCAAGATTAACAGTGTATCTTGCTGGAGTGTGGAGATTGTTGGGCGTTTTGGTAAGAAGCACCATGTAATATTAAATGACCGTTAGTGTAGTTGTAGGGTGTTTCAGAAGTTACAGTTCCCCTGTGGGCATGCGTTAATGGCGGCGGACTCGGTGGGCCTTCCAATTGGTAGTTTGGTGGGAGAGTGTTACAAAACGGGCACATGGGCAGAAACTTACCAAGAGGTAATTTGCCCAGAAGGGGACCCAAAAGATGCAAACATTCCGCCCGAGGTGAGCAGCATGCATTTGTTGCCTCCTAAAACAAGAAGGCCATCTGGCCGCCCCAGGGAAACACGTTATCCATCAACCGGCGAATTTTCTGTAAGTTTGTTGTTGTACCTTGATGTGAAGTCCCGTAAAACTAAGTTTATGTAATTTTTTTGGTAGGTTACACGGGTGAAGAAGACAGTTCCGAACAAGTGCACGAGGTGTGGGATATCAGGACACAACAGAACGAGGTGCTGCAATCCAATCTGAAGCAAGTGACCACCAAGGGGACCAGGTGTTTGGAAGTGGGGCATTTTTTTGGGGAGTGGGAGATGTAGGAGAGTACACTCTTAAAGAGGAAGTTGTTTTGGGAATGGATGTAGTAATGTCAGATGTAAAATGTTTATTTTAATGTTGACAAACCTTGGATGTAAAGGAAAGCATCCACTACTGTGTTTGTAGTAATATCCAATATCCAGTACCCAATATCCAGTATCCGATAATTTGTGTCCACATGTTTAGAACCACTAAATATGAAACAGGAACGAATCTCCTATCCAATAGGAAAGGATTGTTCCGGAGTATAAAGTTTAAAAAAGCGTATCACCCGAATAAAACGTGCCCAGTAATGCACTATCCACGAAGCAGTATCCAATCCAAACAAACTCTTAAAGCTATTCCACGAAGCAGTGTCCAATAAACGGTGTCCAGATATCCACTACCTACGCTCGAATACGACCCTGGTCTCCAATGGAATGTTTGGTCTATTAGGTGTGATAACGATTGATAAAAAGCCCATTGATAACAGATGTTTTGTCCACAAAACGGTATCCATATCATTAGAGAAATAAGTAGGTTGGGAAAGAGGCTATTATAGTAAAATTTGTTTTCTGACATAGTTAACAACACAAGAGTTAGGAAATGCAATTGTTCCGACATAGACAGTGAGTGAGTTAACGGAAGAGACACTACTTAGCAGGGGAAATAAGGGCAATAAGCATAAGAAAAGCTAGGGATGCACAGGCGAGAAAAGCCACAATCATCTCCTTCGCATGGGGTCCCCTGATGGAACGACCAAAGGGAGAACCCTGAACAACAACCCGCGAGAAATGTTGGAGCTCCATAACCTGAATACGTAGCGCGTTGTAGTCTTGACCACCTGAGCTAGTAATGCCAGTATAGATTGAAGCTGAGAACGAGAATCTTGTAGATTATCCCGGTGGTCATCAAATTCTTTGGTTAGATCAGCGATCTCCTCAATTAGTGCCTCATCCAAGCATTTTTTCATGCCGCAGGAACGGAACTTAAGGAGACACACAATTTAGCAATCCGGTGGAGACTGAGCAAGACAAATTAAATGTTTAGCAATCGGGGATTGGAAGTTACCTCTTTCCTGGGGGCACCCGAAGTATTTGATACAAGGGTCACCAACTGGTTGAGAAATGACCACGGCGTCTTCGCCACAGTAACAGAGCGCCGGGATGCCTCGGGCGCCAAAATTCTCCATCGAGTCAAGGCTGGGATTATCTGATGAGCGATCGGCGTGAATGTCCGGCATGATTACTGAATCGGGGGATACGCTTGTTTCCCTGTAGGAATTTAGTAGACCTTAGATCCAATGTGTGGAAGGCGTGCGGCGTTTTAACCCTAAAATTGATGGCCAAAAGACGGAAAAGCCTGCGGACCGGTTTAAATGGAAATTGTTTACTATTAGGCCAGCGTTTTGTACAGTTGTATATTTATCATGGCCGGTTATTGGGAATTAACAAAAGAAAAGCCGGCCATCTACAGTTAATATTTATCATGGCCGGGTTTATAAATCCCTAACCAATTACGCCTGCATTTTGTAAATGTATAGGTATTGGGAATTAACAAGGGAACAAAAGAAGAGCAAGTTCAATCACAGCGTTTTGTTTTTCCCCAACGGCGAAGGGGAGGAGAATGACTACATCAACGAATCAGAGAGCTTCTCCCGCGAATTCAGGTACGTTTATAATTTGGTTGATTTGGGCAACTATTAACTGGAAAATTTGGTAAAAATGCTGAAAATCAATAGGAGATCTGCAGGATTGAGTGTTAGTATGAGGAAGGGTTTACTGGTAGGAGAAAGAGGATTTCCAAATGCATGTCGATGTGGCGAATCTTCTGTGATACGGACTTCAACCACCACTAAAAATCCTGGAAGGTTGTTCCATTGTTGTCGGAATGGATCTGAAACGGTAAGCACTAGGCAATGTTATTTGGGGAATAGTTTTGAGAACTATGTAATAAGTACTCAGCAATGGTTATTTTTTTGTGTTAGCAGAAAAACCATTTGTTCAAATGGGCCGATGAGTCGATGATTGAGGAGGTAGAGGACATGAAAGATGCTCTGCGTTCATCTTCCAAGGAGATTGAGCTCATGGAAGACAATATTCGGGGATATGATAAGAAGTACGAAGACCTGAGAAGCCGCGTATTCGGATATGAGAAAGGTGTGTCTGAAATGGAAGGAGAATTACGGTTCTTGAAGACAATTCTGATTTGTGGAGTAGTTTTGGTTGCTTGCTACTGTTGTATCTGTGCATAGTTAGCTCTTGACCTGTTTCTGTGTAATCAAATGGTCTGTGTATCTGTGTATTGCGGGCTTTATTAGTTGGTATCCTAGGTATTAGGGACTTTGTCGCATCCAACATACGGTGTCCACGCAAATACAACCAAGTTTGACCAATCCGACGTATGGTGTCCACCCATGCGGAGAAATGAAAAGCAATGTAGTATGATATGCGCTGTGGAGTAGGTTTGGTTGCTGGCTACTGTTTGTACTGTGAATATTTCGTTCTTTAACTATTTATGTGTAATCAAATGGCTGTTAATATCAAACGTAGAAGTCTAACCATGCATTCCATGTAACCAAAACATTGACGAAAATTGCGGGCCTCCATTTATTAGAACCCATTTATTAGGGGGTTTGAATAATCCAACAAATGGCTACCGCGAAAAAAGGCCAACGTTGAGTCACCCATTTTATTGGGCAAAAACATCAAGTATTTCGGCATCCAAGTTGTTATGGACGTCTACGCATCCAGTATATGGTATCCACAAGGCAGTATACTGGGGACGTCTACGCATCCAGTGTATTGTATCCACAGAAAAGACATCCAAGTGTGACCCATCCGACATATGGTGTCCACACACCCGAATACCCTGCAAAAATGAAGGGCAGTGTAGTTTCCCCAGGGCATAGTTAGGTCTTTACCTATTTATGTGTAATCGAAGGGTGATAAAATGGGTGTATGCGGACTTCATGTAGTTGAAAGCATCCATTCAATGTATCCACGATGTCTAACCATGTAAACAAAACATTGACTCATCGAACAAAAACCCGTGGATCAAGCAAATTATTAGAGGCTTTGACTCATCCAACAAATGGTATTCGGGGAGAGACATGCAACATATGGGTGAGCTTGCTATACAAAAGCTACTGCCCCCAAGACTGTATGGATATTACGAGAACTCTGTGAATTAAGATGAACTAGGTCCAGTAGAAGGATGTATGTGATTTAAGAAGGTACATTCGAAAACAGCATACCAGTCTGTGAATTAAGAAGAAATGGGGCATATACATAAAGGCTAAACAAAAACAAACGGCGCCAAAAAGATTTTATTTAGCCGCAGTGGGGAAATGCAAACAGAGATACACTAAAAAGGCCATTCGAGAACATGAGCAGGTATGGTTTCGCAGTAAAGAAAAGCCTCTTCTTTCCAAAAGCAAGAGTCGCAAACCTTCTCATCGGCATGGCAGCTCCAATTGTTTCTAACACAACCACATTTGGAATGGGCTATAGTATTCCCCAACATTTGTTTCCGTTGCACAAACTCGACGGGTAGTGGATATGGCAGGGCGCGTCTATTGGAGTCTGCTATGGTCGTTCTTAGTTTGACTGCATCATCGCGGGGGATGAGAGCGGGATTGGAGAAGTCGAAAGGGTTGCCGTCCATTACCAAACAAAGCATGTGGTAACAATATTTGGCAAGCATGCCGCCTCTGTTAGCGCCTTCGCCGAGCATAGCAAGGCCTTCATCTAGTAAACGAAGGCGGAAGAAATGAGAAAGACCCTTCAATATAAGGGCAGATGGGTTACCACTTTGGAGGCAAGACAGACGGAAAGCGGTGAGCGCTGGGACTTGCATGCGATTAGGGCATTGCGTAAAGAACAGGTCGATATTTCGCAGCAAGTGGGGCTGTTGAGAAAGTTCATTAAACTCTCTAAGAGCAATCTTGCATGATGAGAAATCAATGATCGACGAACTCCCGATGCGGATTAAAATGTCGTTTAGTATATCAGTAGGCAACGTATGAAGGGTGGGAATATTTTCCATCGATTTTTGAGCGTTGCCACTGTAATGGTTTTTTTTTTTGGACGGAGAGAAGATGGTGAAAAGGCAAGGAGAAGGAAGCTTATAGGGGAAGGCAAGTTGGGAGGAAGATATGGTTTACAGGAACACAGGTGTCCGTTGGAGAAGATGACTCCTGGTTTTGACGTGACCATTGAGCAACCCATAAAGTGGTGTTTTAAATGAAGAAAAAATTTTAAATCAAAATGAAGGAGATAATCAATAATAACAAAATTTGACCTCGTGACCATTGAGCAACTCTGGAAGATTGATCGACGGTTATGATTAAATGAGGAATTCAAAGGTCTCTTATTATAAAAATTTTTGTTAATTCTAAAGGTATGGGTGACGTAATCAATCAGGTTAAATACACTTTGTCAAAAACTAGTCAGAACCTCTGAACCGTCGCATCTGTAACCACGCTTAACAGAAGACATAATTGTATCTACTACTGAGGGCCCAACTATCCACGCATATCTAGTACTTAAGGCCAACTTATCCACGCATATCTACTACTGAAGGCCCAACTATCCACGTGGATTTGTAGTTGTGGTTGAAGTCCTTATCCCAACTATGTTTACAAAGGGGTATGTAACCACGCTTAGCTAGCCACGCTTAATGTTTCAATACAACAGCTGGGGAAGTTAAACAACAACCATGTTTACAAAAGTGTTAGTACCCACCCACATATCAATCGTAGACTAAAGATGGACAAAAGATGGTGGGTAATTAGGTAGCAAAATAACAAGATGACCGTATGTCTCTCAAAAAAGCAACCGCCAACATACAAACATGGATAGATCCGAATGAGAGGGCCTAAGTAGAGACGGAAGGCACGTAGAGCGGAACAACTAATTCCTGGAAAATCTCCATAGCATACTGCTTTCTGAATGCATCAACTACACAATCATTTATTCCAGCCATGCCCGGGTGAGGATCCCCGTGGGCATGCAACTCAAGGAATTTAATTGCGACCGGGCCGCAGTCACCGGTTCTTTTATTTTCGTAGATGCCTTGCACGCGTCCACAGGAGAATGGTTTGAGTCCATGTTCCTTTGTGGCTTTCGTTGGACACAGCTTTTGGACAATGTGTGGGAGAAAACCAAGAACAGGCTCCATGGCTTTGGTAAATTTTCTCTCGGAGTATAGAGAAGGGAAAGGATCCAATACCTCTACAAACCAGCCTGGCAGATTGATTGCCAGTCCCACCCAATGCTTGTCATCCCAAATCATCGGAGCATAGATGGTGTCAATATCCATAAGCCACCTCTGCCCCGGGGTGTTGACAAATTTTGAAAGCTGGTCATCCCATCGGTGCCTGTTCTTGTCTTTAGCAGCCTTCAAAGAGCGGTATTTCCCTTGAAGGTGGTTGATTAGCCATGGGGAAGCAAAAGAGGAACGTTCAATTTCCAGGATTCTCATGTGCCGGTTTCCTAGCAATGACATAAGAA
>PKML01074393.1:242968-272009 GCA_002933935.1 Eutrema yunnanense
ATGTGGTTAGGTGAATCCATGAAGAGCAAATGCCTTATTCCTAGCAAAATTTGATAGTGACATATTACCTCTGCACCGACGTTTTTTCCCACTATGGGGTTAGTCTCATCACTTGTGTCCATGGCGGTGTACTCTCCTTGCCCCTGACAGGAATTGCATAGTATACTGGTTGAGGGGTGGGCAGCCTGGAAGAGGAATAAATTAGTCGATGTAGTTTGAATTCAGTAGTGACCTTGGGGAAATCATCTAAACATCCTCCAGCGATCGTGTCCATGCCAGTTGGTTTATCCTGAAGAATTTGGCCGGGCTTAATAAGGGAACTTAATAAACACCTAGGTGCATTCGAGATCAGGGTAAAGAACAACCTTTTGTTCTTGCTGATTAAGCGGAACTTGCTCTTCTTTACCGTTCAAGTGAGCAAGGGTTTGGGTGATAATCCCACCCGCCAGGTCATGCTGGTCTGGCTGCCATGTTGGAGCTCCCGCAGTAGGTATGCCATCAATGAGAGGGGAGTTTGTCAGGACAGTGGAGAAAACGCCTTCTGCGGGGGAAAAACAACAAGCGTGAATGACAACAGCCTACTACATCTAAGTTTTGAAAAAACTGGACAATGCGACGAATTGACCATGGGATATTTCTAGATTGTCATCATCGGAGGATTTTAAATCTCTATTCTTCTCACTGTTTAGCAGTGAGCTTAGGGGGGTGAAACGGAGTTGCCGGATACTCGCCGGATAATCAGAAACGAAAAGGAATTCCTAGGTTTTACTGTCGCCGGGAAGGTAAAGAAACACGCTGGGAAAGTAAAGAACGACGCGAAGTAAGAAGGTAAGAGTAAAGGGTGAAACTTACAGAAGGGTAAGAAGGTAAAATCCAGAGGCAAAAGTGCTTCAAGAGTTAGAAGTGCTTTATCCTGTAATAGAAAAGTCAAAATGTGCCTTCTGAAGTAAATTTCTTTAGGATAATCATGACTCTTGTTGCGCATTATGATTTGAAGTTTATCGAATGGATGTTAAGACATCGTTTCTCAATGAAAACATTGATGAGACAATTTATATGGAGCAACCAGAAAAACTTTGTATTGGGTCGTTCAAAGAAAATGGTATGCAAGTTGAAAAAAATCCATCTATGGGCTAAAATAGGCTTCTTGTCAATGATACCACATGTTTCATGAGGTAATTACCTTCTTTGAATTTGAGATTAATTTGGTCGAATATTGTGTGTATCAGAAGTAAGTGCATTTTTATGGTATTGTATGTTGATGACATACTACTGGCCAACAACAATATGTGCATGTTGCATGAGACTAAAAGATTTCTTATGGTTAATTTTGAGATGAAAGATTTCGGTGAAGCATCTTTTGTATTAGGAATCCAGATTTATCGAGACCGAACTTAAGGTATTCTAGAATTGTCACAACATAGCTATATCAATAAATTACTAAAGAGATTTCGCATGCAAGATTGCAAACCAGGAGATACCCCACTCGATAAGGGAGACAAATTTTGTCTCAATCAGTGCCCTAAAGAAAATTAGAAATTCATGAGATGCAGAAGATTCCCTAAGCATATGTTGTAAGAAGTCTGATGTATGCTCAAGTTTGTACGCATACGGATATAGCATACATTGTTGGAAGTTTGGGCATATACTTAAATAATCCAGGTCTGGACCATTGCAAAGCATCCAAACGGGTCATGAGGTACCTGCAAAGAACAAAAGATTATATGCTCACTTATCAGAGGTCATATAATTTGGAGATCATTGGGTATTCCGATTCTGATTTTGTTGGATGTCAAGATAGTAGAAAATCTACATCAAGTTTTGTTTTTCTATTGGCCGGTAGCTTCGTTCACAATGGCAGCATAATTTGTAGCAGTCTACGAGGCATCCAGTCAGGCACTTTGGCTGAGGAATTTTGTCACTAGACTGCGAGTTCATGAGGAAATTGAAATATCACTAAAGTTATATTGTGACAATAAGTCAGTTGTTTTCTACTCCAATAACACTAAGAGCGCAACAAAGTCAAAGTTTATTGACACAAAGTTCCTAATTGTAAAGGAGAGGGTACAAAGTGGAGAGATTTCCATAGAACACTTAAGAACAAACTCCATGATAGTAGACTCTTACAAAATGTATTCCACCAAGGGTCATTCATGAGCATAATGCTCGAATGGGTATATTAGTGTTTTGGGATCATTTGGTTTAAAGGAAGTTTGTCATTTGGTTTTGGGTTCTATGTTCTGGTTGTGTACTTATATATATTTTTTATCAGAAATAATGTTTTCGGTTTACAATATGTACAATAAATTTAAAGAATCTCAATAAAGTATGACTAGTTGAAGGTAGACACATATTGATCACCTTTCATGTAATTTTCATGCCACACTTTTCATAATTGATCTATGTCATTTGGATATATTGATTTTAGTGACCATGAGAGGTTTAGTTATGATTCTTATAACCAAGATCGATATGATCCTATGTTACTATAGTCAATGGATGAGATTGTTGTATGCTCTCAGATATAATGACATTTTTGAGCTTATAAAGTTTATCATATTTTCAGGATACACACATAGTTATCCGTTTTCTATTGGAATATTTCTATTCCATACTATATTTAGTGACCAATTAAATTAGAAACAAAAGAGATAATTCCTAATCAACCTCTATTTTGATGGACATATGAGATAAGGAAACCGTAAAGAGGAATTAGGTCATCTCGCTGCCTATAAATATATGTCTTTAGTCAATCATAAAAAAGCATCTCAAAAACACAACACATAAATTTTATAAACAAAAGAGAAAAACCTAAACTTCTATCTTAGGGATTAGGTTTTACGTTTTCCATTCATAATACCGTTCATGAAGACCTATCTGCAATAATGAATGGAGGTACTCCGCTAATCTTTTTTGATTCTATTATATGATTACCTATATGTTTAAAGATTTTACGGTTTATGTAAAATTATGCTTACAATTTATCATTGCCAAAAATCATAAAAACAAGGGGAAACTATGTGTTGATTGAACCATATAAATTTGTAATTAGTTAATTACTTTCTTATTTATCACATTATTATAAATATTAAATCAATAAATAGCGAAATATAGAAAAGTAGTTTCTGGCCCATTGAAAAACTTAGATTCCTGGTTTTGTAAAGTTTGGTACAGACTATTTTCATCGAACATCACGGTGGTAATTATTGGTGAGACAGATAAGATGGGTCGAGAATGACTACGCGATTTTCTTTATTGTGCCTCCAAATCTATATTTTAAAAATAATGTTTGTTTTCTACGAATATTAGCCAAATTCAACCACCATTAATCTCCAGCTGTTACCATTTACTTTTTGTCAACAGCATCAACAAAAAATGGACCGTCCATATATTTACTAGAAACTTTAAAAAATGCAGTGGACATAATTATCTATAAATGTTACGAAATCTTTATAAAAACATCATCATGAATATTAAAAATGCAGTGGACAGAATCATCGATAAATGTTACGAAATATTAAAAATAGCATCATCATAAAATTTGAGACAAAGCATATATATAGTTTCAATGATATGAACTCGTATCAAAAGATCCCAAACCGGCTACTCATTACTAGCATTGAATCTGCAAAGCGATTTACTTTAGGGTTACTGTTGAGCGTTGAACATCATCATGAGTCTTGATTAATCATGAGCATTTCATACACTGCAGTAGCAATATCAGCGACAGAGGTAAGCTTACAATAATCTTCCATCTGCATTTTCAAGCAATATTTTTTTTTTAAAGTTAATTTATAGTAAAACCAACTCATACAAAAAAAAAGTAAAGTAACTATTTATACTTTCTGAAATTTCCTAACTAACATTTTTTATGTTTTATTTTCTCAAATTACCACAAAAATCTAAAAATTCAAAAAACATCACAAACTTTTCGTTTGGTAAAGAGTTTAAATAATTTTGAAGTAATATTGGCTTTACTAACAATTTGATTTATACTTTGTGAAATTTCCTAACTAACAATTTTAATGTTTTATTTTCTCAAATTACCACAAAATGTTAAAATTCAAAAAAGAAAACATCACAAACTTTTCGTTTGGTAAAGAGTTTAAATTAATTTTGAAGTAATTTTGGGTTTACTAACAATTAGTGGAAATTCTTACAACGAAAAAAAACAAAATTAGTACGTTTTTTTTTAAATGGGCATTACATCTTCATTTATGTGAAAGCCTATAAATAGGAAATAATTTTTTTTTTTTGAACATAATAGGAAATAAATTTGGCTACGTGTGTTGTATACATTAATGATTGTTTCGTCAAATTTGCTGTGTTATCATATGCATAATACATTTGAAAAAAATCTTCATTGGTTAGGTCTAAATTCCATGATAATAAAGTACATTGTCTTATAAGTTAACTGATTTAAACATAATTTTGTTCAAAAAAAAAACTGATTCAAACATATTTGTAGATAAATCATTTTGTAAATCAATGGTATTGGTTGAAAGATAAAAAAAAAAAATATATATATATATATATAATTTAATAATGTAATGATAGAATGGTGTAACATTTAAAACATTTAAGCTAAATAATATTTTAATGAAAAAATCATTAAACGCTAAAAAAAAAATATGTTAAGTTTAAGTAGATGAATGCGATTTTGGTTTAACTAGATACATATTTAACGAGTGGATAATATATAATGTGTCTACATGAAAACATAGTAGAAATTTAAAATAGTTAAAGATTATAGAATAATATTTTATAAACGTATATAAACAAGTGTGCTATATTTTTGGTTCAAACAAGTATTAATGACATTTTTAGGTGAAGACATCATTATCAGATTATATTTTTCTGTACTTACAGATTAATTAACAAAATTTCTAATTTACAATAGGAATTGCATGTGATGAATAGTATATCTATGTGACTAGGTCTATCTGTTTCTGCCAGACGGGTCTAGAATTCACAGATTAATTAAGTACCCTCATAATTAAACATATTTTTAAGGCCGAATATTATTATAATGATCTATTCGTGATCAAACTAATATATAAGACGATAGACGACAAGATAAAAATAATTAGGTTAAGGCTAAGCCTAGCATTTGATTTTCAATTAAATTAAAAGAGATATGTTTTTGTGTTTTTGTTTCTTGTGTATAAATATAGTTTTTTTTGTTACAGCTTTTAGAATGTTTCTTTACTGTAACGTTATCAAATCAGGGGTAAATAAATAGTGATTTAGGATTTAGCAGAAACATACCTTAGTGGAGAAACAGTAGAGGACAAAGTCTGAAACAATGGAGACATTGAGGTGTAGAATGATAAGCCCTAAGTTCTGTAAACCAGAGACAATGTTGAGAAGAAGCTTTGGTCTTCTTCTTGTTCTGATCTTGAGACTTGTATGGCTCTCGACGAGGCTTACTTCGATATCAGCCAATGCGTTAGCCACATTCTCGCCCACAGAAGAAGAACCCATTGAGAACTGGGGAAGCTTGAAGGTGTCGGAGAAAGGTGTGGCGGATGAGATATCGCTTCCTGAAAAAGAGTTTTCGTTTGGCTCGACATTATTGAAGTTTTGGAGGTGAAGATGGTGTTCGAGTTCTTTGATGAAGTTTATTGCACCTCCTATTATTGATGCTTGGTCACACTGAAACAATTCAAAATAAGAAACAAAAAACTCATAAACTGCGAAATTAGAACTATGTATGTTAATTTTTACAATTAGGGTTAATTCACTACAACTACTTTATTTTTTGTGAAACGGGTAATGGTCTAGTGATAGTATCAAGAGGTTGGTTCTCTTGTGCCACGAATTTATTCTCCTTTTGGGAAGGAGGATTTAAAAACAAATAAGGGTTGTTTCATTAGGTTTTAATATACTAGAATTTAAGGAATTTCTAAAAATTGTTTAAAAGAAGTAAAATTTGTTGTATTTGAAAAGGGGTTTTAGTAGATATGGGGTTGATAAACTGATAATTAGGACAAAAATAAAACATAGCATTTTCGTAAATAACTATGGCCTTTTATCCCACATGATTTTCTCAGAGCAGCTTGTCTTCGTATAAAATAGCATAATATGTTTTAAAATCACACGTTAAATGCACACTATTTAAAAAACTTAGGCACCATAAATGAACTGCAATATTTATGAAAATCGTTTCCGCCGATTTTGCAAATAAAAGAAAAACTAAACCATGATCATTTACTGGTACTACTCTATTTTTAAAATTGTTAAAAACTAAAAAAAAAAGATTTGAACGTGGGTTTATAATTCTGTTAGTCTATATAAAAAAAATACATAGATGCACTATAGAGTTATGATTGTAGTTTGTAGATATAGAAGTTAACAAGTGATACCCTTTGAACATATGACTCAGGCATGAGAGAGCGGAGAGTAGAGAGGTACTCATTCATCTGTTTTCTCCGGTTACGCTCCACTGCAATGTGAGTCATACGTTGATTATTGATCTCTTCTTTGTTTTTCTTCGCCCTTGTTCTGCGCCGCTTTACCTCATTCATCCCCGTGTCTCGGTGATTAGTCATCTCGCAGCTCGGGTTCTCTTCATCAATTACAATTTCATGAGGTGGTGGTTGATGAAGGAATGCATTAGCATTTCCATTCCCATAGTAACCTTCATTGAGAAAAGTAGAGTCGTCGTTTTCGGTTTGGTTGTCGAAAAAACTGAGAGAGGCTTGGAGATCATAGAAGGGTGGTTCATCATCTGTGTAAATGTTCGAGTAGGTTTCTTTCCCATTATAACTGTGTTGGAAAATCACCCCCTCGAGAGCCATTATTAGCCTTCTTTGTTTTTTTTTTGAAATTGAAGTTTCTCAAATAAGAAAGACTTTGATAATAATAGATAAAAAGGAAAAATGTTAAAAAAAAAGTGTCGTAATGTTATAATATGTGTAAGGTAATTGATACTCGACGGGTCTTTATAAAGAGGGGTGTTGATGGAAATATGATCTACAGGTTGTTGCACGTGAAAAGCATAGTTTGGGAGTTTGCTCCAAGGGAGATGTATTCTCTTTTCAGGTTGTTGGAAATATTAAAATGGTAAATAGCTAATAATGGGCGACATATGGGGGATTTCGTGAACCAATATTGAATCTTATATGATCCATAAGCTCTTATTTTTTTAGGTTAATCGGTTTGACTTCACCGTAAACTATCTCGGCTGGTCTATTGTGTTAGTAACAAGGAACGAGGTGGTTGCACAACGGAGTCGACGGTGCAATACAAAAAGGCGGGAAGAGTAGCTGATGTGGCACAATTCAAGTGGTGTTGGAGAAGTTAGCTAAATCGGAACAGAGGATCTTCAAATCAAGAAAAAAATAAGATTTGACGATATCGTGATAATTGAAAACAAGATCTTCTCAACAACACGTTTTGGTGAATATTTAAAGCGTGGAAGACCTTAGTTTTAGGCCAAACATTGATTGAGAGAATCTTGTGATGACATAGAGTTCTTGTATTGGGTGAGTGAACAAAAAATGGGCATAGCTGTTGATGTGCATAAGTTTGGGTAGATGAGGAATCAGTCTTTAACTAGACACTAATCAATTGATTGTATCTACCCAAATTCATAAGAAGAACTTGGTCCACCATGCAAAAATATGTTTGCTTGATGTCACAGAACGATCCCTCATGAACCAATTCATGTAGCCTAAGCATATTTCCGCCATTTATGGTTGCTAAGTCAATCTTCCTCCGAAGTCGAACCTTAGTATTTGATGTAGCTTTCGCTACGATAACGCAACGATCTTATTTAGTCTAAGAATTCCTAAGATACGATACCTTCTTGATATCGTTGAGAACGTAATTTCTAGCCGAAAGCAAGGGAGAATGAGAGTATAAAAGCTATGTTTATTAATCAAAAGAAGTTGCCCTTACAATGATGAAAGGCTTATCTATATATAGAGCTAAACAAACGAAACTAATCCTATTAGGAAAGCACTACGTATTCCTTTTTGAATAAGGAAAAGTAACAAAAACCAATGCCAACTAGGAAGGGAAAAGAACAAAAAAGAAAAAGAACATAAATGTAAAACATGATAACCACCATGCATCAGGTCACCCGGGGTAGAAAAAGATTTGTCCCTGAATATTTAATCTCATCATTTGAAACGTAAGGAACAAAATGCTTTACATTGAACACATCGGTGCAACGAACATTTGGAGGAAGCTTGACACGATATGCGTTTGCATTATTTTTTCCAACACTTCTAATGGACCGATTTTGCAAGCTTTAAGCTTATTATACTCTCGAAAGGCAAACCCATCGTTTGTCAATACATCCCAAAACAAATCGCCAACACAAAACTGCACATCACGCTTATGTCGATCAGCCATTTCTTTGTATTTTGTTGAAGTTGTCTGCAAATTATCATGTACCTTAGCATGGATAACAGAGAGTTCGCCCACAAAATCAATAGCATGCCCATGATCTCTTATTATATCCGGAGCCACATCAAGAGCCACTAGTCCCCGTGGTACTATACAATACACCATGCGAAAAAGGCTGAATTGAGTACTTCGACTGACTGCATGGTTATGAGCAAATTCAGCTTGACACAAAACCTTGTCCCATGACCTAATATTATCACCAACTAAGCACCGCAACATTTCACCCAAAGATTGATTAGTCACTTTCGTTTGGCTGTCTGATTGAGGGTGGTAAGCAGAGCTCATATCAAAGCTTGTCCACGGCAATTTCCATAATGATCGCCAAAAGTGGCTCAGAAAACGTGAATCACGATCTGATACAATGGATAACGAAAGACCATGAAAATGATAGATCTCATGGAAAATAAATTGTGCCACTTGTACTGCATTCGTCATCTTCTTGTGATATAAGACTCAAAATGAGTTTATTCTGATGGTCGAGATGGTGGAAAAAAGGCTGGTGATTGCTCTCTGCTTTTGGTCCATGAGATGGTCGAAGGTGGGATTGAACGAGTTGGCGATCGCTCTCTCTCGTTGGATCAGTTAATGGGGAAGCGAAGTGGATCAAAGGCACCACATAGACTATTGACGGATCTCTGATACATCAAAGCTTGCTATGTTCTAAGGCGAATCCACACACGAAGAACAGAAGCCAAGAGACTCGACAAGACAAAGCTTGAAGAAAACGGCAAAAAGGTAAACATTACAATGCCGCATGAGAACCTTATAAATGGTTCATTGGCTCAAGCCTATTAGGTCAGAAATTAAACGCAAAAACACAAAGAACAAATCACAAAACAAAAGCAAACACAAAAATCATCGTTTTCAAGAAAATGTAAAATTACTAATGTCTATAAAAGGAAACTATGGCCGCTTGTCACAAAAGACGAGCTCCTTAATCTAATGTCGTTTTGAGCTGATACTTAGGCATTTTTGAAGCGTGTTTCACATGCAGAGATCACAAATAATGAATAGAACTTACCTTGGCTCGCAAATGGTCGGAATGGAGCTTGCATGGTCATCTCTGGTCTTGATGCTTTCTCGACTGGTCCAGTGTTGTAGAAGTCTTCTTATCCAGCTTGATCATTGTCTTGAAGTTCTTCTTCGTCCGTGATCTTTTTGTCTTAATCTTGAGTCATTTGAGTCCTCTCGAGTCGATAGCTTTGGGGAGCACGAGTCTTGAAGTTCCAGTGACCCATCCTTAATCTCTTGCATGTTTTGACCTACCAAAAAGATTGACTTACATTAGAGATTGTTTGCAGCCGCTTGGTTCATGCTCAGTTGGCTGAATCCCTCGGTTAGCATCTTCTCGGCTTCAGTTAAGGCTCTGAAGGTAGGTTATGTGATTAACTCTGAATCTGCTCGTGTAAATGGGATTTTGTTCGGACCAATCTCCTTGGAATGTCCACTTGGTCGATGGAAATGGTCTTCCTCAGTGCTGATTTGGTTGGGATATAATGAGTGACTTTGAATCTGGTGGTTTTTCTTGAGTTTGGGCTCGACCAGTCGTCTAAAAAATACCCACTTGGTCGAAGAAAGTGGCTTCCCTTAGTGCTGATTTGATCGTTAAAGCCTTCCCTCAGTTCCATCTTTGTATTCGGTACTTTGTTGTCGGTGGGATTGGTTTCTTGGATCGGTATGGACCAGATAACTTCTTCTGGTTCCATTGAGTTGATGATGGCTTGGACTGCTATGTTGAACCTCTTTCCGAGCTGTTTGGTCCTTGAACGGGTCATTGGGGCTTCCCTCACTTTGGGTACTTAAATTGAGGCCTGATCCATTTCGATACCCACATGATTCCCTTCCTCTTATGGAGGTTTTGACCTCAAAACTGAGTCTCATGCATCATATGAAGACAAGTCAGCAACATTGAACGTATGAGATAGGCTATACTCACCTGGTGATTCAAGACGGTAGGCATTGTCGTTGATCCTTTGTAGAACTTTGAATGTATCGTCGCCTCTTGGTGCTAGTTTGGAGTTCCTTTTTTGTGGAAACCTCTCTTGCCTCATGTGTAACCAGACCCACTCTCCAGGCTCAAATACCAAATGCTTCTTTCCTATATCAGCTCGCCTCTTGTATTCTTCGGTATTCTTCTCAAGTTTTTCCTTAGATTTTTTATGAATCTTCTTGGTGAGCTCGCCTCGGGTTAGACCATCTAAGATTACTTGATCAGTTTGAGGAATCGGCACAAGACCCAACAGTGACAATGGTTGGATTCCATAAACAACTTTAAAAGGTGATAACTTAGAAGCGAATTGAGTAGCATCGTGATATCTTGACATTTTACATGACTTATGACCATGCTTTCCCTTACCTTTGATGCATTTACATTCATGTTTAGGTGCATTTAGTTGTATTTTGCATCCCCATTTGCATATTCTAGGTCTTGGAGTGGGAGTGGAGCATTTGAGGCTTACATGGACAAAATGAGGCTTATTGGAGGAAAGGGAGATGGGCAAGAGGAAGAAAAGATTCAAGGAAGGAAAAAAAGGCAAGAAGAAGCCAAGATCAGTGATCTGTATCGGCCACACCACATCGGGTTCCTATGGCCGATGCAGCCCACGCCGGAGAAGAATCGGTATTTTGCATCGACCATACCACATCGGGTTCCTACGGCCGATGCAGCTCACGCCGGAGAAGAATCAATATCCTGCATCGGGCAGCCACATCGGGTAGTTGTTGCCGATGCAGATCGCCTAGAGCCAAGATTCACCATGTCAAATCTGGTTTCTCTCGGGTTGACCCGGTTTGACCACTTTGACTATAAATTGCTCTAGACCTAATTTTTAGAGACAACTTCTTTTCTCTCTTCAAACTCTTTACCCTTCTTTTTAGATTTTGATACATTTGGTAAGAGATATCTTGAGATTTTCTGCAATTTCTTATGTTTTTTCCTTAAATCTATCTTTCTTTAATCAATAATCATGAAACTTAACACTATCTCCATGGATTTTGTTGGTTTCAATAGGATTAGTGAGTAGTTCTCTTTAGAACTTTGGGTTTGGTAGATTAGGGTGCTTTCTTGTTAGATCATGATGCTTATGGCTTAATTTATATAAATTCTTTACTGGTTGGGTGCTTTTAATGATAGATTAACATTGATCTTGTTGATTTGGACCTTAGAAAATTTCATGCTCGGAAGGTGTTTGATGAAATTTCACAACCAAACCTTTCAAGTGTTTTACATTCATAGCCTATGGAAATGGATGTCTAGGTGTTTATTGGCTATTTAGACTTTAGATTAATACTTAGTGATCATTTAATTGCAAATAAAAGTTTGTTCTCAATTGGGTGATTAACAAAGTGATTAGTACCATAGAAATAGATTAGTCTAGATTAGTGATATAAGGCCTAAAGATTAGAATTATTTGATTGTTTGAGCATCATAGTTTATCTAATAATGCCCGAGTCTATTACCAATACCCGAATTTCGTTTTCTTAATCTTGATTTGCATTGCTTAGCTCTCTAGTTCGTTTGCCACTTTGTTTGAATTTAATTTGTGTTAGTACTTTAATTGCTTCTGTTTTATGCTTTCATCTTGTTTGTTTGAGTTTAAATTTCATTAGGATTGTTAGACAACCTCATTCATATCTTGTTTAGCTTAAGAAATATCTTGTATTCCTAATGTTGCTAATCTTATACCCCCTTGGATTGATCCCCAAACGCTACAATGGCATGAGCATTTGGGTAATTGATTTTGCTCATTATCAATTTGGCGCAGTTGTCGGGGAGGTTTAGCAATAGCGATTGAGATTATGATTTTTTTTTTAGACTCAACTTTATTTTACTTTGTTATCTAATCATTTTACCTTGTTTACTCTCTTCTTTCTCTAGGTGTGTATGAACTTGCACAACTTGCGAAGTCGTGGACAAACTCATTTGGTTAATCATGTTCAAGAGATTCATCTATTGGAAAGGGACATCACAAGAGCAAGGCGAGAACGGGAACGAGTTGCACACTTAAATCGGTTGGGAATGAATAACGTTCAAGAGCCACATGTTGGGGATCAAGGTCACGATGGGAATGAGAATGCTCAAGGGGTTTGGAGCTAATCAAGATGCAAAGGTCAATAGAGCACCAAGGTTGATTGAAGTGGGTGATGCACCCAATGCTCAAGGGAACCGCACCGGAATACACTCTACACCGGTGGAGAACAACAACTTTGAGATAAAAGGATGACTCATTTCTATGGTGCAAGGAAGCAAGTTCCATGGACTTGCCATGGACGATCCTTTGGACCACTTAGACCAAATTAATAGGATTTGTGGGATGACAAAAATCAATGGAGTTTCCTTAGGATCTTTGGGTATGGTAGATTAGGGTGATTTTAGGTTGATTCATGATGCTTAGGGCCTAGATTAGTAAAGATACTTGCTTATTTCGTGTTTTTAATGCTAAATTAGCCTTGATCAAGATGATTTAGAACTTAAGGAATTGCATGCCTGAAAGGTGTTCGATGAAATTCCTCAAAAAACATAATGAGTGATTTACTTTTAGCCTATGGAAATAGATGTCTACAAAGTTTATTCATTTTTTGATCTTGTGTTTAATGTTTGTTGATTGCTTAATTACAAATAGAAATTTGTTCTTAATTAGATAATTAACAAAGTGATTAGTGCCATAGAAGTGGATTAGTTTTAATTAGTGATATGGACCTAAGGATTATCATTGTTTGTGTAAATTCGCATCATGGATTAGCTTAGAATAGCCGAGTCAATAAATTTTCCCAAAGATTCATTTGATTTATCTTTGTTTAATCTTTGTAAGCTTCAAAGTTTATTTTTTAGCTTTTTTTGAACTCAAATTGTGTTAAGTGCTTTAGTTTCTTTGTTTTATGCTTTTAATCTTGTTTGCTTGAACTTTATTACATTAGGATTGATAGAAAACCTTCATCTTGATTTGCTTAGCTTAAAAATTATCTCGTATTTTTGGTGAGCTATTCTTAACCTCTACGGTTTGATCCTTAATTAATGCAATGATATGTGCATTTTTAGGTAATTGATTTGTTCATTATCAATTTAAGGGGTTTATGTCTTTTAACTTTGTGTTTGGTGATCTTATTTTCCTTTTTGCATACTTGATTTTCATGCATTCATCTAAGTGCATAGAAAAACTCAAAAAATTGAAAATTTTGAAAAATTAAACACAAAAAGAAAGCATGTAGTTGCATTTGCATGATTAAGATTTATAGCATATAGGTTTGCATTCATTTTTAAAGGGAGCAAAGATGAACTTTCCATGTAGAGTGTCAACTTAAGAACTTTATTCAATGCCCTCGTTTGTAGTTGTTTGATGCATTTGAATTAGTTTGAAATTAAGGACGCATCATGCTTTGATCTCATGTCTTGAATATTTTTGTCTTGGTTGAAACAAGTTTTGAATTGATTCCAACTCTATCTATCAAATCTTAATCTTGACTTGAAATTATCATGCTTTGTACATTGAAAAGTTGAGCTCATGGATAGTATATACATACTTGGGCTATCTTCTCCCTTTTTACCACTTACTTGTTACCCCAAACAGCCGATTCCCATCTTTGGAACGGTTAATCACACCCTAAACTACGCCTTCCTTCAAGCCTTTATCTTTTGTGTGTATCGTGAGGCATATTTTTGAATCAACTTAGCAAAAGGTTTTGAGTTCAGAACGACAAAGAGAAGCTTCCATGTAGAACTAACTCACACATCAATGAGCTAAACATAGGCTAGGTTAGAGAGGTTGGAGTTTCGGGGTGTTGTTGAAGGAAAAAGAGAAAAACTATGGGAAAAGGAAAAGAAAAGAGAATGTGGAGTAAGGAAAAGGTTGGGAGAAAGGATAGGGGAAAGTAAAAGTTTGAATTGGTTGGCATGAAAATGTTGATATAGATGATATATCATGGTTTTTACCCCTTTTAGGCCATGATATAAGTCCATTTTATAGAGTCTTTATACTATTTCATAGTGTTTTAGAGTCTTTTACAGGTTTTAGCACGTTTGGAGCATAATTGGAGATATTTGAGCTTTCTAGAGCATTTTGGAGCGAAACAGAAGTCGTGTAGCTGAGTACCCGATTTGAAGCTTCAGTATCGATCGATACTGACTAGTATCGGTCGATACTCACTGCAGCAGACACGACCCGCGACTTTTCCAAGAGTTGAAGAATTGCAAAGTTGCCCTAGAATACTTTATTATTTACAATAAACCCCAAAACGTGTCTTAGGTTATTTATTAGGTTTTTCAGCCACTTTGATGCCTACGCTTTCATTACGCTTGATTTTACTTTGGTTTTTGGAGAGACAACTCTGAACTCCTGTTTGTTATTGATTTCTTTGATGATCTATTCAATCATGTTGTTTTCATTCTCCATGTCTGAGTAGATCCACTTTAGGTATAGGGTTCTCATAAGGGTTTTCTCTGAATGCTAGGTTGATTAGTTGATTAGGATTCACAATCTGAATTAGTTCTTCACCATAAGTTGTTCTCAAAGCTAATTCTAGGTTGACGAATCTGGAACTTAGATCTTAGGATAATTGATTAGGCATGAGAGTGCGATTAATTACCTGATAGAACTTAGGGTGAGCAAATTGATTATTCGCAAAGAGATTTGGTTTAATTGATTTGTGAACATATCAAACCTGAACTCTAAAGCTGATTTATTCTTAGGAATTTGTAAAGAGATTTGAGATTCTGAAGTTTAGATTTAGATAATTCTCGCAACGACAGTTGGTTAATTATAGCTTAGTGATTTGAGTTCAAGAACCGCGCTAAATCTGAATCATGTTAGTTAGTTTATATGCATTCATTGATTTTCTGAGAAATACCCTGAACCTATTTTTCTCCCATCGATTTTACAACTCTTTTACTGTTATTTGCTTTTTGTTTCATCTGAATTGCGTAGCTTAATTCGATACTATTCAGTCTATTGTGCGATTTCTCTGAGTTCTTGTGTTCGACCCCTGATATACTGCAGCAACTGCTTTAGTACTTTTTAGGGTATTAATTTGAGCATATCAAATTTGGCGCCGTTGCCGGGGACTCAATTTCGCCATTAGATTTTAGCTGTCGAGTTTCGACTAAGTTCGACGGTATCGATCGATACTAATCAGTGTCGGTCGATACTCGTCGTTCTCTTTTGTTGATATCGATCGACACCACCCAATGTCGGTCGATACTCAACGTGATTTTTTGTTACTTACGTGCCTTGCCTAGTGTTTTTCAGGTGTATGCCCACTCGCAAAACCAGGAGAGCAAAGAAGTCAGCAGAGATGAACAATCCAGTGGTATTAAGATTTGATGACGCTGGAGTTTTGAGAGACCAAGAGGGTCAAGTGTGCAATGAGAGAGGGCAGCGAATTGATGAAGTTGGAAACGTCATTGTCCCTCATGTTGTTGTTGGTGAGATTGTCGCGCCAGCTGGGCACGCCAACGTTGGGAATGCTGCGGTTGATCGAGGTAGAACACTTGGTGAGCACATAAGACCTGATCAGTTCTATGCCAATCGAGCTGCGATTCGCATCCCAACTTTTCAGAGGAGTGACTTTGAGCTGAAACCTGCATACTATGCTCTTATGAGTCAGAATCCTTTCCATGGCCTATCTCATGAACACCCCATGGATCATATTGAGAGGTTCGAAGATTTGGTCACTGGTATGAAGTACAATGGAGTGCCCAATGAGTTCCTTTTCTGCAAACTTTTTCCATACTCTCTTAGTGGGGATGCTGCTTATTGGGTGAAGCAGTTGTCTCCTGGTTCGCTAACTACATGGGATGAGACGAAGAATGCATTCCTGAACAATTTCTTTGATGATGCGAGATCCGAGGAGCTCAGGAACAAGATCTCTCAATTTTCTCATGGTCCAACAGAGGCACTCAAGGCTGGTTGGATTCGTTTCAAGTCATATCAGAGAGATTTTCCGCACCATGGGTTCACTCAGGTTCAGCTGCTGGGTATTTTCTACAGAGGGATCGATTGGAGGTACCAGATGGCTTTGGACGCTGCGAGTAATGGGAACTTCAACACCAGGTATCCAGATGATGCGGTTGTGCTGATTGAGAACTTGGCGTCTAGCAATAGCACCAAGAATGCTGATTTCGAGCGAAAGATTGAGAACTTAGTCAATGCACATTCTCTAAGCCCTCAAGCAAATAGAAGACTAAACCAGAGAAAGAGGTTTGAAAACACGGAGACTCTACTATTCAGGAACCATCGCAAAGATCCTTTTTCCAAGCACCCAAATGTCACCTAACCAGCTTTTGATCTAACCACCATGTACTTCTCCGTAGACATTCGCAGCTTTTCTAGACTCCACACATTATCTCGCAGCATTGTTCAAATAAAGCCCTCATCGCCAATTTCATCGCTGCAGCCAATGTTCAAGAACCTTCTAGATTCTTTACCATACAATATCATGACAAGGAACCATTCAATTTCACACTTTTTGTATCACTTTCTCTCCCCCAGACTTATTTCTTATTATGTTCTCTCTTTTTTTAGATCTGCATATACACATCAAGGTCCGAAACGCGAGTATTGATGATGTTTGCCACCGAATCCCCGGTTCTTCCCTCTCTATGTATCAAAGGTTTATGCGAATAGTGGTATCACGGAAAATTTTTCTAACCTCGTTTTCAACCTTTGTGTGATCATTCCCTCACAAGTAGAATAATGGGATCGCTGGAAATTTTCCTAGCCCTCTACTCAGAAGAAAATCATTTCAATCTTTTATGCTCTTATTTATCAACTTATAACAGGGGAGAGAGATACCATTACTTTAAACATATGGGTTCCTTTGTCAGCTATGAATGATGAATCAAGTTCTGTAAACACTAACCACATTGATGAAGTGCAAAAATTTGGCTCAGGCTTCAGAAGAACTCTGCTGGAGACATGGATGTTTTCTAAACAGGTGGCTGAAAACCTAATTATATAGTCTAAACACGAATTGGGGTCTTCTTGTAATAATTCAAGACTTCTGGGGCAGTTCTGCAATTCTTCAAGACTTGTGAAAGTCGCGACTTGTAATCTGCTTCAATGGGTGTCGCTTCAATTCCATTTCGCTCTTGACTTCAAATCGGGCACTTAGTCGCTACAATTTCATTTCGCTCCAGAATGCTCCTAAAAGCTCCAATATCTCCAATTATGCTCCAAACGTGCTAAAACCTGTAAAAGACTCTAAAAGACTCCAAAATACTAGAAAGACTCTATAAAACGGACTTATATCATGGCCAAAAGGGGTGAAAACCATGATATATCAGCTCTCTAGTTCGTTTTCCACTTTGTTTGAATTCAATTTGTGTTAGTACTTTAATTGCTTATGTTTTACGCTTTCATCTTGTTTGTTTGAGTTTAAATTTCATTAGGATTGTTAGACAACCTCATTCATATCTTTCTTAGATTAAGTAATTTCTTGTATTCATGGTGTTGCTAGTATTATACTTCCTTAGATTGATTCCCAAATGCTACAATGGTATGGGCATTTGGATAATTGATTTTGCTCATTATTAATTTGGTGTCGTTGTCGGGGATCGAACTCGGGTCACCCGCATGACAGATGGGAATACTTACCACTATACTACAACCATTATCATATCTCCAAGGAATTAGTGTCATAATGGGAGGCTTGTGAGGGGCGAACTTATCCTCCTTAGGCTTGATTGGTTCGTTTTTGACAAGGGTGGGAGGGTGGTAGTCATTGGGTTTCTTTTTCTTGGCCTTAGTGCATTCACCCTTCTTTTGAACCTTTCTACTCTCATTCTCATTCTCCATTGTGGTAGAGAAAAGAGATTCCAAACAAGCTCCATCTAATGCTAAAGCTTTTTCAACATTACCATAACCCAAATCATTCTCCTCTAATGCTAAATTATTTCTTCTTCTTACAAGATTTTGAGGGTAAAGCTAAATCATTCTTCTCACAATTACCCACGTACTTTACATTCTTACCATGAACCTCATCATATTCATAAGCAATGGTACCACAAACCTCAGCTAAGTTATGATCAGTTTTAATAGTCATCATCCTAGCCGCCAACGACAATTTAGAGTGCCCTTCTCTACATCCATCGTAGAGTGGCTGATTTGCAGCATCTAGCATATCATCAAATCTTTTTCATCTAGATTGGGTTCCTCATCATGATGATCAGATGCAAATGTACTTACGGTTTCATTAAATGCATCTGTAACCATGTCATGAATCCTATCTTGATCTTGACCATGTTGTTCCGCATGTGATATATCATGGTTTTTACCCATTTTTAGCCATGATATAAGTCCTTTTTATAATCTTTCTAGTGTTTTCGTAGTCTTTTAGAGTATTTTCAGGTTTTGGTACGTTTGGAGCACAATTGGAGAAAATGAGCAGTTTTGGGTGAAAATGAGCATATGGAGATGCATAGTCATGCAGAGACGTCAGAAGTTTGGCATTCGTTGAAGAACTTTCCACCGATGGATTGAGCTAAAATATGGATAGAAGACAGCTCAATGGATTAGCTTTCATTTGGAAGTGGTTTGAGGCCATTCCAACGGTGCGATCAAAAGTTATGCCAGTTTTCGTGAAGACAGTCCAGCCTGGCGAGTAGAAGAGTCAACACGCAAGCTTGGTATCGATCGATACTAGTCAGTATCGACCGATACCGACTTCAGGAAGAAGGAAACATGACTTTTTACAAGTTTTAAGTATGCACCTTGGTCCAGAAGACTTTAATAATTATTAGAAGCCCCAAAACGTGTTTTAGCTTTATAATTATGTTTTTCAGCCAATTTGGTGGCTACGCTTTATTTTACTTTGGTTTTGGAGATAGAGTTTTGTGAGGGAGACAAGTCATAACTCTGTTCATCTGAGAGAAGATTTCGAACCCTTTTGTTACTCTTTTCTTATTGTTGATTTTAATGATCTATTCAGTTATGTTGATTGTTTCATTCTCCATGTCTGAGTAGATCTCCTGTTAGGTTTAGGGTTCTCATAAGGGATTTCTTTGAATGCTAGGTTGATTAGTTGTTCAGGGTTCATAATCTGAATTAGTTCTTCACCATAGGTTGTTCTCAAAACTAATTCTAGGTTGACGAATCTGGAACTTAGATTTTAGGTTAATCGATTAGGCACGAGAGTGCAAAATAACTATTCGCAAAGAGATTTGGTTTAATTGTTTTGTGAACAAATCAAACTTGAACTAAAAGCTGGTTTAGACTTTAGGATTCGCAAAGAGATTTGGAATTATAGGATTTAGACTTAGATAATTCTCGCAACGAGAGTTGGTTAATTATACTTTAGTGATTTGAGTTCAAGAACCGTGCATAACATGAACCCTGATTTGTTAATTTATCTGCATTCATTGATTTCCTGAGAAATATCATGAACCTATCTTCTTTCCAATCGACTTACAACTCGTTTAATTTACGTACTTGTTTCAAATTCCATTGATCACTTAGCTTAATTTTCATCTATACAATCTATTGTGTGTTTCCTTGAGTCTATGTGGATTCGATCCCTAAGTATTACAATCGACAAAGCTTTAGTACTTTTAGGGTATTAATTTGAGCTTATCACCATGATAATCAAATTGATTAAAATTATTTTGATGAATTATTTGACTCATCAAAATTTGATGCTTGATAATTGCTACTACTACTAGGTGCATTTAGGTGCATTTCCCCTAAGACCCTCTCCATGATAATACCAGATATAGTAAAGCGGCATAACACCTATATTTAATATATGCGACCACACCTTCGAGGTAATGATAAACTTTTTATTCTTGCATTTTGGACAAGAACAGTACATCTTACCACTGGTAATCGTATTTTGTATACTTCCCGCCTGATGCATGAATCCCTCCACCCCATCACTGAACTCCTTTGTTAGCGATCCCTCTGATCAACTGTGTTTTTACCGGTTTCTAACGTTCGTTTTTGTGTCTTTTTAGAGTATTTTAGTCCTTTATCGAGTCTTTTTAGGTTTTAGGTGACTTTGGAAGAAAATGAGCCGTTTTTGGTGAAAATGAGCATATAGAGATGCAGGGTCATGCAGAAACGTCAGAAGTTTGACATTCGTTGAAGGACTTACCACCGATGGATCAAACTCAACTTTTGATACAAGATAGAGAAATGGATCAGATTTTATTTGGAAGTGGTTTGGGGTCATTCCAACGGTGCGATCAAAAGTTACGTCAGTTTTCGTGAAAACGGTCCAACATAAACCGACCGTTTTAGTGACACGAAAAATAAAAGGAAATTTCGGTTTTTCTTATTTTGGACCGGTTTCGTCTGAGACTTAGGAAAAACGTGTTTTAGGGTTATTTATTCTATTTTTCAGCCGTTGTAGAGGCTACGCTTTATTTTATTCATCAGAGAACTTCTGGGTTTGTTCTTGTGAGATTTGAGGGAGACGAATCTCTAATTCATACTGGAGAAGATTTATGAACCCTGTTTTCTATTTTATAATCTTATGATGCAATTCTTTTCATATCTCTGTGTTTTGATTGCTTCTATGTATGAGTAATCCTCCTGTTAGGTTTTTAGGGTTTCAAGGGATTCTCCATGAATCACTGAAACGGATCTGTTAGATTAGGGAATTACATAGGGTTCTTCATCTATTGTTAGATTTAAGGCTTAGACTAGATTGATCACCTAGTTTTTGATATTAGGATTAACCTAAACATCAAAAAAGATTTAGGTTTCCTGATAGAACATAGATGAGCAAATTGTCCTTAGCCAACGAAAGCTGATGCTAAGGCGATTTATGAACTTATCAAACCAGAACATTAATGCTTGCCTAGAATTTTAAAGTCAAACGACAGTTTAGATTCTTAGGTTGTTAGACATAGTAGTTAGTACCACGACAGTGGGCTAGCTAGACATTTATGTTTGAGTTCGAGAACGAGTCTTAATTATCTCCCTAATTGACAATATGTTTAGTGAATCTGGATTTCCTGTGAATTACCTAAAGGCCTAGCGTTTCCTCTCATTAAATTTATATCATTTCATTCATTATTCTTAGTTTTAGAAGTTACAACAACAACAAACATCATTCGTCTTAGATTTACTTTCATTGCATTCTCGTAGTGTTGCATTTGGTCTCTGTGGATTCGATCCTAAAGTACTACATCGATATACTGTTATGATTGCAGTAGTGTGCACTTAGGTTATTAATTGACTTGGTGAAAACACCTAAATCAATTTGGCGCCGATGCCGGGGACCAAAAACGTTGCCTACGAGTTTTGGACGAAAGTTTAGACTAAGAATTTATTTTGTAGTTACTTACTAGTTCTATCTATGCGTGTGTTTTCAGGTGTATGACCAGAAGCGAGGGTTCTAGAAATCTACTTCAGGTGAACAACGAGGAGCTCGCAAGAATAGAACGTGAAAACAACAGGAGAAGGAGAGAGATGGCTAACTTACCAGGAAACCGTGATCTCCTAAACCCACTCATCGGTGATGATAATCAGATTGAGTATGACGCAGAAGGGAACCCCATTGACCCTCTTCTTAATGCTTATGACGATGTCATCGAACCTGGCGATGGTGTTGTCGATACTCCTTATGCGTTCTATTATGACAGGGCAGCTATTCGCCCACCGCCTATTCAGAGGCAAAATTTTGAGATCAAATCTCAGATCATCTCTCTTGTCCTGCAGCATATGTTCTATGGGAAAGCTTCAGAAAATCCTATGGATCATATAGAGACATTCGAGGAGATTTGCAGCACGACAAGCTCGAATGGAGTCCCTGCGGATTTCTTGAAGTGCAAGCTTTTCTCTAGGTCTTTAAGCGACAGAGCACTGAGGTGGCTCAAGTCCTTAGCTCCTGGTTCGTTGAACTCTTGGGAAGCAACCAGATCAGCCTTCCTCGATCAATTATACACCAAGTCCAAGACAGCTTCTCTCAGGGTTTAGATTACTCAGTTTCAACAGAATGTGGGTGAGCCATTCAATGAAGCTTGGGAAATATTCATAGAATACCTCAGAGAGTGTCCTCATCATGGCTACTCAGATGAGCAGGTGCTAAATATCTTCTATGATGGAGTAGACTGGGACTTCAAGAACTCTCTGAATGCAGCCAGCAATGGTGATTTCATGACAAGGACCAAGGAGGAAGCTTACACCTTGATTGAGAACCTAGCTGCAAGTTCTATTCATCGCAGTCCTGAGTATGATAGGACGAGGCGCGTCAACAGCAATGAGTCCAGGAAGATAGACGAGTTGACAGCCAAGATAAACAACTTGACTACCTTTCTGCAAATCCACCCCAAAGACGTGAACTATTTTGAAGGCAATGGGGATGGCCAGTTCTATCAGGAAGCTGCTGATGGCGAACCAGAAAATCAGGAAGAGGTGAATTACGTGCAAAATCAGGGACTGCACAGTTTTCAGAATCAGAATGCGTATGGGCAAAATCAGGGACTGCACAATTTTCAGCCGAATTCGTCCGTGCAAAATCAGGGCGTCAGCATATTTTCTAAGGGATTTCAGCAAACAGGCGTGCAAAATCAGGGACATAAGCCATTTGTGCAGAATTTTCAAGGACAAACATTCGTGCAAAATCAGGGTCAGAACAGATTTCAGAATCAAAATGGTTTTATTCCAGCTACCCAGGAGTCTAAACTCGAGATGATGATGCAACAAGTCATGATTAATCAGCAGACGACTGCAAAGGAGATCCATGTCAAGGTGGATGGGATGTATCGTGATCTCAACAAAAAAATTGAGAGCATCGATAGCAAGTATGAGTCCATCGCCACTCACGTGAAGAAGCTCGACACACAAGTAGCACAGATTACAGATGCTATCAAGAGACACCCAGGAAATCTTCCTGGTAAACCAGAGACAAATCCGAGAGAGCATTGCAATACGGTAATGGTTGATAATGAGATGGAGACTGCACCTAAGTTAATGGATGAGCAGGAAGCACATGATGTTGTAGCAGAGAAGAAGCATGCTCTCGTCATCCCACAACCATATGTACCCAAGATCATGTATCTTATGCCCCCTAGACACCTCAGGAACCCCATTAGTGCAGAGAAGTTAAGTGGTTTTGACAGGATTGTGAGAAAGATCCCCCATGATATCTCATTTGAAGAGGCCTTAGAAGACCGACCTTTGCTTGATCCCTTCAAGTATTGCAGAGAAACTCTTGAAGAGATTAAGGCACTTTTCATCAAGGCAAGGAGCACACCAGCACCAATGAAGCTGTTGTCTAAGATTGTAGACCCTGGGAAGTTTTCTGTTCCATGCATTATCTTTGGGTTTGAATTTAGAGAGGCTCTTGTTGATTCTGGATCTAGCGTGAATCTCATATCAAAGGCTGTTGCAGAGAGGTTGGAAATTGCTGATATAAGACCTCCTAATACGACTCTCGCATTTGCAAACTCTTCCACCACGACTCCATATGGTACCATTCCTGATTTGCTTGTTAAAGTAGGAGATTGTCTGGTTTCTACTGATTTTCAAGTTGTGGAGATGAGTGAAGACTCTAATATGCATTTGATCCTTGTAAGATCATTCATGGCCACAGTGGGTGCAGTTCTAGAGAGAATCTCATTCTCTAACATTGATAAAAAAGGTCTTTACAAAGCCATCCCCACCAGAGGAGCTCCAAAACACGTTTCTTGCATCACTATTGTCGCAGGAGAGACGCTGGTGGTTGATCCTTGGACAGAACCTTATGAGGAGAACACAATCAAGGAAATCTTAGATGATCCTCCTATCATCATCAAGATAGACATCAAAAAGGCTAAGGCTAAGGCAAAGGGGAAGGTGAAAAGCAAAAGAGTCGAGGGTGATTCTCACTTAACTTTGATCCCTCAGAGATGTGATGGAAACTCAATTGAGTATGAGGTGAAGTGCAAGGGAACATCGAAGCCATTCTCAAAGGTTAGAGCAATTCTCAGTTCGGAGCTGAAGGAGAAAGGAAAAGATGCTGTAAAGGGGATGATGAGCAGAATTCTGAAGCTGGAGATGTTTGATTGCGGAACTTGTTTCGGGGCAAGTTCTCATGCTCATCCTGACTGATACCTGAGCCAAAGTCAAGCTAGCGACTTTAAACAAGCGCTTGGTGGGAGGCAACACACTGGTACGTGTACATAATGCCCTTTTCTTTTTCTTTTGCAATTGATTTTTGGTTTTGGTTCATTTTGTTTCAGGCATTCATCAAAAAAAAAAAAATTATTGGATCGATCGATCCCAAAAAACGCCCATTTCTGGACCGACCTGCCAGCCGGACCGATCGATCCCAGGTGAGATTTTTGAAAAAAAAAAAAAGTCAGATCGATCAATCCCGAAAAACGCTCATTTCTGGACCGATCAATCCCATGTAGGGATGTTGTCATGGGTAAACCCACCCCATTTAGACCCACCCCATTTAGACTCACCCCATTTAGACTCATACCCGTTTAAACCCATACCCGTTTAAACCCATTTAGTTTTTGGGCCTAATAGGGTTACTCATTTAAACCCATCAGAGTTGTTATTACCCATTTAGACCCATTTAAACCCATTTAGACCCATTTAAACCCATTTAAACTATATTTAAACATATTTATAACTATATGTGTCTTTTTCATTATACATTTCTAAATACTTTTTTTGTAAACGAAATATACGTTTTTTGGCGGGAAAAACAAAATTTTATGTTTTTGGTGAGAAAACAAAAATTTACATTTTTTGCAGAAAATAAAATTTTTGTTTTTGGTTGGGAAAACGAAATATACGTTTTATTATTTATTATTTATTATTTATTATTTATTATTTATTATTTATTATTTATTATTTATTATTTATTATTTTTATTTATTATTTATGTGTAAACGGGTTTAAACGGGGTCCGTTTATTTTGATTGAAAACCCTTTTATTATACGGGTCTAAATGGGTAAGCCCATTTAAACCCATTTATTTTAAACTGTTAAATGGGTTTAAACGGGTTTTTTTTTTAAAACAGGACCCATTTAGACCCGCGAAATCTGTACCCATGACAACATCCCGAATCCCAAGTGAAAAACAAAAAAAAATAATAATAAACAAATAAAAAAATTTCCCTCTCTTTTTGCCTTCTCTCTGGTTTATTTTCACATCGAAACGGTGTGAAGTAAGTCTAGGGGAGGGTCTTTGTCTTTACTAACGTTGTTTTCTTTCTTTTGTTTTCTTTCTTGAGTTATTTTGGTGTATTTCTTGAGTCGTTTTATTGAGTCAAAATTTGTTGGAGATTATGATCATTTTCTTGGATTTTCTGTTCTTATCTACATCTAAGTGAACATTGTTGCAGAATTAACTTCATATCGGACTAATGAAAAATCCAAGGGCTGGCCAGTTTATCAGAGGCATCCATGTCTCTACAGAAATTCAATGGCCTGAGCTAGTTTCTGAGATTTTCATTTTACCTCATCGTTGTGATTGGTGTCTTCAGGGCTTGACTCCTCTTTCGTATCTGACAAAGACAACATGTTTGAAAGTATGGTAATCTTCTCCCTCGTTTAACGTAAATGCATAAAAGATTAAATGATTTTCTTTTGAGTAAAGGGTTAGGAAAATTTCCATTGATCCCAATATTTTACTTCGAAAGAGATGATCACACTAAGGTTGGAAACGAGGTTGAGGAAAATTTTCAGTGATACCACTATTTGCCTACACCTTAGAATAAGAAGGTGGCACTAAAATGAATCGGGGATTCGGTGGCAAAAACCATCAATATTCGCGTTCCATCAGCCATTAACCCTGCAAAAAACAGAATGAGAAAAGAATAAATATGGGTGAGAGAAAGAGTACCAAAGTTGTGTAGTTGTCTTGTCATGATAACGAAAGGGAAAGAGTCTAGAAGGTCCTTTGCACTATGATCTTTCGGTGAGACCCATCAATGATGGCTTTTGAATCATTTTGTGAGATAATGTGGTGAATCTGGGAAAGTTGCAATGCCCGCGGAGAAGTACATGGTGGTTTGATCTAGAGTTGGTTTTGACAACATGTGGATTACTAAGTTGGATGGTCATTGCAGTGTTCTAAAGAAAATGTGAGTCTCCGTGTTTTCAAACCTCTTCCTTATTCTTGGTTTTCTGTTTGCTTGAGGGCAAGCAAAAAATTAAGTCTGGAGGAGTTGATAAACTGTGTTTTTACCGGTTTATAACGTTCGTTTTTGTGTCTTTTATCAAGTCAATGTGTCTTTTTATAGTCTTTTAGTCCTTTATCGAGTCTTTTCAGGTTTTAGGTGACTTTGAGAGAAAATGAGCCGTTTTGGGTGAAAATGAGCATATGGAGATGCAGGATCATGCAGAAACGTCAGACGTTTGGCATTCGTTGAAGGACTTACCACCGATGGATCGAGTTCAAATTTTGATAAAAGATATAGCAATGGATCAGCTTTCATTTGGAAGTGGTTTGAGGTCATTCCAACGGTGCGATCAAAAGTTACGCCAGTTTTCGTGAAAAATGGTCCAACATAAACCGACCGGTTTAGTGACGCAAAAAATAAAAGGAAATTTCGGTTTTCCTTATTTTGGACCGGTTTCGCCTGAGACTTAGGAAAAACGTGTTTTAGGGTTATTTATTCTATTTTTCAGCAGTTGTAGAGGCTACGCTTTATTTTATTCATCAGTGAACTTATGGGTTTGTTCTTGTGAGATTTGAGGGAGACGAATTTCTACTTCATACCGGAGAAGATTTATGAACCTTGTTTTCTATTTTCTAATCTTATGATGCAATTCTTTTCATATCTCTGTGTTTTGATTGCTTCCATGTCTGAGTAATCCTCCTGTTAGGTTTTTAGGGTTTCAAGGGATTCTTCATGAATCACTGAAACGGATCTGTTAGATTAGGGAATTACATAGGGTTCTTCATCTATTGTTGGATTTAAGGCTTAGACTAGATTGATCACCTAGTTTCTGATCTTAGGATGATTAACCTAAACATCAAAAGTGATTTAGGTTTCCTGATAGAACATAGATGAGCAAATTGTCCTTAGCCAACGAAAGCTGATGTTAAGGCGATTTGTGAACTTATCAAACCAGAACATTAATGCTTGCCTAGAATTTTAAGGTCAAACGACAGTTTAGATTCTTAGGTTGTTAGACATAGTAGTTAGTACCACGACAGTGGGCTAGCTAGACATTTATGTTTGAGTTCGAGAACGAGTCTTAATTATCTCCCTAATTGACAATATGTTTAGTGAATCTGGATTTCCTGCGAATTACCTAAAGGCCTAGCGTTTCCTCTCATTAAATTTATATCATTTCATTCATTATTCTTAGATTTAGAAGTAACCACAACAAACATCATTCGTCTTAGAATTACTTTCATCTTGCATTCTCGTAGTGTTGCATTTGGTCTCTGTGGATTTGATCCTAAAGTACTACATCGATATATTGTTATGATTGCAATAGTGTGCACTTAGGTAATTAATTGACTTGGTGAAAACACCTAAATCACCCTCCGAAATCAAGACGATTATACATCCATCTTCTAATTTTGTATATTGACATTTTTTGTTGGTCAGAGAAGTAAATGTTTCTGAATATGAAATTTTTATTATGAGATTGGCCACTATATATAGATTTTTATTTTTGTTACCATCGAATTAGCAACGAATTTAACATCGATTTTACAACATGTTTACCTAACCGTATACCCGTGAATTTAAACGTGTTCACCTAATTCATATATCGTCGGAAAATTGTTGTAAAGGTTAACGAATATAAATCCTTGGTAATTCGTTGGTAATTGACGACGATATTACAACATTTTTTAGAAACCTCGGTAAATCGTCGGTAGTTTATGACGATTTTAAAAATCATCGTAAAATCGACGGTAATTGGACCGAATTTGACCGCGAGTCTACAACGAAATATTTCGCCGCAATGATACGATGATTTTTAAAAACGTCATAAAGACGATGTTGATTTACGACAAAAAAAAACTGAATTGAATAGAATGAGTGTTGTTTATATAGTGTAGATCTTATGCAATATTTAATGGAGTTAATTGAAATAAGATTTTAAAAACTGAATTCGAATATATTGTATCCGAGAATATAGTATGTAGAATGTTTAGGAAATACGAATATATTTCATAATTGTGGGTTACGATAATGATTAATTGAAATAAGATATTAAGAAACTGAATTGGAAGTTATTTTTCCGAGAATATAGTATGTAGAGTGTTTAGAAAATACGAATATATATATATATATATATATATACTAGTGTGTGATCCGCGCTACGCGCGGACGTGAACACAATTTTATTTTTTAAAAATTTGGTATAATATTATTTTAGTTTTATTAGTATGATTGTTAATGGATTTGTTTATATTAGCTTAAGAAATGTGGATTGTTTATTTTTAAGTTTTTTTTCCTTTCTTAATTTTATGTTTATTTATGTATTTGTTAAGTGAGTGATCCACAATTTGAATTTTTCTTTCTTTGGTTGACTATTTATTCAATTAGTTGGTTTTTAAAAGTTATTTTTTTTGCCATTTTAAAATTTAGAAAATTGTATATTTTTTAACCCAACTGAATACTAATAAAATAAATACTTCGAAATAGGGTTAGTTTTGTATACTCCGAAAGTTACTTCGAATACTAATAAAAGGAAAGTTAGTTTTGTGAATTTAGAATTCTCCGAACTTT
>PKML01074393.1:272394-295032 GCA_002933935.1 Eutrema yunnanense
TTTAATTTTATTTATTTGTCTCTTTATTAGATGTAAAACTTGCCAACTTATGTTTTGCTTTATGAATTTAGTTACATATTTAACTTATTTGTTTAATTGTTAGGACTTGTTTGATATTTTACTTTTAATATGTTTCTTAATTTTTGTGGCTCTCTTTCTCGTTTTCATAGTTATGTATAATTGCAATTATTATGTTAAATATACCTTAATTTTATTTATTTGTCTCTTTATTAGATGTAAAACTTGCCAACTTATATTTTGCTTTATGAATTGAGTTACATATTTAACTTATTTGTTTAACTGTTAGGACTTGTCTGATACAACTTAACCTAATAAATATTTATAAAAGTTGAAATATATTATGATAACGAAATTTATTAAACCTGTTATTATTTCGAAGAACTATATTCATATAAGTTTATTATTTTTTTGTTTAATTTAGAATATGAATAATGTCTTTTCAAATTCTTTTCATAATGTTAAAACCAAATTTACAATTAATATATGTATTTAGTATGTGTATTAAATTTTTAGAATGCTGAGGTGGCAGCATGAGAAGAGAGGAAAGCTTACTTTATATATATAGATATATAGTTGTTGGTTACGATAACTTTAGATTAGGTAGGATTCTCATATTTCAATGAAATAGTTAATATGATATAAATAAGTTATAACAAAATATATAGTAGGCTTAGATTTGGTTACCTATTTTTCTTCGAGGAAAATAACTTCTATATAAATCATAATAAATGGTGCTAACGAAAATAGAATATCCATTGGGGTTTGAATATTTTTCGTTCATATATTGATAAAAATTAATTAATATACAGATATCGAAAAGAATTAGTTAGAACCAGAAAATATTTGATAATTGATAATATCTTCCGAATATATAGTGCATTCCCATAATTAAAAAAAATATTTCCCTCCACTGTTTATTTAGAAATAATGACAAAAATTTTGAAATTTCATTTCTCTCCATCGATTATATGCAAATTGATTAAAAAACATTATATTCAATTTTTCATTTGTTCTGTTGGGGTTTAAATATTTTAAAATAAGGGGCAATTCTTAAAATAGTACAAAATGATAAAACAATTGCTAAAGTAGTACAAAGTTTGAGAAAATTATAAAAATAGTTTTTTTGGAAAAAGTTTTTAGGTTTTAGGGTTTATGGCCCTTCATCCTAAACCCTACACCCTTGAAACTAAACCATAAACAACTCAATCTTAAACCCAAAGCAGTTCAATTTTTTTTTAAAAAGACTATTTTGACAATTTTCCCAAACTTTGTAATATTCTGGCAATTTTGTTGTTATTTTGTATTGTTTTGGACTATTACCACTTAAAATAATTTGATGTATAGTTAAACTTTTTTAAAAATTGTTTCATGTGCTCGTGTAATACTTTTTACACTTTTAATATTTTTAAAATGTTTTTATATGAACAATTGAACTAAACATTTTAAAAACAATTTGATGTATAGTTATTTAAAGAGTGAGTTACACTATGGGCCATTTTCCCACTTTCACCTTACAAAAACATAATTACCACTTTATAATTACATTTAAGGGTTGATTTACAAAATAAGTCACTATAGTGACTTTTTATAACAAAAAAAAACACACTTTCAACTATTTGTGTACTTATTCTAATGTTCTTTTTTGTAAATCTGAAATTGCTCCGCATGGCAAGGTCATGGATGGTCAAGAATCTGGAAAAACAATTATTACCCCACATGATTTGTTTTTTATTTTTTTTATAATGTGAAAGACATAAAACAATTTTTTTTGTAACAATAAATGATAATTCTATTTTTCCAACGTTTTAAGATCCATTTTCCTATAGTTTTGATGTAAAACATCAAATCTAACAAAAACAAAAACAAAAACAAGAAATCTGAACATATGAAAATCAGATCGATGTGGACATAAAAATGTGGACAGTTATGTGTGGACAGATGAGAATCTAGTATTATTAGTGTGTAGTGTGGATGGTCATGTGTGGATATAGTTCTTGATATTTGCAAATAAATTACTTATGAGTGGTATATAACTTTGGACAGATGGGAATTTCGTCATATGTGGATGTAAATAAATTCGATGTTGCAGTTATTTTGTCTAAATTTTGATTCATTTGGTTCGTGTACTAAAAATTTGGAAGTCTTTATCCTCGTCCACGAGAAATTATCCACGAAACGAGTTTATGTTCACATCACTTATAAACCATATAACTTATAAACCATATGTTGTCCACGATATGAGTTTTGACATTGACAGTAAAAAACTTACTTGAATGTTCGCTTTTTTCACATCCTCGAGAGGCTCAATCAATGGTCACAAATTTCATTTCAAAAGTATTTAACTTTTCATAAGTAACAAAATACAAGCAAAAAAATATAATCATGTTTGTTTAATAAATAATATATGAAAACCATTTTAATACAACCATTGCACTAAATCTTAAGGGTTTGTGCATCTCGAATTCACAATGTAAAAGGTAAACAATTTCACTAACTGCAAGGTCGTCCATGACACACTGTCCACGCTAATAAGTCAACAAAAAGAATGAGAGTCAACAAAAGGTCAATTTCGATTTTTCACACACCAAAAGTACACCAAGAGTTAAATGTGCCTTATTGTGTAATTATAAAGTGCAAAAGTGACTTTTAGTGTAATTGTTTTTACATTTAACACACTTTCTCCACTTTGACTTTACACCTACACACACTTTGCAACTAGGAACAATTACCTACGTTGCACGGAATCGCCGGCAAAGCTCTGATTCCCTCTTCGGAATCGGAGTCGGAATCGGAATCGGTCAGAATCGCTTGGGAATCGCGATTCTGGAAAAGTGGAGTTTGGAATCGATTAGGAATCGTACGATTCCGATTTGGAATCGAGTTGATCGGATTTGGAAACGTCCAACGATTTCATAACACCATATCGAAAAGTTTTCTGAAGAAGACGAAGACATGGTCTGATCACTTGCTCTTCTCTTTGGGCTTGTAAAATTTTTTATGGCCCAATTGTATGTTTTGTCGGCAGCCCATTTGTTTATTATTTTATTTTTTCAAATTGTTTATTATTTTTAGCGGCTAAATTTTGTTATTAATAAATATTATCTAATTGATGATTTGTTTCTTTAATAGAATATATTATAATTATAAATCTAAATTAAAAAAAAATATAGAACATTCTGCCGCCGTAAACTTCTGATTTTATCGTGAACTATAAGTAGAAGAAGCAAATATAATTTTAAACAACGACGATATCAATTTATGATTTAAGTATTTTTTTTTTAAACTGAGTTACTGAATTTTTGGTATTTAACATATTTTATTTTTTAATATATTTGGTGTTTAATATATATAAACGCTTCCAACACGTACCCGTTTCCTATTTTTTTTTTTAAACTCGATTCCGCGCTTCCAAACGCTTCCGCTTCCGCGTACCCGCTTCCGATTCCATGCAGCTTAGACAATTACAGAGAAATCCACTTTTTGAGTTATAAATTACACAATAAGTCACTTTTGACTATTGATATACTTTTGTGAGACTAAAAGACCAAACTATCCTCATGCATCCATTTGCTCAACAACACTTCCATTTGCTCAAAAATTCATTCGCCACACCAGAAAAAATAAAAAGTCAAACAAATTTCAAATTAGTCAAAGATATAAAAAAATTATTATCCCACCTGATTTGTTTTCTATTTTTTTTATAATGTGAAAGACATAAAACAATTTATTTGGTAACAATTAATGATAATTTTATTTTTCTTACATTTTAAGATCCATTTTGCTATAGTTTTGATGTAAAACAAGAAATCTATAAAAAAAAAAAAAAAATCTAAACATATGAAATCCATATCGACGTGGACATGAAAACGTGGACAATTGTGTGTGGACAGATAAGAATCTCGTATTATTAGTGTGAATGGTCATGTGTGGATAGTATTACAAAATAATTATGTGTCTCATATGATAAAACTTAAATATACAAAAAATATATCTAAACACAAATTATATTACAAAATTTGATAAAAAAAAAAAAAAAAATGTCATTCCTGCACGCACGAATTTAGAATCTAGTTAATAATTATAGCAAATATCAACTTTAATTGTGTGTTATATGTAATTTAGAATATTTAGTGTATCCTCTTTAATATACTTTAGATGCATTGCCTCTTGTCAACAATAAAACGCCACGTCGCCACATAACTAACGTGGTTGCACAAAAAATGTGGTTGGCCTTAGCCATGGAATAAACATTATCCAGAAATCTAACATTTCCACCAATCCTTGACTTGCTTCGCGATCCAAACAAAACACAAGAAAATGCAAGAAAATCTCCATCTCTGAGATCACACTTTCTCAAAAAAAAATGGAGACTATTCTCTCTCCTCGTTCTCTCTCTCCTCCTCTCAATCCCAAACCATCATCCCTTCACCAAACCAAACTAACTTCTTCTTCCTTGTCTCTCTCGAATCCCAGCTTCTCCGGTCCGAAACATCTTTCTACCCGGTTTAGCGCTAAACCGGAATCTTGGTTAACAGATGCGAAGCAAGGACTAGCTGCTCTGGCTCTATCTCTGGCTCTTACTTTCTCGCCTGTTGGCACTGCCTTAGCCTCTGAGTTCAATATTCTCAACGATGGTCCACCAAAGGAAACTTACGTAGTCGACGACGCTGGTGTTCTTAGTCGAGTCACGAAATCAGATCTTAAGAAGCTCTTGTCTGATCTTGAGTACCGAAAGAAACTTCGGCTCAATTTTATTACTGTTCGAAAGCTCACTGTGAGTTTTCGTTACTCTTTTTTTATATTTTTCTAATAAAAAGGGTTTTTCTTGTTTCTGCCAAAAAAAAAAAAATCTAAATGACATTTTTTTTCAAATTTAACATGTAATTGCAAAAAAAACAGGTCAAACTCATGAAATTGAATTTAATCGGCCATATAATATGTTGTCACTATCGTCAAGTTTGTTAAATTATATATCAAATTGAAGCTCTCATGACGAATAGTCCAAATATACTCTTAAACTTTAAAAACTCTAATGTATGTGAGCGTAAACACTTTTTAAAGAAACACAGAATGGTTATATCGCAGATTAAATTTGACTTTATGGGTTTAACCTGCATTTTTGCGAATATAAGATAAACTTACAAAAATATCATTCGAAAGGTTTTTTGTGCAGAAAACCTTTTTTGTAAACCGGTATAAGTTGAACCGGAATCGGTTTGGGTGAAATGCAGAGTAAAGCAGATGCGTTTGAGTACGCAGACCAGGTTTTGGAGAAATGGTACCCTTCGATTGAAGAAGGTAACAATAAGGGTATTGTTGTTTTGATCACAAGTCAGAAGGAAGGAGCGATTACTGGTGGTCCAGCTTTTATTGAAGCTGTTGGTGAAAAGATTCTTGATGCTACCGTTTCTGAAAATCTTCCCGGTATGGAACTCTCGGCCTGGTATAGTATAGCTTATTGTTAGAATTTTGATTCAGCATCCAGATGCTGAAAAATAAGGATTGTTAATCTAGATTTCGATTCGGATTTTTTGGTTTCTAAATTATAGTAACCAAAGAAAGAACTTACTGTAATGTTGATGGTTTGAAATGGTTTCGGTTTTGGTTTAGATTCGAATTTTGATAAAAATGTATCTATAGTTTTCAAAGTTTCGGATTGGCTTGTTCCTATAGTAAAACCTCTATAAATTTATAATGTAGGGACTTTGAAAATTTATTTATTTATAGATCATATTAATTAATTGATAAATTAATATAACTATAGAGGTATTGGTTTTAGTTTTGGTTCAGATTTTTAATCTCTTTTAATTTTTTCGTAGATTAGAAACATTCTGGTCCTATTAGTGAATGTACCAACAATAGTTCTCACACATTAAACATAAAATATTTTGTATTTCTATCACTGTCTATTTTAAAAGTTTGCCTTTATATCCAATATTTGCTTCAGTTAATATAGACTAACTTGGAAACAACATACAAATTTTGAGTAGAATATAGAAAACATCTAATCTTTCCATGAAACAAATTTGATTTTCCAAAACATCTCTATAATATTATTTAAGAAGACGTTTTTAAAAATGAACTTTGATTTGTAAGTTATTACATGAAATGTCATTACAAATAACAAAAAATACTTATAATAGGAAATGATATAATAGTTTTTTAAAATTATTGATTAGAATATGGAAAGTATATATTTTGTATTAAAGATGTTATTTATTATTTAATTATTTAATTATTTTTAATATCGTATATTTTAAAATTATAATCAATTCATATATATTCAAAGAAACAAAAATCTATTCAAAATCTTGCTATATTCTTCACTATAATTTATTGTATTTTATTTGAATAAATATCAAAACAAAAGTTGAAAAATATTTTACTAATTTTATAAAAAGTTATACACAAGAAAACTATTTTTTTTAAGAGTTCGTAGACTAACCACAAAAACTAAAGTCATTTAACGGTGCATAATAGAGTTATGTTTTCAAGATTATAAGTTTTTACGGGTTAGCCCGAATAATATGTTAGTTCACCGCAAAACGGGTTAAATAGAAAAATTATTACAAATTGACAGTTTTATATATAATCATTAGTTAGCTATATTGTAAAATTCAGATAAAATCAATTTTCTTAAATTTCAAAACAATTTGTTTAAAAAAAATTATTCCGCGCTATAATTAGCGCGGATTAAATCATAGTTCAACTTTAAGAGGGAGTATCTTACCAACATTACTTTTTGCTCTGATGTTAGAAATCTACTATGTTAAATTTGTATTGGCATTGATTAGTGTTTGAATGTACGACGGTGCAGTACTAGCAACAGATGAAAAATACAACGAGGCGATATACAGCAGTGCGAAACGGTTGGTTGCAGCAATAGACGGTCTCCCAGATCCCGGTGGTCCAGAAGTGAAGGAAAACAAGAGAGAATCAAATTTTAAAACGAAAGAAGAAACCGAAGAGAAGAGAGGACAGTTCAGTCTTGTCGTTGGAGGTTTGCTTGTAGTTGCCTTTGTTGTTCCCATGGCACAGTACTATGCTTATGTCTCCAAGAAGTAGTGTACTGGTTCACTCTCGTATATACCAAATCGGTCAGTTCAGAACTTTGCTATCAACCCGGTTTTACCTTGGTTTATTTGGTTATGGTTTCTTGGTAAATTGGTTTATTTGAGCAATATAAGTAAATAATTACCGGAAACCAAAGAATGAATGAAACCAACCAATAGTAACAACATTTTATTAAAATTTTAAGCTTAGAAGAAATGGCATCTGATCTGAAAACGATGGATCGCAATACTTCCCGGTTAAGATTTGATTTGAAACAAAATGGTTTGCGGCTTCGGTATAGTGAATTCCATCCCAATTTATGTACTCTGAACTATCGTTGCAAGCTTTGGCCGTTACTGATATCCCATCTAAGACTTTAGTTTGGCCACACGAAATGCGACTATCGTAATTTAGCGGCGCCCCTCCAACTCCACAACATACCATTATCGGGTTTTCGAAACCTGAAACAATCGAAATTTGTTGCTAAATCAAAATAACCAACATTTCACACGACGGTTATGATCAATGTTTTTTTTAAATTCGGATTAAATAGCGAAAAAATCTTACCAAATCGGGAATAATTAGCAATGAGATTGGATTTGATAGAGAAGATATCAAAATAAGTAACATTTGAATCAGGGAATTGTGCTTGAAATTTGTGGGAGAGGGCATGGAGTTGAAGATTGAAGAGTTTGGCTGCTTGGTTATGGGAACTAACACATCCAAACTCATCAAGCTTTGTTGAATCTGTCCCAAATTTGACAATATTTTGAGCCAAACATCCTAAAGGCCCTGTGTTGTGTATCCAGAAGTTTCTTCCTCCTTCTTCATACAACCTCTGCCAAATCAATATGAATCACATTTTATTTTCTTAAAACATGGTATCTACAAAATGACGCGCAAAATCAACTACTATGTGTTTACAATTTTGCAATAATGTCATTTTTGCAAACAAGTGCCAAAATTAGGCTATCTAGTGCATATACACTATAATAAGTTAGGTGCAATTTTTGTTTTTGTTAAAATTAAGTTTTCTAAAATACAATTATAATTTCCAAGTATTATTTAAAAAAAATCCCTTTCCGATATAAGAAAATAATAAATATCCATCTGGAATTTGCTTATAATTTGTTTAGTACAGAAGCCATAAACAGTGATTTACCTTGAGTCCAGCTTCAAAAGTTTCAAGAATGGAAGGAATAGAGGCAAGAACTTGGTCAAGAGTCTTGGAGTAGAAGGCACCAGCTATATCATTTTGGCCTATATCAATCATGTATATTCCTTTTGAATAATAATCAAGTGGTGGTAAGTACTTTTCATATTTCCTTCCTGCAAAATTCATCAAACAAAGATTTGCTTCATTTATACATCACATAATATATACACATCACATCCCACCAACCAACAATTTCAAAAATTAAACCCACCTGTTTTAGCAAGTAATTCAAGGGCCCTAGATTTGAACCGGATGAATTGAGAGATTTGAAGATCAAAGGAGAAAGGAGAAACCGAGGTCGGGTTTGCGGGAAGAATGGTGGATCCAGCTGCTGCAAAGTTACACCCTCTTTTGAAATTAGGTAATCCCAATGAATCCAAATAGGGATTCAAAAATGGCATGTCCATTGCATCCACTGTACAACACAAACACACATATCAAAACAATTGCTATGAAATGATAACCAAATCAAAGAAACCCATTAATTTCACTAAAGAACAACATCAGTTTTGTTTGGATTTTTCCATGATGTATACATAGAAAATCGACAATGAGACGGCCGTCGCAATATCTTCCTGAAGGAAGCTTGAAGTAAGTCTGGCCATACGGAGGATTAACACTTTCAATTCCAGCGGAGATGAGATTGCCCGTGTCGGAATTAGAGTCCCCAAAGTTGATGATTGCCGGATATTTTAGGATAATGGAAAGAGATGAGGGCAAGAAGGAGATGGAGATGGAGATAAAGATAACAATTGAGAGATTGTTTACAATGAAAGCCATTGGGTTGGAAATAAACAGTAGTCATATGTTATCAAGTGAACGATATAAATGGTTTATTTATTCGCTAAAATATTTATTTTTCTATATATTATGATAAATATATCAAATTCAAAAAGGAAAATATGAAGTGTCGACAACAACCATGACAAACTTGTAAGAATATAATTAATTCAAAAATGGTTTATATGTATGCAACCTCAAAATTTTCGTATAGTTCGATCCGAAGTTTTTTGTTTGACCGTAACATTCTTAATTATAGATTTTTTATATAAAAAAAAAATTCTTAAGGCAGCGCGAATTGAAACAGCTAGTTATGGTTTCATCAAGGCCAAAATATGAAATATCGACCATAACCACACGTTCATTATTTAAGAAATATATAATTTCACCTTATACATTTCAAGAAACGGCTACAATTGGATCGTTTTATTGGTATATAATTAAATATCTAAATCATAATTTGTAAGATGTTGGAATCATATGAGTAATACTTTGATGTAATATAAGAAAATATTACTCCAAATTAATGCGTAGATTGTAAGTCAATAAAACAATTGAATACATATACTTAACACTTTGGTGGTTGATTGATATATAAATAGATGAGGGGGTCCCTCTTTGATCAGTCTATGTACATGGGTCTACTATATTGATTACGTTTACATTTAAAGTTTGAAGAACTGTGAGCCTTGACTTCTTTTTATAAATAAAATTTAGTGCTGATTCAATATCAGTGTATAATGTAGAAATATTTCATATATTGGCCATGATGAAACCATAATTAGCTGTTTTAATTCGCACTACCTTTAGATTTTTTCTTAAGAAACAAAAAAACTAGAATTAAAATGTTGCGGTGAAACAAAAATCTTCGGATCGAACGAACTATACGAATCAGTTTGCTTTCATTTGTCAATTCAAAAATGTTTTATAATATATTTAATTCAAAAATGGTTTAGAATATATTTAATTCAATATGTATCGAACTGAAAAAAGTTAAATATTACGTTTCTAGAACAACCATGACAAACTATTAGAACATATTTAATCAAATAATGGTTTGTACTTTGTAGTATTCAAGCCTTATTTTCGTATGTTAGAAATCAAAAAGCTCTTTTGTAATGATATTTAAGAAACGAAATTGAGATTGAACGAAAGTCAGATTCGGAAATATATAAGATAAGGTTGCTTCTAGATTGCGTCGAGGTTGATTCGCGAGGAAGGTTTATCGAGATGAAATGTTTTATTTATAGGGATGAGATTAGTGTTGTTGCGTTTTCATTTTGCTAATGAGTGTTTGACTGTTTTTTTTTTAAATCAAACACAATTTCTACGATGCATATATAAACGCATAACACAAAAAAAAAAAAAAAAAAATAGAAAGAGAATTTAAAATTTGTGATTCATGTTTGTGTTTAGGATTTGCAAATGTTGTTTGATTAAAAATTAGATATTGTGTTTTAGGTTAAACTTAAACACAACATAAATAGAAACATTTTTATTTTTAAATGATCTAAGATTGATAAATTTTATCTAGCATCCAATTTTTAGTTAAGCAAACTATTTTTTTGGTACAACATGGGTAAGATGAATATATAAACTCAAAATGCACCTACTAAGTATAAATAAAGTGTTTTAGATCGACCGTAGATGAAATAAAAGTAGAGCTTCCGTGTTAGATTGTAAAGTTTTCAGTCAAAATGGACTAAACAAAATCGCGGTGGCAAAACCGTAAATAAACGATGTGTTTTTCAAGCTTAATTCAAACAAATAGTACAATATTATGTAAAAGAGCATGTTACCGGATAAAATAATATAATATGTGTTAAAATCAACCACAAAATTTATATATCTCTATAATATTATTTAAGAAATCATTTTTAAAAATAAACTTTATTTTGTAAGTTATTACATGAAATGTCATTACAAATAACAAAGAATAAATAAAATAGTAAAGGATATAATAGTCTTTTAAAATTATTGATTAGAATATGGAAAGTATATATTTTGCATTAAAGAGATTATTTATTATTTATTTTCTTAATTATTTTTAATACTATATATTTTAAATTAATAATAAATTCATATATATTAAAAAAAAATCTATTCAAAATCTTGCTATATTTTTCACTATAATTTATTATATTTTATTTGAATATATATAAAAACAAAAGTCGAAAAATATTTTACTAATTTTATAAAAAGTTAGACACAAGATTTTAAGAGTTCGTAGACTAACCACAAAAAACTATAGTCATTTAACGGTGCATATTAATGTTATGTTTTCAAGATTATAAGTTTTTGCGGGTTACCCCAATAATATATTAGTTCACTGCAAAACGGGTTAAATAGATAAATTATTACAAATTGACAGCTTTATCTATAATCATTAGTTAACCATATTGCAAAATTCAGATAAAAGCAATTTTCATAAATTTCAAAACAATTTCTTTTAAAAAAACTACTCCGCGCTATAATTAGCGCGGGTTAAAACCTAGTTTATACTATTAAAACATGATCACTTTTTGTAGCCAAACATGTTTCGTTAAGTATATATCTATAATTTATCTATACTAATAAACATGTTGCCAAACACTAATTATTTTGTAGAAAAATAAGAAAATAGAAAAATCTCGGAAAATATTAAATTATACTAGATTTTTGAGATTTTAAGTTGGAAATATCAAACGAGATCGTTTAAATTTCGCTAGATTTTCTGATTTTAACTTAAATCATAATAATATCAAATCATACTAGTTTTTCGAGATTTGAAGTTAGAAATATCAAATTATATGTATTTTTTTAAAAAATTGGTTTTATAAAAATTTATGTTATAAAAATTCACCCGCCTTCATAAAAATATATATGTTATAAAATTTTATTCTAATATATTAAATATATAAAAAGAATTACCCCATGCGGACGTGCATGTTAGAATCTAGTTATTTTTTTAAATGTGATAAATAAACCAATTTATTTACGATTTTAACATTCGTGTGTTTGCTTAAGAAAATAAAATTCGGCTTTATATATTTTTTTTTTTTGGGGGCAAACTAGACCATTTTGGTTTAAAACTGGGATATTTGGTTGGCTATTTAGTTCATAATCTCAAAAATAATTACTGACCATTATTGTGAGAAGAGAAAATATCAATTATATTAAAGAAAATATGTTGAAGATAAATAGAAGAAACCTTACTTAGAAAATCTATGACAAGACGTCCATCGCAGAATCTTTGGGAAGAAGTTTTGAAGTACTTTTGTCCATTAGGAAGGTCAAGATGAATGCCAAGGCCAGCAACGAGATCACCGGTGTCGGAATTGGAATCTCCGAAATTAAAAGCAGACAAATAGTTGAAATCAACGGATTTTGATTTCTGTATATACATGGTAACAAATACGAAGACGACATAGATGATTCTCATTTTAGTAATATTAACGAGCTCTCTATTTCTCGTTTCAAATTGGCTGTTGTGATTTATAGTTTTTATTTGTCGATATGTTTTATTTTGATGCTTTAAATTGTGGAAATAGGAAAACACTATACAAGCAAGATTGTTGCTTTGAATCTCGCTTGCAAGGCTTACTCTCTCCCTCTCTCTCTTTAAAAATACATGAACTCATATCTAATCCTAAATTTGTATGATACCGTTACCTATAGCTTAATGATTTGTATTAGTAATACCAAAAATTAATATTTGTATTAGGATTTGACTGGTTTAAATGCAGCATGTGTGGATGCAGATGCGGGATTTTAAAGAAGTGAATGGTTATTGATATAGCAGTTGGTAATATCTGCGGTTACAAAACATTCACAAAACATTCACGAAACATTCATGACTGATTGACAGCGACTGCAATAATAATCTAACATAAAATTTACCAATATACACACAATATATATATATATATATATATATATTATATTTTTTATTCAATTAGAATTCTAATAATATAGTTTTTTGAATCTTTGTTTATATATAATCAATTTTTTTTGGGTGATTTAGGTGAAAAACCATATTAAAAAAAGTAGTGAAGAATATAGTCATAATATATTGATATTAGATGAGTAACCATGTGATATTTTGCTAGACAAAAATAACCTTCCGGAAAAGCACGGCAAGAGATAAAAAGAAACTAAGGAGAGAGAAACTGAAAGGGAAAAAGTAGCTAGAAGGAGAGAAAAGATAATGATGTCAACATCTTTTTGTGGGTTTCTATACTATTTTATTATGTTCTATGCATAGATAGTACGTTTTGAAAACTAGGTTAGAAAAAGAATTTGCCTTTGGTCTCTCAGGCCCGAAGACCGAGGAGCCGCTCAACTTCCATCATGAGCTCATCTCACCGGCGTTTCCCCTCCGACGTTCACTTCGCCTGACCGTAGCTTCCGCTGGTTGAGTTCGACGCCGGCGAGATCCCTACGGCTTCTCCAAGTCGGTAATCTCTGTTTCTTCTCCATGGTTATGGAATATGTTTTGCTGAGTTTCTCTCCGCTCCTCTCACCCGAGATATTGAACGGGAAAGTGCTTAACCTTACCTCCCTCTGCCGGAGGATGTCCTTCGTGCCGTTTCAGAGCCCTAGCCTCTCGCAAGAGCCGCTGGATACACTTGTTCCCTCACCGCCGCTCTCCTCAGTTTCACTCCCTTGCTTTCCTATACATGCTGCTCCACCGTTTGCAGTTTGTGCTCTCTCTTTCGCCGATGCCTCCTACTTCACCGGTGAAGCAGTTCCTCCCATCCACCCGTGTTCCGGTTCCCTCCAATCTTTCTCAAATCCAGGGTCGATCTTCATTTTACCTTTCACGAATCCGAATAGGAGCAATTTCTATTGGTCACTTGCGAGGACACTTGATGGCTTTGAGTGCTTCCCCAATTCGATTCCTATGGCAAATCTTCGACAACTCTCAAGGGAGTTTCCTCCGGCGAGTGCCCAAATGTTCAGATCTGTCGCCTCTGCCGATCATAGGACTAGCCTCGCCGGCCGTGTCAACCGTTGTTTCCCTATGCTGAGGCGGATACAACCTTCAACTTCTTCCATTTGGGAGAGATTAATGTCACTATTTTCCTCCCTTTGGGAGAGATCGTTTCCACCATATTCCTCTGTTATGGAGATAACTTTTCCACCGAATTTTCTTCTCGATGAGAGGTGTCTCTTTCCCTGCCTTAAAACTGAGGAAACTTTCAAACTTGCTAACCGGTTCATTATCTTCTGTAGCGGTCTGTACGGGGCATGAAGATGCAACGAGACTCATTTCGATGAGATTCGACGGTATAAGCGGGTTTTCAACGTCACAAGATAAAGTGACTAACTTCAAGCTATCCGGCTTTGCCAAAAATAGAAACTTTCCCACCAAAAACCACCTATGTTTTCCTCACCCCGGTGTTCCACCCTCGACTCCATGTTGGACGGTCCGCTTCTCCTCCGCGCCAGCCTCCAAAGAGACAGTCCTCAACTCCCTACAGCTCCATAACCGGCAGAGACTTCTTCTTAGCATCTTGGATTTATCTCCCAGTAAAAACCTATCACTCCTTAGTAAATCCCTATCACTCCTTAGTGAATACTTCTCACTCTCGAGTGAAAATCTTGCAAAGTCACCTCAAATCGGCTTATTCTTCGGCTGAATACCCGTGTGATGGAAAATCTCTGGAGATTGTGGGCTCCCATTCTCTCACTCTGGTGGGAAGAGTCACGCACTAGAAGTACCAAAAAGTTTGGTCTATTATCCCTTCTTCACCGACCGCTGGAAAACCTCCGTTCGACCCATATGTGCTGACCTAGGGCAAGGAAAGTTCCAATTCCAGTTTGCTAACGAGGATGACCTGCAGATGGTTCTCGCAAACATGCCCTATCACTTTGCTAAATGGATGATAATCATTCAAAGATGGGAGCCCACAATCTCCAAAGATTTTCCATCACAAATCCCTTTCTAGACTGATATTCAGAGCCTCCCTGTTCATCTGTGGACTCATGAAACCATCTGAAGCTTGGGTGAAGCCCTTGGTTTCGGTGAGAAGATTACCACACTCTTGGCAAGAGTAAGACTCCATGTCGATGGTCTGAAACCCCTTATCACTTCTTCCATAGTGGAATACCCTAACGGAGATGAAGTCATAGCAGATCTTGTCTATGGAAAACTCGAAAGACACTGCTCCCTCTGCATGATGCTAGACCATGAAGACAAAGAATGCCCAGATTTTCGACCCCCTGAGGCAAACGCCCTTCCCCCTGCTCTAGGGAAGACACATGAAGCAACAACTCATAATCGTTTTGATGACTTTCGCAGAAGCGACACTCTTAACAACCAGATAAGAGATGAGGTGTCCAGAGATCTTGACACTCATAGAGAGACTCCGAGAAACCCTACTCATCACTCTGACTATAGGGAAAGAAATCATCACCTCTCTGATGATAGAAACCATGGCGAAACTTCAAGGTACAATAGAGCTGTGGAGACCAGCCATGATTCCAGAAGAACCCCAGTTCACGCAAGACTTCAAGGACTCATCTCCGATGGGGATAGAAGAAGCTTCAGCTCATTGATAAGCTCAAATGTAATACCCTAAGTACTAACATCTTTGTCGATTGTAGTATTTAAGGGTCGAATCCACAGAGAATCAAGAAATCACACAATAGATTGTATAGATGAGAATTAAGCTAAGTGATCAATGTAATTGAAAGCAATACGTAAATTAAACTGTTGTAAGTTCGATGGGAGAAATATAGGTTCATGGTATTTCTCAGGAAATCAATGAATGCAGATAAACTAACTAGTTAGGGTTCAGGTTAAAGCCCGGTTCTTGAACTCAAATCACGAAATTATAATTAACCAACTATCGTTGCGAGAATTATCTAAGTCTAAATCCTAGAATTCCAAATCTCTTTGCAAATCCTTAAGTCTAAAACAGCTTTAAAGTTCAAGTTTGATTTGTTCACAAAACAACTAGACCAAATCTCTTTGCGAATAGTTATTTTGCTCACCCTAAGTTCTATCAGGTTTTTCAATTGCACTGTCGTGCCTAATCGATTAACCTAAGATCTAAGTTCCAGGTGATCAATCCAGAATTAGCTTTGAGAACAACCTAAGGCGAAGAACTAATTCAGATTATGAACCCTAATCAACTAATCAACCTAGCATTCGAAGAAATCCCTTATGAGAACCCTAAACCTAACAAGAGATATACTCAGACATGGAAATCGAAACAATAAACATGGTTGAATAAATCTCTGAATAAATAAATAAGAAGAGAGTAAAACAAGGGTTCGAAATCTTCTTTCGGACGTACAAAGTTTCAGACTTGTCTCCCTCAAAAGCTCTCCCACAAAACCAAAGTAAAATTAAGCGTACCAAAAAAAAGTGGCTAAAAACCCTAAATATAATGTTAAACATGTTATGGGGCTTCTTGTAATTATTAAAGTCTCCTGGGCCAAAGTGTAGAATCCTCAGACTTGTAAAAAGTCGCGATCCTTCTCTTCATGCGGTCAGTATCGACCGATACCATAAGTGGTATCGATCGATACACAGCGTCTGTGTCGGCTATTCAGGCCATCAACTTGGTCCTTCAGCTGCACGATTCTCCTTGGCTCCAAAAAATTCCAATATCTCCAATTTAGCTCCAAACGTACCTAAACCTGTAAAGACTCGAAAAGACTCCACAAATACTAGAAAGACTCTATAAATAAGACCTATATTATGGTTAAAAGCGGGTAAAAACCATGATATATCAACTCCCCCAGACTTAGCATTTGCTTTCCCTCAAGCAAACAAAATGCTAAACAAGAGAAATAGGTTTGAAAAAACACGGAGACTCACTTGTCCTTGAAACATTGCAATGACCCTTTTCTTAGTAATCCACATATCACCTAATGATATTCATATATTTTACATGTTCTAGCATACATTTTACTTAGAGTTTTGTGCCATTTGCATGCATAATCACGGTTTTGTCTTGCATTTAGATCTTATTTATAGTTTAGGACATTTGCATTAGGTCATAGTGAGTTCTTGCATATTTTGGATTCTATTTTAGGTGTTTTGGAGAACATTTGGGGACATGGAGTTGAAACCTTCCGGACTTGGACAAGGAGAAGGAAGAGTTCACCCAAAGCGTCTCAAAGATGTGGCCAGAAGAGAACCTTCCCGCCTGATTCAGCTTCAATGGTATTCATTGAAGTTGTAGAGGAGTGAGTGAGCTGTTCAGATCAGCTGGAATCAAGTCATTCGGATATCAGGTTCAGGAGATACGGGTGATTTACTAAAGATATATCACTGTCGGAAAATGCAGAGGCAGTCCGAAGCAGCTGAAAGATCATATCGGATGGAAGCCTTATCACGCCCAGTTTAATCTGAGCTCTTGATAAAAGTCATGCAAAATTGAGTTAGCTTTCTAACGCAAGAAGATTCAGCTCATTCCGAGTAATATTCCAGGAGTTTTCATCGATTTAGTGGACACATATCAACTCTGCCCAGTCCAAGATCCGACCCGATTTGCCTCGGGTCGACCCGGTTCGAACACTTTGTGTATTTATGCAAATTTTAGACATTTCTAAACCTAAGTTTTCTTCTTGTAAGAGTGGGGGCTCGACCCTAACTCTCTCTCTTGAGGGATTTGGATTGTTCTTCACATCTATGCCATTCTAGAGAAGATTTCTTCAACTCTATCTTTTATTTATGCAATTTCTTTATTTTTATGTCTTTTTCTCTTTTGTTCTTCATGTTCTTTAGGCCTTAGAACCTTTTTGTTGGATTTTGGTTTGCTTGATTTTTGATGGCTTGATGATTGATTTGTGATGCTTAGGTATTAGGTCTTTGCATTCCTTCTTTGCTTAATGTGTTTAATGCTAGATCTAGCTTGAAAAAGTGGATTTAGACCTTAGGCATTTCATGCACACAAGGTGTTCGATGAAATGCCAAGATCAATTATTCAAAGGATTTGTGTTCTTAGCCTAAGGAATTAGTTGTCTAAGGCATTCTTTTGGTTGATCTTGTTACAAATCTTAATGCTTGCTAATTGTTGTTCCACAAATGACCATTTTGCTAATGGGATTAATGATTAGTGAAGTGATTAGTGCCTAGACATAGGATTAATCAAGATTATGGATCTCATGCCTAAGGAATAGCAATGATTGAGTGCATTTGCATCATTTGTTAATTGTCTTGGTGATTAGATGATGATGATTTAGGTTGCATCTTGTTAGATCCTTCACTTAGGTTGATCTTAAAGCTAGTTTTGGATTGAGAGATCAAAACTAGAGCTTAAGCATTTCACGCCCGATAGGTGTTCGATGATATGCTTGAACCAAACTTTTTGTGAGTTTTTCTTGCCTAGCCAACGAGAGTTGATGTCTAGGGTGATTAGTGAGGTAAGTGGAATTGGAGATTAATGCTTGTTAATCATCTTATCACAAACGGGAGTTTGTTCTTGATTTGGTGATTAACAAAGTGATTAGTGCCACGTGAGTGGATTAGTCATAATTGGGAATTCCATGTTCTAGGATAGTGTTTAATTCAATCTTTATAATTATTGTTTGTTCATTAATCATCTTCTTCATGGTTGATTCATTTTCCAACTTTCTATCTTTGTTTTCTTTCTTGCATTTCATTTTCTTGATTCAAAATATAAAAACCAAAAACATTTGCTCTAGCTCAAGAAGATTCATGTATTCTTAGTGTTTCAATCTTAGCCTCTTTGGTTCGATATCTTAAATACCACAATGACATGAGTGGGATTTGAGTAATTGATTTGGGACTTGCAAAAATCCTACTATCACCTAACCAATAACAGATCTAACCACCATGTACTTCTCCGTAGACATTCGCAGTTCCCCAGAATCCACACATAATTTCGCAGCATTGTCCAATAAAGCCTTCATCGCTAGTTTCATTGCCGTGATCAATGCCAAGAACCTTCTAGACTCTTTCCCATACGATATCATGACAAAAGAACCACCCAATTTTCACACATTTTTGGTATTGTTTTCTCTCCCCTAGACTTGTTTCTCATCATGTTCTTTCTCTCCTTTTTTTTTTGAAGATTTGCACATACACATTAAGGTCTGAAACGCGAGTATTGATGGTGTTTGCCACCGAATCCCCGGTTCTTCCCTCTCTATGCATCAAAGGCGTAGGCGAATAGTGGTATCACGAGAAATTTTCCTAACGTCGTTTCCAACCTTTGTGTGATCATTATTTCACAAGTAGAATAATGGGATCGCTGGAAATTTTCCTAGCCCTCTACTCAGAAGAAAATCATTTCATCTTTTTATGCTCTTATTTATCAACTTATAACAGGGGAGAGAGATACCATTACTTTAAACACATGGGTTCCTTTGTCAGATATGAATGAGGAATCAAGCTCTATGGGCATCAACCACATCGATGAAGTGCAAAAATTTAGCTCATGTTTTAAAGGATTCTGCTGGAAACATGAGCGTCTTCTAGTTAACTGGTCACCCTTTGGATTTTTCATTAGTCCGATCTAGAATTGATTCCATAACAATGGTCACTTAGAAGCAAGGTCAGAACAATAGATTCAAGAAAAAAGATCATAGTTTCCAACATGTTTTGACTCAATAAAACAATTTTTGACTCAAAAACGACTGACTCTAAGAAAAACAAACACATTGTCAGCAACTATCTCCCACAGGCTTAAACGACACTGTCCCTAGTGTTATCTAGTCTAGAGGCGGTAAAAGAAACCAAAAGAACTGAGTGGAGACGTGAAAAGCGAAGAAGTTACCGGATTGGGGTCGCGGTGTCGACCGACACACATCACTGGTATTGATCGATACCAGGCCTAGGTCGACACAGGTGACTTCTTTTCATTGACAGTGACTCAAGGTTGTTCCAGAATGTGACATAAGACCCAAACGTGAAAGGGTTAACACTGTTAGATCACTAAAACATAAGTTAGAAACAACCAGATATCATAATCGCATAAATCCATCAAAGTTCAGAATCATAAAATGCTGACAAAACAGACTCAAAAGAACAAAAGAAAAGAAAAGAAAAAAAAGAAAAGAAAAGAAAAAGCGAGGAGCTAATCCTCATCAGAGTCATCAAATACTCATGCAGTGTGAGAGGGTCCTTCTCATGATGGTGAGCGTGGGCGAGATGGTGCAACGCAACCGCACCGAGAGAGCGTGGAAATGGCGTTCCAGATACTCTGGAAACTCTCAACCACATACCTCTGAAAGGTGTCTGTATCCATAGGAATCGTAGGTGCTGTAGGGAGAGCAGTCGCAGAAGAGGATGGGTCTCGATCTCGGTGTGCCTGACCTCCAGCAAGGCCAGTGACATGTGCGTCCTCAGCAGCAGCAGGTGTGCTAGTAGAAGAGCCTCGACCTCGGCGAGTGCGAGGTGCAACAATCAACATGCTCGGATCAGGCTCAAAACGCAGCTGATCGGGATCGTTACCAATGTCGGTTAGCTCGGTGTTAGGGAGCTTAACCAGGAAGTCCCCATTTGTGTTGGAGAAACACCAACGTCGCTCAGGCTTCAACCACCTAAGGTTCTGCAGATGTCTCTCATGCATGATAGTGCGTGTGGTGACTATCGAACATCTTGCTGTACTGATCCCGAAGTGCTGGAAGATAGGAGTGAGAAGACTACCCACTGACTCGGTCTTCCGAGCTGCACCGCGACTGGCACCCAAGAATGGTTTGGTATTCAGAGAGACCAAATGATGGGCAAAGACTGCGCCTAGGTTGACCTCGAGATCAAGCTCAAGCCACTCATAGTTCTCGTCATCAATGATATCTCCAATAGCCATGGAGAACATAATAAGCTTAGACAGCCGCATCTTGTTAGGCTCCATCTTGCACAAGATGGTATTGCTCAGAATCTGATATATCATGGTTTTTACATTATTTAAGCCATGATATAAGTCCGTTTTATAGAGTCTTTATGCTATTTCGTAGTATTTTAGAGTCTTTTACAGGTCTTAGCACGTTTGGAGCATAATTGGAAATATTGGAGCATTTTGGAGCAAAGCTGAAGATCGTGTTGCTGAGTACCCGATTTCACGTCAAGCATCGATCGATACCCCCGGGTATCGATCGACACTCATCGAGGCAGACACGACCCGCGACTTTAATGAAGAGTTGAAGAATTGCAACTTGGTCTAGATGACTTTGATATTTACAAGAAGACCCCAATTCGTGTTTAGGTTATTTATAGGGATTTTACAGCCACTTTGTTGGCTATGCTTTATTTTACTTTGATTCTACTTTTGGTTTTTGGAGAGACAACTCTGAACTCCTGTTTTTATTGATTCCTTTTGATGATCTATTCAATCATGTTGCTTTCAATCTCCATGTCTGAGTAGATCCACTTTAGGTTCAGGGTTCTCATAAGGGTTTTCTCTGAATGCTAGGTTGATTAGTTTATAGGATTCACCATCTGAATTAGTTCTTCGCTTAGGTTATGTTCAAAGCTAATTCTAGGTTGACGAATCTGGAACTTAGATCTTAGGATAATTGATTAGGCACGACAGTGCGATTAATTACCTGATAGAACCGTAGGTGAGCAAATTGATTATTCGCAAAGAGATTTGGTTTAATTGATTTGTGAACATATCAAACTTGATATTAAAGCTGATTTAGACTTTAGGATTCGCAAAGAGATTTGGAATTCCTAGGATTTAGATTTAGATAATTCTCGCAACGATAGTTGGTTAATTATACTTTAGTGATTTGAGTTCAAAAACTATGCTAAATCTGAATCATGTTAGTTAGTTTATCTGCATTCATTGATTTCTTGAGAAATACCCTGAGCCTATCTTTTTCCAATTGAATTACAACTCTTTTAATTGCTGAACTGCTTTCAATTACATCTTTTAGCTTGGCTTAATTCGATACTATATAATCTATTGTGTGATATCTCTGAGTCCTTGTGTTCGATCCCTGATATACTGCAGCAACTGCTTTAGTACTGTTTAGGGTATTAATTTGAGCATATCAAATTTGGCGCCGTTGCCGGGGACTCAATTCGCCATTAGATTTTAGCTGAGAATTTTGACTAAGCTCGTCGGTATCGATCAATACTCTGTAGTATCGGTCGATACTCAACGTATTTTTTGTTTGGTTACTTACGTGCCTTGTCTAGTGCTTTGGTTTCAGGTGTATGTTGATATGCTCAATTTAATACCCTAACAGTACTAAAGCAGTAGTTGTAGTCTAGTTAGGGGTCGAACACAAGGACTCACAGAAATCACCCAATAAATTCTATAGTATCAAGCTAAGCTAAGCAGTTCAGGTTTAGCAGAAAACAGAAAATAGTAAACGAGTTGTATTCAATTGGAAAAAGATAGGTTCAAGGATATTTCTCAGGAAATCAATGAATGCACAATAAACTAACTAAATCAGGGTTCAGGTTACGCACGGTTCTAGAACTCAAATCACCAGATTATAGTTAACCAACTGTCGTTGCGAAAACTATCTAAATATAAACTTCAGAATCCCAAATTTCTTTGCAAATCCCTAAGAATAAATCAGCCTTAATTTCAAGTTTGATATGTTCACAAATCAATTAAACCAAATTTCTTTGCGAATAATCAATTTGCTCACCCTAG
>PKML01074393.1:301071-367584 GCA_002933935.1 Eutrema yunnanense
AATGGCTGAAAACTCCTATTTATAACCTAAAACACGATCTGGGGTCTTCTTGTAATTATCAGAGACTTTTGGGCCAATTCTGAAATTCTTCAACTCTTCATTAAGTTGCGATGTCGTGTCAGCCTCGAAGGGTATCGATCGATACCAGGGGGTATCGATCGATACCGGCCGTGGAAACAGGTACTCAGCAACACGATCTTTAGCTCTGCTCCAAACTGCTCCAATAAGTTCCAATAACTCCAATAATCCTCCAAACGTGCTATGACCTGTAAAAGACTCTAAAATACTACAAAACACTAGACAAGACTCTATAAAAGGACTTATATCATGGTCTAAACAGGGTAAAAACCATGATATATCATATACACATCAAGGTATGAGACGCGAGTATTGATGGTGTTTGCCATTGGATTTTTCATTAGTCGATATAGAACTGATCCTGTAACACTGTGCACTCAAAAACAAAATCAAATCAATAGGTTCAAGCACAAGATCATTATCTCCAACAGGTTTTGACTCAATAAAACAATTTTGACTCTATAAAACGACTGACTCTAAGAAAAACAAACACAATGTCAGCAGACACCTCCCCCAGACTTGAACAACACTGTCCCCAGTGTTATGTAGCCTAGAGTAGGTAAAAGGAGACAAAAGGATAGAAGAAACGAAGAGAAACAAGAAGTTACCTTGCTGGAATGTCGAGTGTCGATCGACACACACCCTGGTATCGATCGATACCAGGCTTAAATCGACTTGACGAACCAATCAATCGCGATCAGTGTCGATCGATACCACCTGGGTATCGATCGATGCTTAGGCGATTTCGAGTTGCTTCTTCTTCATTCTGACACAAACTCAAAACAAAACGAAAAATCAAAAGGAAAAACGACTCAAGGACAGACTCACCAGTGGGTTGCCTCCCACCAAGCGCTCGTTTAACGTCAATAGCTTGACTGTAACGCCTTTCAGGCTGGATAAGAGTGAGAGCTTGCACCAAAACAGGCTCCACAACTTGACATTGCCATCTTCAGAGTTCTGCTCAGCATGTTGTCCTTTCTCTTTCAGCTCAGAAGTAAGAAGGACTCTAGCCTTGGAGAATGGCTTCGATTTTCCTTTGCACTTGACCTTATACTCAATCGAATTCCCATCACACTTCTGAGGAATCAATGTGATATGGGGATTCTCGACGTTGTTGCTCTTGGCCTTCTTTGCAACTACTTTGGGGATGCTGGTGGGTTTAGTTGAGATCTCTGCGACAGTAGGCTCAGCAGGAGGTTCTTCCAAAATGTCAATTGCTAGCGACTTTCCTGTGATAACCTTGATGCTAGAGACATGCGTGAGAGCAACTCTAGGGGGAATGGCATCATAGTAGACATCTCCGTCAATGTAAGAGAAAGAAAGACAATTCATTCACACAATGCACACGTCAATGCAATCTTCTCAAGTGCAGAAAATTTCGACGAGGATCCTAAAATCGCCAGAGCATCGATCGATACCCCCAAGTGTCGATCGATGCCGGTTATAATTCTGAAACGGGACACTTCCAAAACCCGTGTATCGATCGATACCCCATTGGTATCGGTCGATACGGAGGCGATTTTTGAGGAAACACTTGAGACTTCGACTGTGGTGCCTAAAGAAGTTCAAGAACGAGTCTATATACCGATGATACCTTATCCCAGAGCTGCTGGGAAGACTAAGAAGGAGGTAGATGATACAAGACTTTTTAGTCTCTAGGAGGTATCAATATCCCCAATACGATGTAGTAAGGAGGTTATCAATCCATAATCGGGATTATTCTAAACACTAAGAATGCAAGGTTCATAAGTAATTTAAGCTAACAAGGCAATTGGTGATTAAGTGTTCAAGTTCAAATTAAGCAAAGCAACAACTAAACGAATTGTAATCCAAATAACAAAAGCTGAACAAGAGATAAGGTTAATGATATAAGGTGATCCAAACCCAATTAGTGGTGTTCATTTACTCAAGAAGCTAATTCCTAGGCAATAGATCTCTAATCTAGATTAGTTCTCTTTCAAGCAACTAATCACTATGCTAATTATCAAGTCCATTAGCAAATCATCATTTGTGGATTAACAATTAGCAAGCATTAAGAAACATAACAAGATCAACCAAAGATATACCCTAAACAACTAATGTCTTAGGTTAGGAACATAAATCTCTTGTCTAGTTGGTCTTGGCATTTCACCAAACACTTGGTGTTCATGAAATGCCTTGTGATCTAGATCTACTCTTTCAAGCTAGATCTAGCATTAGGGATTCTAGACAAGAAGGAATATAAGATTATCTAATCCTAAACACCACTAATCAAATCCTAGATCACCCTAATCTACCATATCCCAAGATCCTTAAGACTACTCACTAATCATCATGGGTTTAACAAATCCAAGAAAAGAAGTGTTAAAACTCATGATCAAGATGATTGGATGATTAGAAAGTAGAAGATAGATATATTCAATCAAGAAAACAATACTCAAATTGCATAAATTAAAAGGATCAATCTCTTACAAATCACTCTTAGAGAGGGTTTTTGCTCAAGAAAAGACTTAGCCCCTCCAAATTAGGTTTTTGGGCTTAAATAGTGAATAGTGCCGAACCGGGTCGACCCGGAACAAACCGGGTACCGACCCGGTTCAAATGGATAGAAAAGTTCTGATTCGGCCAATACCGAGGTCACTGCTCGGTGTAACACCTCAGTATTAGGCATGGGTTAGTACACCGACGAGGAGTACCGAGCAGTGGCATCGGTATTGAGGCTGTTGTTCTTCAGTGGATACCGAGGTCACTCCTCGGTATCGTTGCTCGGTATTAAGGACTTTTCCCCAGGATTTCTTCCTGTGGCAGCACCGATTAGTGACACCGAGCAGTGACATCGGTACAATCCCCTGAAGCTTCGGTACCGACGTCACTCCTCGGTGTTATACGTCGGTATTGAGCTTGTTTTTCCCCGTCGAGCCATACCGATCAGTTGCACCGAGCAGTGACCTCGGTGCAACCCCTCTGTTTTCGATACCGAGCACCAGTACCGACCAGTGACGTCGGTACGGTTTCCGTCTCCTCTCCTCGGGTCTCGAATCTCCTCTTTAGGACCTGAAATACGATCCAAAACATGCAAGGACTCTCTAGGACTAAATGTGGACACACTAGACTCCTAAAATGACTAAAATGCTAAAGAGATATCACGAACTACATGTAAATGACTCAAAACCTAAATGAAACGGATGCTAGAATGATGCAAAATACGATGATGTCAATTCCCCCAAACTTAAACTTTTGCTTGTCCTCAAGCAAACAAGATATAGAAAGAGTATGCAAGTGGAGTTCGAGTCTATAAGAAGCACACCAAATAATCACACTCAACGTCCAAGTTACTAATTCTAAAATGCATCAAAGTTGTCTACTCAAAAGAAACTAGCCATTTCCTTCACAACATGCAACAAAACCAAACCTCAACCTAGACAAACTCTCTTATCCTCTAGCCTCTTAACATTCATTAATGATTGTATCCGTGAATTGTGCTTATGCAAAATCAAATGAAACCGCTAGGCTAAAGGACCGGTTATGAGATGAAAGTGATCTCATCAATATGCATGGGTGATCAAACACAAGGATCTATCAATGAACGAGCAAACTCCAACAAAATGCTAAAGGTAAAGATCAATCTATGCATACAAGGAAAAACTCTCGTCTACCCAAATGCCTAGAATGTTACTAACCTTAACCCAATCTAACCCTTTTTGCATGTTCCCGAATCCTGTTCTACCATTTTCCTACAAGGCATTTTGCCTTGGATACCCAAACACACTTCTTTGTTCTCATTTTCAACTTCTCTTCTCATGGGGGCTTTCTTCTTCACCTTGGTTGTGGTTGGATGCTCCTTTTCCTTTTATTTAACTCTTTCTTTTTCTTCTTTTTGGTTCATGCTTTTTCTCATCTTTTGATGCTTTGGCTTTATGGCATTCTTTTATTCTTTGTCTTTTGAGGCTTCTCTTTGTCACTTAGAGCTTTGCTTTTAATCATCTTTGCACCAACTAACCATCACATTGCACACCCCTCTTCATCGTCCTTTCTTCTTCTTTCACTCCACCATATACACCAAATCAAACCATTCCCTAAAATATTTCTAACTGTTTCCCATGTTACAAATAAGAACCGCCCACCTAGTCTAGCCTAGTCCTAGTTTAGCTCCTTGATGTTGGAACTAAATCTACACAAGAGTGATTCCTTGTCGCCCTTATTCCTAACACGTTTTGTCAAGTTCACTCCAAATAAGGCCTCACAAGCACACACAAAAGATTTGGGGCTAGAAAGAAGGTTATTGGCAAGGTGGGGAAACCAATCCAAAAATGGGATTTGGCTACTTAGGCAAACAAGAGTGGTGAAAAGGAAGAAAGAATGCCTAAGTATGTATAAGTGATCCGCGGTTTTATTTAAATTTACACGAGCACAATAATTACATATTCAATTTAGATTATCACTTAGGTGAGGCTAGGTTCAATTCAAGCTTGCTTCAATCAAAGAAGGGACAATGATGCAAGTGCTCTAACAAATGGTTCATCCTTAATTTCAAATTCAACTTCAATGCATCAAAGAACTAATAACTAGGGCGTTGAATCAATTTGCTAAATGTTTCTTTCAATGTTGTCCTTACTCCATGCTTATGAAAATGCAAGCCAAAATGCAAACTAGACACATCTATGAATGAAAATGCAATCCTAAATGATTCTAAAATTTTGAAATTTATGCAAAATTTCATGAAATGCATGAGACTCAAATGCAGAAGAAGAAAATAAGAGCATCAAAAACGATGTTAGATAACACACAAACCCTCCCCCAAACTTAAATTACACAGTCCCTTGTGTAATAGAAGCTTAAGAGAGAGCTAAACAATGCATGAAAGAAGGAAAGAAGATATGATTCTAGATGCTATGTACAAAGTTTGGAGTGTTACCTTGGAAAAGGATGAGGGGACTAGAGGGATCAAGGGACGCCATATTCCATCACCTCATCCTAAGCATTTTAGTCCATAACTCCATGCCCATAAGACCATCGAAGACCTACTTGCACTAAGAATAACCCATCAAAAGGAATTAACAACGAAAGAAAAGCATAAAAAGAAATGTATATACAAGGATAAGCTTGGGGTGTCTCCCAAGAGCACTTTGTTTAACGTCACTAAGTTCGACGTTTGTTACCCTTTTAGGCGGGTAGTGGAGGAGTGCAAGCACTCCTTGGCGGTTCGGTAAGCTCGAGTTTGAGAACTTTACCCATTAAGAAGACCGGTTTGATTTGGCTCCCTAACCTCCGGTGTGAGGGTTGCTATGGCCTTGGCAAAAGGCTTGGGGCGCCCTCTACATTTGACCTTGTACTCAATCATCCTTTCTTCATGTTTCCATGGGATGAGAGTCACGATCGAAGGTTGGTCTAGCAAGGGTTCAATCCCCTTGAGTATTCTCGGTTTCCTCTTCTCGGACCTAGGCTTTGCCCTCTTCTCATCAACCTTAGCACTTTCATCCTCACTCTCCGTTGTGGTGTGAAAGAGGGAATACAAGAAACTTCCATCTAGAGCTAGGGCTTCTTCAACCCTTTCAATACTCACCGTCTCACATACGCCCACATACTCAATCTTCCGGGCTTTGGCTTCATTGTCCCCACAAATAATTGCCCCACAAATAGCGGTGGAAGAAGGCATCATTGGGTAGAACTTCCTGTCATCCACGTTCATAAGAACAACCCTCTTGTTTATGAAGTCCAAGCTTGCACCTGTTGTGTTGAGGAATGGAGTCCCGAGGAGTAGAAGGAGTTTTATGTTTGGTGCCATCTCCATCACAACGAAGTCCGTTGGTACAAGACACTTTCCAATCTTAAGGGCAAAGTCTTCAATCATGCCAAGAGGTTTCTTCGTGGAAGAGTCTCAAAATCTGATGGTGGAGGGGTAATCGTTCAACTTATCTATCCCAAGACTTTTGGCCATCTCCAAAGTCATGACATTAACGGTTGATCGCGAGTCACACAAAGCATCATCAACTTCCAAGAGTCCAAGTGTGCAAGATATTGAGAATTTCCCGGGGTTTCCAAGCTTTGGGAGAGTCTTAGGCTCGATCCTTGTTGTGCTTGGAGGCACTTTCTCTTGTGCCTTGTTGAGGAAACGACCGGGAAATGGAAGTGGAGGCTCATATGGAGGTGGAGGCTCATATGGAAATGGGGTCTCTCTCTTTGACTCAACTTGTGTCTCCACGTTTTTCACTTTAACCAAGTCCTTGATGGACTCCTCAACCTTGTTACTCTTTTCTCCAACCGACATCATATCATTCTCACTCCCAAGCGTCACCTCTCCACCTTGTTCCTCAATGTCCTCGTTGAGGTTAGAGACTAACCCGAGGAACTCCTCAATAATGTGATCTTGCTCTTTAAGAGTGGAAAAGGTGTTGCAAGACTCTTTAGAGGTTAGTATGGCTTTCCCATTTGAAGAGACTTGAGTATGTTGTGAAGAAGGGGAGGCACTCCGTTGCTCTATTGATTTCACCCTTGAGTTCAATGCCTCAACCTTGCTATTAAGATCGTTGTAAGAGCAATCCACGTTCGTATGGATCTCCGCTTGGCCCTTAAGTAGTTGTTGGAACATGGAGCTCAAATCAAGTTCTTGCGGTTTAGACGTAGGTGCTTGAAAACCGGGTGGAGCTTTGTGTTGAAATCCACCTTGGTTCCCTTGGAATTGGTTCCTTGGGACAAAGGCTAGATTGTTGGTATTAGAAGCTTGCCCTTGAGGTTGAAATTGTTGTTGTGGGGCTCCTTGAGGTTGAGTAGGTTGTGGAGGGTAGACTTGATCTTGTGGGTTCTCCACATTTGTGTTCCGGTAAGAGAAGTTGGGGTGGTTCCGATAGTTTTGATTGAACTCTTGTCTTTGGTAGTTCCCTTGGTTTTGGAAGTTCCCTTGATTCCCCACGTAGTTAACCTCCTCTTGAGTGTTCATGTCTACGTTCTCCTCTTGAAAATAACCTTGGTTCTCATCATAAGCATCCACAAAGTTGACCGTCTTTTGGGAAGACACTAGTAGTTTATCAATCAAATTTGCTTGCTTGTCCAACTTGTCGTTAAGAGCTTTCATGTCTTTGGCCCGTTTGTTCTCATCAAAGTCACTAGTGGTCCTTGTGGCGCTGTCATAGTCGTCGCCGTAGCTCCATTGCTTCCTCCACGTCTTTAGCTAAGAAGTTCCCGGTTTTCTTAGTCTCTAGGAGGTATCAATATCCCCAATACGATGTAGTAAGGAGGTTATCAATCCATAATCGGGATTATTCTAAACACTAAGAATGCAAGGTTCATAAATAATTTAAGCTAACAAGGCAATTGGTGATTAAGTGTTCAAGTTCAAATTAAGCAAAGCAACAACTAAACGAATTGTAATCCAAATAACAAAAGCGGAACAAGAGATAAGGTTAATGATATAAGGTGATCCAAACCCAATTAGTGGTGTTCATTTACTCAAGAAGCTAATTCCTAGGCAATAGATCTCTAATCTAGATTAGTTCTCTTTCAAGCAACTAATCACTATGCTAATTATCAAGTCCATTAGCAAATCATCATTTGTGGATTAACAATTAGCAAGCATTAAGAAACATAACAAGATCAACCAAAGATATACCCTAAACAACTAATGTCTTAGGTTAGGAACATAAATCTCTTGTCTAGTTGGTCTTGGCATTTCACCAAACACTTGGTGTTCATGAAATGCCTTGTGATCTAGATCTACTCTTTCAAGCTAGATCTAGCATTAGGGACTCTAGACAAGAAGGAATATAAGATTATCTAATCCTAAACACCACTAATCAAATCCTAGATCACCCTAATCTACCTTATCCCAAGATCCTTAAGACTACTCACTAATCATCATGGGTTTAACAAATCCAAGAAAAGAAGTGTTAAAACTCATGATCAAGATGACTGGATGATTAGAAAGTAGAGGATAGATGGATTCAATCAAGAAAACAATACTCAAATTGCATAAATTAAAAGGATCAATCTCTTACAAATCACTCTTAGAGAGGGTTTTTGCTCAAGAAAAGACTTAGCCCCTCCAAATTAGGTTTTTGGGCTTAAATAGTGAATAGTGCCAAACCGGGTCGGCCCGGAACAAAAGGGGTACCGACCCGGTTCAAATGGATAGAAAAGTTCTGATTCGGCCAATACCGAGGTCACTTCTCGGTGTAACACCTCGGTATTGGGCCTGGGTTAGTACACCGACGAGGAGTACCGAGCAGTGGCATCGGTATTGAGGCTGTTGTTCTTCAGTGGATACCGAGGTCACTCCTCGGTATCGTTGCTCGGTATTAAGGACTTTTCCCCCGGGTTTCTTTCTGTGGCAGCACCGATCAGTGACACCGAGCAGTGACATCGGTACAATCCCCTGAAGCTTCGGTACCGACGTCACTCCTCGGTGTTATACGTCGGTATTGAGCTTGTTTTTCCCCGTCGAGCCATACCGATCAGTTGCACCGAGCAGTGACCTCGGTGCAACCCCTCTGTTTTTGATACCGAGCACCAGTACCGACCAGTGACGTCGGTACGGTTTCCGTCTCCTCTCGTCGGGTCTCGAATCTCCTCTTTAGCACCTGAAATACGATCCAAAACATGCAAGGACTCTCTAGGACTAAATGTGGACACACTAGACTCCTAAAATGACTAAAATGCTAAAGAGATATCACGAACTACATGTAAATGACTCGAAACCTAAACGAAACGGATGCTAGAATGATGCAAAATACGATGATATCAGTAGAGGACGCCAGATGCCAGGCTACACTAGATAAGCTGATTGTGGAACTTTCTATTGATGATGATATATCTGCCAAGGACGATTCAACAGCGATAGCGTCGATCGATACCCTGCCTGGTGTCGATCGATACCCATCGCAGATCGAGCCAGAAACTGTGAAAACACTTGAGTTGATCGAAGAAAGAGTTTGCAAGCCCATGAAGCTAAATCCTATTCCTCGACACCTCAGAGATCCCATTTCTCCAAAGCAGCTGCGTGGTTTTGAGAAGATGGTACGAAGGATCTCCCAGGAATCGTCTTTTGAAGAAGCTCTAGAGTCCTGTCCTCTGCTAAGTCACTTCAAAGATTGCAGAGAAACTGAGGAAGAGATCAAGGCACTTTTCATTAAGACTAGAGGTGCACCACCTCCACTAAGACAGCTGACCCAAAGGGAAGACCCAGGAATGATGTGAGCATAGATAGCTTGGACAGCATGGTGCTTGAACCAGAGGATGGAAAGCTTGTAGCCGAGGACCATGAAGCAGTTCAAGATGATTATGAAGATGCATTGCTTGTTCCGAGTGGTCCAATGACTCGTTCAAGATCTAAGAAGTTCAATGAAGCAATAGGAGCACTTCTCAAGCAACAATATCCAAGTCAAGAGGGAAAAGAGATGGTTACATCTACACTAGTTGTAATCCAAGTCCAAGACAGCTAAGTGGACTTGTGATTCAACTTTGCACTCTTTTTCCCTATCTCAAGTTTTGTCCCATTGGGTTTTCTTGAGATAGGTTTTTAATGAGGCAAGGTTGAATCATTTCTTTTCCCTATCTCACCACATCTAGTCCACTAAGCTATGGCGAGGCCCAAAAATCATTTGAAGAAGAATGCGACTAAGGATGGGCAAAATATCTTCTATAATTCGAATTCAAACTTGTTTTATTTCTTGTTTTAATTGGTTACTAGTTACGAGAGTATTGCTTTGACTAGAGCGTGTGTGGCTCTTTATATACTCTCGTAGACTCTTTGTCGAGTTTTTCATCTTTCTTTCAATCAAAAACCTTTCTAAGTAAAGATCATTTGTTCTTCGAACATCTTAGCTTGTTAGTGTGTCATATCTCACAAGCAAATCGATTCCTTAGTGTGTTATATCTATTGAATCAACCGGTGAATCAAGAGACCATCCGCAATCTCTTGTGTGACCATTCGTATCCACCTTCTTCGTTATAGATCCGATCGTTTGCGAAGATCCAATCATCCCATTTCAGTCCAGAGAGTGTAGATCAAGGGTTACTCCTTTCTAGGAGTGTATTAAGTGGTATCAGAGCTCCATTCTCTGCACTACATCGATTCATCATCAGGTTGTATCTTTTCCTTTTGATCGATTCATGTTCTGTTCTTCCGCGACAAACCATACCGATCGTTTTATCAGTTGTGATTAGATTGTTTCATAATTTTAATATTAGATATATCGAGAGTTTGAGTGTTCATCCCGAATCATCCCATTTCAGTCCAGAGAGTGTAGATCAAGGGTTACTCCTTTCTAGGAGTGTATTAAGTGGTATCAGAGCTCCATTCTCTGCACTACATCGATTCATCATCAGGTTGTATCTTTTCCTTTTGATCGATTCATGTTCTGTTCTTCCGCGACAAACCATACCGATCGTTTTATCAGTTGTGATTAGATTGTTTCATAATTTTCATATTAGATATATCGAGAGTTTGAGTGTTCATCCCGAATCATCATCATCGTGTGATCTTTGTGCGCATAAATTTAAATTCATAGATCTAGGGTTTATGATTTCGTGTGTTACACGAAGAGTCACTTTTGATCTATGAACAATTGAATCTCGTACTGGTGATTTGTTTGTTCTCTGTTGTAGGAGAAGATGTCTGATAGTCAAAACGATTCCAATCCCATTACGCAAAACAAGTTAGTGATGGAAGCTATGATGGCCGAGATGAAGAAGATGATGGCTGCTCAGTTGGATGAATTCAGGCAAGAGATGTCACGCCAATCTGACTCTAAACAAGGCAAAGAAACACGGAGAAGAAGAAATGGGAAATCTCCTGTGAGAGATCCAAACAAAGAAAAAGAAACCACACCAAGAGATGAAGAAGCTGATGAATACTACGGTCGTGAAAGTGGATCATCAAGGAGCAACCATAGAAAGCCGAGACGATCAAATGGAGATAAGAATCAAATTCAAGATGGATTTGGAGGTGTTAAACTGCGTATTCCTCCATTCCACGGCAAGAATGATCCTGATGCTTATCTAGAGTGGGAAAAGAAGATTGAGTTGGTTTTCAATTGCCAACATTACACCGAGATCAACAGGGTGAAAGTTGCAGCAACTGAATTCTATGATTATGCCCTCAGCTGGTGGGATCAAATTGTGACTTCTAGAAGACGTAATGGAGAGTTCCCTGTTGAATCATGGAATGAGCTCAAGAATCTGATGAGAAAAAGGTTCGTACCTAGTCATTACCAAAGAGAGTTGCATCAAAAGATTAGGAGATTAGTTCAAGGTCACCGATCTGTTGAAGATTACTACCAAGAGTTGGAGACTCTTATTCTTAGAGCTGATATCTCTGAAAACAGTGAAGCTGCCATGTCAAGGTTTCTAGGAGGACTAAACAGAGAAATTCAGGATAGATTGGAGATGCAACCATATGAAGATATAGAAGAGATGTTGCATAAGGCCATCTTGATTGAGCAGCAGCTTAAGAGAAGAAATACTACCAGATCAAGCTATGGAGTGAGTTCTATAACTACTAAACCCAACTACCAGAAGGATGTGAAGCCCGTTGCCAATACTAAAGTGGAAACAAAACCTTACACATCCATTACTAATCACCAAAGCAAAGCAGAAACTTCTACAACAAGATCTCGCGATGTCAAGTGTTTCAAGTGTCAAGGCAGGGGTCATTATGCGAATGAATGCTCCAACAGGAAGGTTATGATTCTATTAGACAATGGAGATATAGAATCTGAGGAAGAAGGAGATGATTCTACCATACTGTCTGAACACGAAGAAGCAGCTATTTCAGGGAGTTTATTTGTTGCTAGGAGATCCTTGGGTGTTCAAAGTAAAAATGAAGAACAAGAGCAAAGAGAGAATTTATTCCATACTAGGTGTCTTGTGCAAGGAAAGATATGCAGTCTCATCATAGATGGAGGAAGCTGCACCAATGTTGCTAGTGAGCTTATGGTTCAAAGACTTGGACTTGATCTAAGAAAGCATCCGAGACCATATAAGTTGCAATGGCTTAACGATGAAGGCGAGATGAAAGTAAACAATCAAGTGATGGTTCCTTTGAGCATAGGCACCTATGAAGATGAAGTCTTATGTGATGTATTGCCTATGGAGGCAGGACATATACTTTTGGGCAGACCATGGCAATCAGACCGCAAGGTAATTCATGATGGTTTTACTAATAAGCATTCATTTGTTTTCAAAGGCAGGAAGACCATCTTGTTACCTATGACGCCCCAAGAAGTATATGAAGATCAAAAACAACTCAAACAGAAGGAAAAAACCAAAGCTAAGTCATCTAACTTCTTTTTAAAAGCTGGTGAAGTTAAGAAAGCTTTAATATCTAGACAGCCGATGCTATTGTTTGTGTTTAAGGAAGCTTTAACAAGCTTAACTGATCTTGCACCGGTGCTGCCGAGTGAAATGAAAGCTCTTTTGCAGGATTATAGTGATGTGTTTCCAGAAGATAGTCCTAAGGAATTGCCACCAATTCGAGGAATTGAGCACCAGATTGATTTCATACCAGGGTCTTCTCTACCAAACAGACCCGCTTATAGAACCAATCCAGTGGAAACAGAAGAGTTGCAAAGGCAAGTAGATGAGCTTATGGAAAAGGGGCATATTAGAGAAAGCATGAGTCCTTGTGCCGTTCTTGTGCTACTTGTGCCTAAGAAAGATGGTAGCTGGCGCATGTGTGTGGATTGTAGAGCAGTCAACAACATCACTGTAAAGTATCGCCACCCTATTCCTAGATTAGATGATATGCTTGATGAACTGTATGGGTCTAGTATATTCTCTAAAATTGATCTTAAAAGTGGTTATCACCAGATTAGGATGAAAGAGGGTGATGAATGGAAAACAGCCTTTAAAACTAAACATGGATTATATGAATGGCTAGTTATGCCATTTGGGCTAACAAATGCACCTAGTACCTTTATGAGGCTAATGAATCATGTTCTTAGAGCTTACATAGGTGTTTTCGTAGTAGTCTACTTTGATGATATCTTGATCTATAGTAAAAATCTAGAAGAACATATCATGCATTTGCAATCTGTTCTTAATGTGCTTAGGAAAGAGAAGTTGTTTGCTAATTTCAAGAAATGCACATTCTGCACAGATAATCTCGTGTTTCTAGGTTTTGTTGTAAGTGCAGATGGAATCAAAGTAGATGAAGACAAGGTGAAAGCTATTAGAGATTGGCCTAGTCCCAAAAATGTTGGAGAAGTAAGGAGTTTTCACGGTCTGGCTGGTTTCTATAGGAGATTTGTAAGGGATTTTAGCACATTGGCTGCACCTCTCACTGAAGTTATTAAAAAGGATGTTGGGTTCAAGTGGGGAAGTGCACAAGAATCGGCATTTCAGGCTTTAAAGGATAAGCTAACCAATGCTCCTCTCTTGATATTACCTGATTTTCTTAAAACGTTTAAGATTGAATGTGATGCTTCAGGGATAGGCATTGGAGCTGTTTTAATGCAGGATAAGAAGCCTATTGCATTCTTTAGTGAAAAACTTGGAGGAGCCACACTCAATTACCCAACGTATGATAAAGAACTCTATGCATTGGTCCGAGCCCTTCAAACATGGCAACACTATCTCTGGCCAAAGGAGTGTGTTATTCATACTGACCATGAGTCCCTAAAACACTTAAAAGGACAACAGAAACTCAACAAGAGACATGCCAGGTGGGTAGAGTTCATTGAGACATTTCCATATGTCATCAAGTATAAAAAAGGTAAAGACAATATTGTTGCCGATGCTTTGTCACGCAGGTATGCTCTAATCTCTACTCTTGATGCTAAGCTTTTAGGTTTTGAACAACTTAAGTTTATGTATGCATCTGATAGTGAGTTCAATGAGAAATATAAGTCTTGTGAAAAATTTGCTAAAGATCATTACTTTAGACAAGATGGGTTCTTATTTTATAAAAATCGTTTATGTGTTCCTAATTGCTCTATTCGAGATCTTTTAGTCAGGGAAGCACATGGTGGAGGTCTTATGGGTCATTTCGGCATTGCTAAGACCATAAAAGTGATGCAAGATCACTTCTACTGGCCACACATGAAGAGAGATGTGGAAAGAATTTGTGAAAGATGCGTAACGTGCAAACAGTCCAAGTCTAAGGTTAAACCCTACGGTTTGTATACTCCATTACCTATTCCTTCTCATCCTTGGACTGACATATCTATGGATTTTGTGCTCGGGTTACCTAGAACTAGAAATGGTAGAGATTCCATATTCGTTGTGGTAGATAGGTTCTCTAAAATGGCACATTTCATAGCTTGTAACAAAACAGATGATGCGTCTCATGTAGCTAATTTGTTCTTTAAAGAAGTTGTTCGTCTACATGGCATGCCTAGGACCATTGTTTCTGATCGAGACACCAAATTCCTTAGTTATTTTTGGAAGACATTATGGTCTAAACTAGGTACTAAACTCTTATTCTCTACTACATGTCATCCACAAACTGATGGGCAAACTGAAGTAGTCAATAGGACTTTATCTACTTTGTTACGTGCATTGATCAAAAAGAATATCAAATCATGGGAAGAGTGTTTGCCGCATGTAGAATTTGCATATAATCATTCAATGCATTCAGCTTCTAAGTTTTCTCCATTTGAAATTGTTTATGGTTTTAAACCATTGTCTCCTTTGGATCTAACTCCCATTCCTTTGAGTGAAAGATTAAGCTTTGATGGACAGAAGAAAGCAGAATTAGTTAAACAGATCCATGAGCAGGCTAAGCTAAATATTGAAGAGAAAACTAAGCTTTATGCAAAGCATGCCAAAAAGAACCGGCGTGAGATGAGTTTTGAAGTTGGAGATCAAGTTTGGGTTCACTTGAGAAAAGAAAGGTTCCCAGCTGAAAGAAAATCAAAGTTAATGCCGAGAGTTGATGGTCCTTTTGAGATAACAAGGAAGATCAGCAACAACGCCTATCAGCTTAATCTCCAAGGTAAGTATAAAATCAGTCCTAGTTTCAACGTTTCTGATTTAGCTCCTTTTCTTGCAGATGAAACAGATTTGAGGTCAAATCTTTTTCAAGAAGAGGGGGATGATGTGAGCATAGATAGCATGGACAGCATGGTGCTTGAACCAGAGGATGGAAAGCTTGTAGCCGAGGACCATGAAGCAGTTCAAGATGATTATGAAGATGCATTGCTTGTTCCGAGTGGTCCAATGACTCGTTCAAGATCTAAGAAGTTCAATGAAGCAATAGGAGCACTTCTCAAGCAACAATATCCAAGTCAAGAGGGAAAAGAGATGGTTACATCTACACTAGTTATAATCCAAGTCCAAGACAGCTAAGTGGACTTGTGATTCAACTTTGCACTCTTTTTCCCTATCTCAAGTTTTGTCCCATTGGGTTTTCTTGAGATAGGTTTTTAATGAGGCAAGGTTGAATCACCACATCTAGTCCACTAAGCTATGGCGAGGCCCAAAAATCATTTGAAGAAGAATGCGACTAAGGATGGGCAAAATATCTTCTATAATTCGAATTCAAACTTGTTTTATTTCTTGTTTTAATTGTTTACTAGTTACGAGAGTATTGCTTTGACTAGAGCGTGTGTGGCTCTTTATATACTCTCGTAGACTCTTTGTCGAGTTTTTCATCTTTCTTACAATCAAAAACCTTTCTAAGTAAAGATCATTTGTTCTTCGAACATCTTAGCTTGTTAGTGTGTCATATCTCACAAGCAAATCGATTCCTTAGTGTGTTATATCTATTGAACCATTCGTATCCACCTTCTTCGTTATAGATCCGATCGTTTGCGAAGATCCAATCATCCCATTTCAGTCCAGAGAGTGTAGATCAAGGGTTACTCCTTTCTAGGAGTGTATAAAGGAAGATTCATAGTTCCATGCTCAATCTCTGGAGTTGAATTCAAAGAGTCTCTCGTTGACTCAAGAGCTAGTGTCAATGTCATCTCAAGGGCAATTGCAGAACGGTTGGGCGTTGATATTCGATCTTCAAAGACATCTATCACATTTGCAAATGATTATACCTCGGTTCCATACGGTACTGTCCATGGTTTGGTTGTCAAAGTAGGAGATTGTCTAGTGCCTACTGATTTTCAGGTTGTGGAGATGAGTGCAATATCTCGTATGCCTTTACTCCTGGGACGACCGTTTATGGCTACTGCTGGCGCAATAATAGACACGCCTAATAAGAGAATCTATTTCTCTTACATTGACGGAGGGGTCTATTATGATGTCATTCCCCCTAGAGGTGCTCCCACACGTGTCTCTTGCATTGAGGTTGTCACAGGAGAGACATTAGCAGTTGATCTTTTGGAAGAGCCTCCTGACAAGCCAACTGTCACAGACGTTTCAGTTGAACCGCCCAGCATCCCCAAAGAAGTTGTCAAGAAGGCCAAGGCAACAAAGAAGAAGGCCAAGAGCAAAAGAGTCGAGGATCCCCATGTCACATTGATTCTTCAGAAGTGTGATGGAGATTCGATTGAGTACAAGGTGAAGTGCAAAGGAGCTTCGAAGCCATTTTTTAAGGCAAGAGTTCTTCTTACTTCGGAGCTGAAAGAGAAAGGAAAAGAGTTTGTGGAGAGTATGTTGCGCAAAACTCTGAAGATAGCAATGTCAAGTTGTGGAGCCTGTTCTGATGCAAGCTCGCATTCTTATCCTGCCTGAAGGGCGTTACAGTCAAGCTAATGACGTTAAACAAGCGCTTGGTGGGAGGCAACCCACTGGTGAGTCTGCTTTTGATTCTTTTTCTTTTTATTTTTCGTTTTGTGTTTGTGTCAGGATAAACAAGGAGCAAAACTCGAAATCGCCTAGTATCGATCGATACCCCATTGGTATCGGTCGACACCAATCGCGAATAGACGGTTCATCATATCGATTTAAGCCTGGTATCGATCGATACCAGGTTGTGTGTCGATCGATACCAGATGTTCCAGCACGGTAACTTCTTGTTTTTCACAATTTTATTCTGTTCCTTTGTTTTCTATTACCTACTCTAGGCTAGATAACACTGGGGACAATGTTGTTCAAGTCTGGAGGAGGTGTCTGCTGACATTGTGTTTGTTTTTCTTAAAGTCAGTTGTTTTATCGAGTCAAAAACATTTTATTGAGTCAAATCTTGTTGGAGATGATGATCCTGTACTTGAATTGTTGTTTTGATTTTGTTTTTGAGTGACCATTGTTGCAGGATCAGTTCTAGATCGACTAATAAAATATCAAATGACTAACCAGTTGACTAGAAAACATCCATGTCTCCAGCAGAGTTCTTCTGAAACCTGAGCCAAATTTCTGCACTTCATCAATGTGGTTAGTGTTTTTAGAGCTTGATTCATCATTCATATCTGATAAAGGAACCCATGTGTTTAGGGTAATAGTATCTCTCTCCCCTGTTATAAGTTGATAAATAAGAGCATAAAAGATGAGATGATTTTCTTCTGAGTAGAGGGCTAGGAAAATTTCCAGCGATCCCATTATTCTAGTTAAGAGGGAATGATCACACAAAGGTTGAAAGCGAGGTTAGGAATATTTCCTGTGATACCACTATTCGCCTAAACCTTTGATACATAGAGAGGGAAGAACCGGGGATTCGGTGGCAAACACCATCAATATCGATCAAATGGATCTTCCATAGATAGACCGTTGAATTTGTTGCTTTGAACCATGTTGATCAAACCGGGCTTCACCTTGAAGTTGTTGTTCTCAACCGGTGGAGCTTGGATCCTTTGATGGGCATTGGCGGCATCACCCGCACCGAACACATTTTGAGCCCTTGGGGGATGGTTAGGGACTCTCATTGGCCGGCCTGGTGGATGCGTTGTGAGCGTGGCCACCTTGTGCGTGGTGGTTTCCATTACCACCTTGTGCGGGGTTGTTTCCATTACCACCTTGTGCGGGGTGGTTTCTATTACCACCTTGTGCGGGGTTGTTTCCCACATTTTCATGAATCTCCCCAAGTGGAACATTTTCATAGTGATCCATGTCGTTCTCAACTTCTTGTTGTCTCACACGTGCTTCCCTTGTTCCAAACCCTCGGTATGATCGATGAATGTCGTCTCTTGGTTGAACTAGATTGTTGTTGCCTCGAGATCGCGTATGCATGCACCTATAGGTTTAGAGAGAGCAATGGAAATCAAACAAGATTAGTAACTTTGTAGCAAATGAAGATTAATCTCACAAAGAGCATAAATCTTAATGTTAAAACAAATCCCAATATGGCAACGGCGCCAAATTGATACAAGATATTTTGGTATCTCTAGAGTCAATTCTCTAAATGCAATTGTAGCATAAGAGGTTATCGAACCTTATCGGGATTTATCCTAATCACTAAAAATGCAAGGAACAATTGTAAGTTAAGCTAAACAAGTGTGTTGTGATTAAGTAACCTAATTAGAGCAAATAAACAGCTAAGCAAGATGTAAATCAATAAACAAAAGCGGAGCAAGAGATAAGGTTATTGATATGAGGTGATCCAAATCCAATTAGTGATGTTCATTCACTCAAGAAGCTAATTCCTAGGCAAAAGATCTCTAATCTTGATTAGTTCTTTTTCAAGCAACTAATCACTATGTTAATTATTAAGTCCATTAACAAATCATCATTTTTGGGCTAAAAACTAGCAAGCATTAAGAATCATAACAAGATCAACCAACGATAAGCCCGAAACAACTAATGTCTTAGGTTAAGAGCATAAATCTCTTGTCTAGTTTATCAAGGCATTTCATCAAACACTTGGTGTTCATGAAATGCCCTATGATCTAGATCCACTCTTTCAAGCTGAATCTAGCATTAGGGACACTAGACAAGAAGGAATATAAGATTATCTAACCCTAAACACCACTAATCAAACCTTGGATCACCCTAATCTACCCTATCTCAAGATCCTAAAAGACTACTCACTAATCATCATGGGTTCAACAAGTCCAATGAAAGAAGAGTTGAAACTCATTATCAAGATGATTGGATGATTAGAAAGTAGAAGCTAGATGGATTCAATCAAGAAAACAATACTCAAATTGCATAAATTAAAAGGATCAATCTCTTACAAATCACTCTTAGAGAGGGGTTTTGCTTAAGAAAAGACTTAGCCCATCAAAATTAGGTTTTTGGGCATAAATAGTGAATAGTGGCGAACCGGGTCGACCCGGGACAAACCGGGTACCGACACGGTTTAAATGGATAAAAATTCTTGATTGACCAATACCGAGGTCACTGCTCGGTATTGAGCCTGGGTTTGTGCACCGACGAGGAGCACCGACGAGGAGCACCGAGCATTGGCGTCGGTATTGAGGTGTTGTTGCTTGGTGATCTTCAATTGATACTGAGGTCACTCCTCGGTATCGTTGCTCGGTATTAAGGGATTTTACCCCCGGGTTTCCTCTGAGAACAGCACCGAGCAGTGACCTCGGAACAATCCTCTGAGGCTTCGATACCGACGTCACTCCTCGGTGTTGCACGTCGGTACTGGGGCTGTCTTCCTCCGTCTTCTATACCGATCAGTTGCACTGAGCAGTGACCTCGGTGCAACCCTTCTGCCTTCAATACCGAGGACCAGTACCGACCAGTGACGTCGGTACGGTCTCTGTCTTCTCTCCTCGGGTCTCGAATCTCCTCTTTAGCACCTGAAATACGATCCAAAACATGCAAGGACTCTCTAGGACTAAATGTGGACACATTAGACTCCTAAAATGACTAAAATGCTAAAGAGGTAACATGAACTATATGCAAATGACTCGAAATCTAAGTGAAACGGATGCTAGAATGATGCAAAATATGATGATATCACATGCCCCAGGCTGTCTCCGGCCATGGGGTCTCCCCCTCCGGCATCTGAGCCCTCATCCCAGTCTCTTCCACGGTCAATCGTTTATGAACTTCTCAAGACAAATCCTCTAAGATTGATGCCCAGTTTTTGAATCCCAGGACTGTTCTCTTCCGTATCGAGGACTCTCAGGTCCGCTCTCGGGTTCTACGTCGTCATTTCTGGCACATCTCGGATATCTCACTTGTGGTGCAAGATTGGAATCCCCGCACGTCAAATATACGATCAGACCTCACTTCCATGCCCATATGGGTGTCCCAAATCATCTTTACTCTGATGTTGGTTTGAAGTTTCTCGGTAACATTATTGGTTCTTCCCAGAGACTTCATCCTAATACCGAGCGATGTGTTCGTCTAGACGTGGCCCGTGTGCTAGTGGTAGTTAACCTGGATAAGCCTCTCCTTTAGATGATCTCTCTGAAATCTGAACCAGCAATCACCATAGCTGTCAACTATCCGTGGTTGCCGTCGAGATGTGTCACCTGCAATTCCTGGGCTCATCGTGAAGCAGAATGTGAAAGGTTGAATATGGGTTATGTTGTGACTCAGGGTAAACATAATGGTAAGGAAGTGGTAACAAGTGAGAAGAATTTGAATACCGCAAACTCTGCTCAGACATGAATAGTACAAACAGAGATAGTGCAAAAGGAAGACCTCACAAATAAGGACAGTGAGCTGAACAGCGATATGCCCCTGCAAGTATAAACGAATCGGATTCTGCTGGAAATGTTACAGGAAAATCAGGAAATGCAGATTCAGAGTGGACGACAGTCGTGAAAGGAAGCAAAAGCTCATCTCCTTCGCGCTTTAAGGTTCTTACTAGTGAAGAAGAAACTGAAATAGAGGATGGAGAAATTGAACTCGAAACAACTGAGAAAGAAACGGGTAATGAGAGCTCATCATCTTCGGATGAAGAACTTCCCATGATCCGACAAAAATAAAAGGAGGAGCGGGTCAGCGCAACAAAAGCAAACCCCTTAAGAAGATAATTCCCTCGCGGAAAGAACCGCAATTTTCTCATCAACAAAACAACACCAAAAAGTCCTTCTAACAGAGGAACTAATGATCATGACGTCATTCTTTGCGTGGAATACTCGGGGTTTCAACAAAATGCGCAAACAAAATAATGTTCGATCATTGATACAATCAGTTAAGCCTACTTTTGGTTGTCTCTTAGAAACTCGCGTTGAAGAGAGCAACAATGTTGATAATATTGAATTTTTTTTCTTTCGGGATGGCAATACGAAACTAATTACGATTACCATCGACTAGGTCGTATTTGGCTGCTCTGGTCTGAAGAAGTATCGCTTACCATTCTTTACAAGAGCCCTCAGATGATCACTGTAGCTGCAACTACATAATCGGGAGAAGAATTCTCTGTTCATGCGTCTACGCATCAAACTTCCGTGCTGAGTGTCAAATTCTTTGGGACGAGATTATGCAGAATCGGAATCTCTTTGGTCCAGGAAATGTCCCATAGATCATTCTTGGTGACTTTAAGGTGATTCTTAGCTCCGATGAGCACTCTAGAAACCTGGATTATTTGGGTGATCAAGCTGGTATGTTCGATTTTCAAACCCTCGCTTCCGATTGTGAGCTCACGGATCTTGGTTATACGGGACCAAAATTCACCTGGTGGAACCATAGAGATGGGGACCCCATAAGTGAAAAACTTGATCGAGCTATAGTGAACGCCGAATGGAATTTCACGTTCTCCCAATCTACCGCCCATTTCGAAGCAAATGGCATCTCAGATCATGCCTGTTTGGTGAGAATGGAGCAAGCCGTTCCTCGGAAAAAGCATCACTTTCAATTCTACAACTACTTACCTGAGCATCCAAAATTCTTGGACATCGTCTCCTCTGTTTGGGCTGACACAGAGTCTCTATTTTACTCACGCATTGCTCTGCTCCGTTTTCATCGTAAGCTGAAACTCCTAAAGCTGTATCTCCGAGCTCTGAACCAAGATCGTTATGGAGACATCACCAAGCGTACACATATAGCTTATGAGGTTCTGTCTGAAAGAAAAAAATCTCGAATCACTTGGCTCCAACATGGAGATCGTAAATCCAGGTTTTTCCATCGAGCAGTTCAAATCAGAAAAGCAAGAAACTCAATAAAAAGGTTACTAAATGATGCTGGGATTGTCATCACAGATTCATGTGAGATTAAACTTGAGGCATCAAGCTATTTCAAGAATTTTCTTCAACAATCAACTAACGCTGCTCCTCACTCTTTCAATGATCTCTTGGAACTCCTGAGCTTCCGTTGTTCAAATGAGAAAGCTGATTCTCTGACTCGCCGTGTAACAAAGGAGGAAATTCAAGCGGCTCTTCTCTCTTTGCCGTCCCACAAAACACCGGGGCCTGATGGATATACTAAAGAATTATACGTTGCATGGCCCATCATGGGAGATGACTTTGTAATGGTTGTGCAAACTTTTTTCTTGAACGGGATTATGTCGCATGAATTGAACGCCACTATGCTCTAATTCCCAAGAGAATGGATGTTGAAACAATGAAAGATTTCCGACCTATAGCGTGCTGGAATCTGATGTACAAGATCATATCAAAGATTCTCGCTAATCGACTCAAAGCCATACTACTGGAAGCAATATTGCCAAACCAGAGTGCTTCCATAAAGGGTCGACTTCTTCTCGAAAATATTTTATTGGCTATAGAGCTTGTCAAAGACTACCACAAGACGTCTATCTCTCCTCGTTGTGCACTAAAGATTGACATCACAAAGGCATTTGATACCGTTGTTGGGATTTTATCTTAGAAGTTTTACGTGCTATAAGGCTTGATATCATCATATTTTTGCACTATTCTAGCATCCGTTTCACTTAGGTTTCGAATCATTTGCATATAGTTCATGTTATCTCTTTAGCATTTTAGTCATTTTAGGAGTCTAATGTGTCCACATTTAGCCATAAGGAGTCCTTGCATATTTTGGATCGTATTTCAGGTGCTAAAGAGGAGATTCGAGACCCGAGAAGAGAAGACAGAGACTGTACCGATGTCACTGGTCGGTATTAGTCCTTGGTATTGAAGGTAGAAGGGTTGCACCGAGGTCACTGCTCGGTGCAACTGATCGGTATAGAAGACGGATGAAGATAGCCCTAATACCGACGTGCAACACCGAGGAGTGACGTCGGTATCGAAGCTTTAGGGGATTGTACCGACGTCACTGCTCGGTACAACTGATTGGAGCTGCTCTCGGAGGAAACCGGGGGAAAAATCCCTTAATACCGAGCAACGATACCGAGGAGTGACCTCAGTATCCATTGAAGATCATCAAGAAATCTCCCCTCAATACCGATGCCACTGCTCGGTACTCCTCGTCGGTGCACAAACCCAGGCTCAATACTGAGGTGTTGCACGGACGAGTGACCTCGGTATTGGCCAATCAGAACTTTTTATCCATCTAAACCGGGTCGACCCAGTTCGTTACTATTCACTATTTATTCCCAAAAACCTAATTTTGATGGGCTAAGTATTTTTCTTAAGCAAAAACCCTCTTTAAGAGTGATTTGTAAGAGATTGATCCTTATGATTTATGCAATTTGAGTATTGTTTTCTTGATTGAATCCATCTATCTTCTACTATCTAATCATCCAATCATCTTGATCATGAGTTTTAACTCCTCTTTTCTTGGATTTGTTGAACCCATGATGATTAGTGAGTAGTCTTTAGGATGTTGAGATATGGTAGATTAGGGTGGTCCAAGGTTTGATTAGTGGTGTTTAGGGTTAGATATTCTTATATTCCTTCTTGTCTAGTGTCCATAATGCTAGATTCAGCTTGAAAGAATGGATCTAGATCATAGGGCATATCATGAACACCAAGTGTTTGATGAAATGCCTTGATGAACTAGACAAGAGATTTATGCTCCTAGCCTATGATAATAGTTGTCTAGGGTGTATTTTTGGTTGATCTTGCTTATATTCTTAATGCTTGCTAATTTATGATTCACAAATGAAAGTTTGTTAATGAATTACGAGATTAGCATAATGATTAGTTGCTTGAAAGGGAGTTAGTCAAGATTAAGGATCTCTTGCCTAGGAATTAGCTCATTTGTGTGAATGAACACCGCTAATTGGATTTGGATCACCTTACATCAATAACCCTATCTCTTGCTCCGCTTTTATTTATTGATTTACTATCTTGTTTAGTGCTTTTGCTTGCTTAAATAGAATTGGATACTTAACAACAACCACACTTGTTTAGCTTAACTTGCTTTAAGTCCCTTGCATTCTTAGTGATTAGAATGATCCCAATTATGGATTGATAACCTCCTTACTACATCGTATTGGGGATATTGATACCTCATTAGAGACTAAAAAGTCTTGTATCAAGGCCCCCGGAAATATTTGTTGCTTAGATCTATAGTTGCATCTCCACGACTTCGTTCTCTGTATGTGTCAATGGCGAGCTAGAAGGTTTTTTTACTAGCACTCATGGACTTGGGCAAGGCTGCTCTCTTTTACCATATTTGCTCGTCATCGCCATCAACGTTCTATCACACAGGCTGAATCTAGCCGCTAATGAGGGACTTTTGCTTATCATCCCATGTGTAGTAAACTATCCCTCACACAGCTCAGTTTTGCAGACGATATGGTAGTTTTCACCGATGGTACAGACTCCTCTCTCCGCGATATCATCAATGTACTAAACAATTTTGAGAGTGAATCGGGTTTGGCGATTAATGCAGCAAAGTCGTCTCTCTTCATCGCGGGCATAACGTCTCCTAGTCTTTCGGACACAACACACGACATTGACATTCCTTATAGAGCAGCTCCCTATACGATATTTGGGTATTCCTCTCACTACTAAAAGCATGACTCGACTTGACTACGAGCCACTGATAGATATAATCCAATCCCGTATGCTCTCTTGGTCTAGCAAAACTCTGTTTTTTTCTTTTCGGGAGACTCCTACTCATCCAATCCGTCATCACAAGTATCACAAATTTTTGGAGTTCAGCCTTCAAGCTTCCGAAGAGATGTTATGCTACTATCGAGAGCATGTGTGCTGCCTTCCTTTGGTCAGGTTCCCCTCACAAGACCTCAAAGGCAAAGGTAGCGTGGAAAAATGTTTGTACCCCAAAGAATGAAGGAGGATTGGGTATCCGAAGTTTGTACGACTTAGCCAGTGTATTCTCTTCTCTGTCAAGCTAATTTGGATGTTATATGACAAATCTGGCTCGCTATGGGTACATTGGACTCGTGAATATCTTCTCTGGCATTCATCGTTCTGGGACTTATCAGAAAAGGCGACTAGAGGATCTTGGATTTGGACTTGCGAAAAACTTTATACGAACTGAAGTTCGCGATGGTACCTAGACCTCTTTTTTGTCAATCACGGGAGACATCAGACCTAGAACTCTGGGTATCCACCGTAATGCAACAGTCTTTGAGGCTAGCGATGGCTCGGGGTGGCTCACCCACGAATTGCTTCACCAAATCAGAATTGCCCCGATCCCATCTTCGGCTGCTGGCGATGATCTCTTGATCATTACAAAGGTGAGTTCTATTCATCCAAAACCTGGAATTTGATACGCACGCAAAGCCAGAAGGTGGATTGGAATATGATTGTTTGGTTCCTTCAAGCTATCCCTAGACAATCCTTCTTGTCTTGGCTCGCCATTCGCGATCGACTAGCCACAGGTGACCGCTGTCGTCAATGGGGAATTGTTCAACCTTGTGTCTTATGCGGAGAGCCAAATGAAACTATAGATAATCTCTTTTTTGGTTGTCCGTTCTCTTTCACGTTTTGGTCTCTTCTTTCCTCTCGACTTCTAGGAGCTCGGATTAACCCATATTGGTGCATCACCTTGAATTCGATTAAGCGCAACCGCCTTAATGGACATGATGGACTGATTCTTCGTCTCGTCTTTCAAGCTTCGATTTATGGATTGTGGAAAGAGCGCAATGAGAGACGCCATCAGCGAACTCCTCGCTCTCCACAATACATCGCACACATCATTCACAAGGGATTAAGCAACTGCCTCATCTCTCTTCTCAAAGAACCGAACTCCAACGGTACAGACCTCATTAATTGCCGGAATTCTCTCAAGCCTTAGACGTAATAGCCCTCCGCCATGCTCTGTTTCCACATCCTTTTATGCTCTGTTTTCCTTTATTCTTAAAGCACTATCTGCTTTCTCTAGATCTCTCGTATTAATCATTTTCCAGCCCATGTAAATACTAATTTTTTTTGTAGATCAATAATAATCACATTAGACAAAAAATTTTTTTTTGTGTATATATTTTTAGATATATGCACCATATCCTAACCATGCTCTCAATATGGTCATTTTATTTAATTCCATCTCAAATATAGTTGGTTGATGATAATTTTTTTTTAATTACAAATATATTTTAGTCTAGTTACTATATGTGTATTTTATATATATACTAGATAAGTACCCACATATATGCAGGTTTGTAATTTTATATTTTATAACACGTGAAAAAAATTAAAGAAAAAAATAGAAAAAAAAATTAGATCATCCGTGAAAATATATAATACATAAATTTAAAAACAAAGTTTACGCTGAAAAAATATATACTTTGAAAGAAAAATTTGGTGAAGAGATAACAATAAATAGTTTTGGATACGATTATTGGACTTTTAATTTTTTAGTGTGTAATTGTCATACTACCAAATTGTGGTTTATATAGAGGTGAGAAATTAAAATTCTTTTCTTTTTATGATTAATTTTCTTAATCTTAATTTTCTTTTTTTTTATATTAATTTTGCCTTTTATGATAATTTTTTTTTAACTTTTTAACTTTATCTTTTAAGATTATGAATCAGTTATTAAATTTTCAAAATTTTCAAGTTTTTTTTATTAATTGATTTTAAAATTTTCCAACTTTGACTTGATAAGTGTCGCGATAAGGTGAATTAGTAACTTTTAAACATTCATTTTTATATAATAAGAATTCTCAGACTAAAATCTAATGGCGAATTGAGTCCCCGGCAACGGCGCCAAATTTGATATGCACAAATTAATACCCTAAAAGTACTAAGCAGTAGTTGCAGTAAAGTAGGGGTCGAACACAAGGACTCACGGAAACACGCAAAAGATTATATAGGTGAAAATCAAGCTAAGCAATTCAATTGAAACAAAAAGAAATAGATGATAAAAGAGTTGTAAATTCGATGGGAGAAAGATAGGTTCAGGGATATTATTTAGGAAATCAATGAATGCAGATAAACTAACTAATCAAGGTTCAGGTTACGCACGATTCTTGAACTCAAATTACTAAAGTATAATTAACCAACTGTCGTTGCGAGAATTATCTAAATCTAAACTTCATAATCCCAAATCTCTTTGCAAATTCCTATGAATAAATCAGCCTTAATATCTGATATATCATAGTTTTTACCCCTTTTAGGCCATGATATAAGTCCGTTTTATAGAGTCTTTCTAGTATTTTGGAGTATTTTGGAGTCTTTTAGAGTCTTTTACAGGTTTTAGCACGTTTGGAGCATTATTGGGGATATTGGAGCTTTCTGGAACATTCTGGAGCAAAGCAGAAGTTCGTGTTGCTGAGTACCCGATTTCACGTCAAGCATCGATCGATACCTCCCTGGTATCGATTGACACTCATCACAACAGACACGACCCGCGACTTTAATGAAGAGTTGAAGATTTGTAACTTGGTCCATAAGTCTTTAATATTTGCAAGAAGCCCCAAAACGTGATTTAGGTTATTTATAGGGGATTTACAGCCACTTTGTTGGCTATGCTTTAATTTACTTTGATTTTACTTTTGGTTTTTGGAGAGACAACTCTGAACTCCTGTTTTTATTGATTCCTTTTGATGATCTATTCAATCATGTTGCTTTCAATCTCCATGTCTGAGTAGATCCACTTTAGGTTCAAGGTTCTCATAAGGGTTATCTTTGAATGCTAGGTTGATTAGTTATTAGGATTCACCATCTGAATTAGTTCTTCGCCTTAGGTTGTGTTCAAAGCTAATTCTAGGTTGACGAATCTGGAACTTAGATATTAGGATAATTGATTAGGCACGACAGTGCGAATAATTACCTGATAGAACTTTAGGTGAGCAAATTGATTATTCGCAAAGAGATTTGGTTTAATTGATTTGTGAACATATCAAACCTGAACTTTAAAGCTGATTTAGACTTTAGGATTCGCAAAGAGATTTGGAATTCTTAGGATTTAGATTTAGATAATTCTCGCAACGACAGTTGGTTAATTATACCTTAGTGATTTGAGTTCAAGAACTGCGCTAAATCTGAATCATGTTAGCTAGTTTGTCTGCATTCATTGATTTCCTGAGAAATACCCTGGGCCTATATTTTCCTCCATCGAATTACAACTCGTTTACTGCTTATTGCATTTTGTTTCATCTTATTTGCTTAACTTGATTTGACACTATACAATCTATTGTGTGATTTCTGTGAGTCCTTGCGTTCGACCCCTACACTTACTACAACAACTGCTTAGTACTTTTAGGGTATTAATTTGAGTATATCAAATTTGGCGCCGTTGCCGGGGACTCAATTTCGCCTTTAGATTTTAGTTGTCGAGTTTCGACTAAGCCCGTCGGTATCGATCGATACTACCTAGTATCGGTCGATACGCGTCGTTTTATTTTGTTGATATCGATCGACACCACTTGGTATCGATCGATACTCATCGTGTCTCTGGTTACTAACGTTCTTGGTTTTTGTGTTTCAGGTGCATGCCTAATCGTGAAACCAGAAGAAACAAGAGCACTCCGCTAGTCAATCTATCGTTAGAGAAGCTAGCACGTTTAGAACGAGCAAACAGAAAGACAAAGCAGACATCAGGGATGAACAACCCAGTGGTTTTAAGAGCTGATGAAGCTGGAGTCTTGAGAGACCAAGAGGGTCAAGTGTGTAATGAGAGAGGGCAGCGACTTGATGAGGCTGGAAACGTCATTGCCCCTCATGCTGTTGTTGGTCAGATTGTCGCGCCAGCTGCGCAAGCCAACGCTAGGAATGTTGTGGTTAATCGTGGTCAAACGATTGGTGAGTACAACATGGCTGATCAGTTTTACGCCAATCGATCAGCGATTCGTCCTCCTGCGTTTGAGAGGAATGACTTTGAGCTGAAACCTGCATACTACACTCTTGTGGGACAGCATCTCTTTCATGGTCTTCCCAATTAGCATCCTATGGATCATATCGAGAAGTTCGAGGACTTGGTTACTAGCATCAAGAGTAACGGAGTGTCCTACGACTATCTTTTCTGCAAGCTCTTCCCCTACTCTCTAGGTGGAGATGCGACTTACTGGCTGAGGCAGCTACCTCCTGGATCACTGACTACCTGGGAGGAGACTAAGAAGGCTTTCCTGATCAATTTCTACGATGATGCACGATCTGAAGATCTGAGGAACAAGATCTCTCAGTTTTCTCAAGGTCCGACAGAGGCACTCAAAGCTACTTGGATTCGTTTCAAGTCCTATCAGAGAGACTGTCCGCACCATGGGTTCACTAGGGTTCAGCTGCTAGGTATCTTCTACAGAGGGATCGATTGGAGGTACCAGATGTCTTTGGATACTGCGAGTAATGGGAACTTCAACACCAGGTATCCAGACGATGCGTTTGTACTGATTGAGAATTTGGCGTCTAGCAATAGCACCAAGAATGCTGATTTCGAGCGGAAGAATCAGGCTGGAGGAATCGACGCTTCGCAGATTGCTGATGTTCAAGCCAAGCTGGATTTCCTAATCGGGAAAAATCAAAGAGCGGTCCATTTTGCTGCTGAGAATGAAGTGGAAGATGTTAACTACATTGGTGGTTCTGATTTTCAGGGTAAGCGATTTGGGTAAAATACCAATCGAAACTTCACCAACTATGCTCAGCAAGGAGGGTACCAATCCCCACCACCCAAAGCTCCTGAGAGTAAAATTGAGGGTCTGCTTGAACATCTGGTTCAAGGGCAGGAGAAGATGACAATAACCTTCAATGGGAAACTGGATGCTGTGTACACCGATTTGAGTGGAAGGATCGAGGCTCTCAATACCAGTCACAGGATGCTGGAAACGCAAGTAGCTCAGACTGCAGCAAATGCCAAGGGAAAGACGGTTCATTCACACAATGCACACGTCCATGCAATCACCTCAAGTGCAGGAGATTTCGATGAGGATCCTAAAATCGCCAGAGCATCGATCGATACCCCAAGTGTCGATCAATGCCAGTTACAATTCTGAAACGGGACACTTCCAAAACCCGTGTATCGATCGATACCCCATCGGTATCGGTCGATACTGAGGCGATTTTTGAGGAAACACTTAAGATTTCGATTGTGGTGCCTAAAGAAGTTCAAGAACGAGTCTATATACCGAGGATACCTTATCCCAGAGCTGCTGGGAAGACTAAGAAGGAGGTAGAGGACGCCAGATTCCAGGCTACGCTGGATAAGCTGATTGTGGAGCTTCTTATTGATGATGATATATCTGCCAAGGACGATTCAACAGCGATAGCATCGATCGATACCCTGCCTGGTGTCGATCGATACCCATCGCAGATCGAGCCAGAAACTGTGAAAACACCTGAGTTGATCGAAGAAAGAGTTCGCAAGCCCAAGAAGCTAAATCCTATTCCTCAACACCTCAGAGATCCCATTTCTCCAAAGCAGCTGCGTGGCTTTGAGAAGATGGTACGAAGGATCTCCAATGAATTGTCCTTTGAAGAAGCTCTAGAACACCGTCCTCTGCTAAGTCACTTCAAAGATTGCAGAGAAACTGAAGAAGAGATTAAGGCACTCTTCATTAAGGCTAGAGGTGCACCACCTCCACTAAGACAGCTGACCCAAAGGGAAGACCCATGAAGATTCGCAGTTCCATGTTCCATCTCTGGAGTTGAATTCAAAGAGTCTCTCGTTGACTCAGGAGCTCGTGTCAATGTCATCTTAAGGGCAATTGCAGAACGGTTGGGCGCTGATATTCGATCTTCAAAGACATCTATCACATTCGAAAACGATTCTACCTCGCTTCCATACGGTACTGTCCATGGTTTGCTTGTCAAAGTAGGAGATTGTCTGGTGTCTACTGATTTTCAGGTTGTAGAGATGAGTGCAATATCTCGTATGCCTTTACTCCTGGGACGACCGTTTATGGCTACTGCTGGCGCAATCATAGACACGCCTAATAAGAGAATCTCTTTCTCTTACACTGAGCGAGGGGTCTATTATGATGTCATTCCCCCTAGAGGTGCTCCCACACGTGTCTCTTGCATTGAGGTTGTCACAGGAGAGACATTAGCACTTGATGTTTTGGAAGAGCCTCCTGACAAGCCAACTGTCACAGACGTTTCAGTTGAACCACCCAGCATCCCCAAAGAAGTTGTCAAGAAGGCTAAGGAAACAAAGAAGAAGGCCAAGAGCAAAAGAGTCGAGGATCCCCATGTCACATTGATTCCTCATAAGTGTGATGGAGATTCGATCGAGTACAAGGTGAAATGCAAAGGAGCTTCGAAGCCATTCTCTAAGGCTAGAGTTCTTCTTACTTCGGAACTGAAAGAGAAAGGAAAAGAGTTTGTGGAGAGTATGTTGCACAAAACTCTGAAGATAGCAATGTCAAGTTGTGGAGCCTGTTCTGATGCAAGCTCTCATTCTTATCCTGCCTGAGTGGCAGTACAGTCAAGCTACTGACGTTAAACAAGCGCTTTGTGGGAGGCAACCCACTGGTGAGTCTTTTATTTCTTTTATTTTTTCGTTTTTGTGTCTTGAGTGAATCAGATTGGAGCAAACGAGGAGAAACTGAACTGGCATTGACGAAATCGCCAGGGTATCGATCGATACCCTGTTGGTATCGGTCGATACCCTGCGGGCAATGATGAAATTCTGTGTCGACTTAAGCCTGGTATCGATCGATACTAGGCTGTGTGTCGATCGATACTCAATGTTCCAGCAAGGTAACTTCTTGTTTTTTTTTCCCAATTTTCTTCTATTCTTTTGTTTTCTTTCACCGAATCTAGGCTAGATAACACTGGGGACAGTGTTGTTGAAGTCTGGGGGAGGTGTCTGCTGACATGGTGTTTGTTTTTCTTAGAGTCAGTCGTTTTATCGAGTCAATAGTTTTATTGAGTCAAAACTTGTTGGAGATGATGATCCTATGCTTGAATTGTTGTTTTGATTTTGTTTTTGAGTGACAAGTGTTGCTGGATCAGCTCTAGATCGACTAATGAAAAATCCAAGGACTGACCAGTTGACTAGAAATCATCCATGTCTCCGGCAGAGTTCTTCTGAAGCATGAGCCAAATTTTTGCACTTCATCAATGTGGTTAGTGTTTACAGAGCTTGATTCATCATTCATATATGACAAAGGAACCCATATGTTAAAGTAATGGTATATCTCTTCCCTGTTATAAGTTGATAAATAAGAGCATAAAAGATGAAATGATTTTCTTCTGAGTAGAGGGCTAGGAAAATTTCCAGCGATCCCATTATTCTACTTGTGAGGGAATGATCACACAAAGTTTGAAAGCGAGGTTAGGAAAATTTCCCGTGATACCACTATTCGCCTAAACCTTTGATACATAGAGAGGGAAAAACCGGGGATTCGGTGGCAAACACCATCAATACTCGCGTTTCGGACCTTGATGTGTATGTGCAGATCTAAAAAAAAGGAGAACATAATAAGAAATAAGTCTGGGGGAGAGAAATTGATACAAAAGTGTGAAATTGGATGGTTAACTTTGTCATGATATTGTATGGTAAAGAATCTAGAAGGTTCTTGAACATTAGCTGCAGCGATGAAACTGTTGATGAGGGTTTTATTTGAACAATGCTGCGAGATAATGTGTGGAGTTTGGAAAAACTGCGAATGTCTACGGAGAAGTACATGGTGGTTAGATCCAAAGCTGGTTAGGTGACATTTGGGTGCTTGGGAAAACGATCTTTGCGATGGTTCCTGAACAGGTGAGTCTCCGCGTTTTCAAACCTCTTTCTCTGGTTTAGTTTTCTGTTTTGCTTGAGGGCAAGCAAAGGCTAAGTCTGGGGGAGTTGATATATCATGGTTTTTACCCCTTTTAGGCCATGATATAAGTCCGTTTTATAGAGTCTTTCTAGTATTTTGGAGTCTTTTAGAGTCTTTTACAGGTTTTAGCACGTTTGGAGCATTATTGGGGATATTGGAGCTTTCTGGAACATTCTGGAGTAAAGCAGAAGTTCGTGTTGCTGAGTACCCGATTTCACGTCAAGCATCAATCGATACCTCCCTGGTATCGATCGACACTCATCACAGCAGACACGACCCGCGATTTTAATGAAAAGTTGAAGAATTGTAACTTGGTCCAGAAGTCTTTAATATTTGCAAGAAGCCCCAAAACGTGATTTAGGTTATTTCTAGGGATTTTACAGCCACTTTGTTGGCTATGCTTTAATTTACTTTGATTTTACTTTTGGTTTTTGGAGAGACAACTCTGAACTCCTGTTTTTATTGATTCCTTTTGATGATCTATTCAATCATGTTGCTTTCAATATCCATGTCTGAGTAGATCCACTTTAGGTTCAAGGTTCTCATAAGGGTTATCTTTGAATGCTAGGTTGATTAGTTATTAGGATTCACCATCTGAATTATTTCTTCGCCTTAGGTTGTGTTCAAAGCTAATTCTAGGTTGACGAATCTGGAACTTAGATATTAGGATAATTGATTAGGCACGACAATGCAATTAATTACCTGATAGAACTTTAGGTGAGCAAATTGATTATTCGCAAAGAGATTTGGTTTAATTGATTTGTGAACATATCAAACCTGAACTTTAAAGCTGATTTAGACTTTAGGATTCGCAAAGAGATTTGGAATTCCTAGGATTTAGATTTAGATAATTCTCGCAACGACAGTTGGTTAATTATACCTTAGTGATTTGAGTTCAAGAACTGCGCTAAATCTGAATCATGTTAACTAGTTTGTCTGCATTCATTGATTTCCTGAGAAATACTCTGGGCCTATATTTTCCTCCATCGAATTACAACTCGTTTACTGCTTATTGTCTTTTGTTTCATCTTATTTGCTTAACTTGATTTGACACTATACAATCTATTGTGTGATTTCTGCGAGTCCTTGTGTTCGACCCCTACAGTTACTACAACAACTGCTTAGTACTTTTAGGGTAATAATTTGAGCATATCAATATCGAGTTTGATATGTTCACAAATCAACTAAACCAAATCTCTTTGCGAATAATTAATTTGCTCACCCTAGGTTCTATCAGATTACTCAATTGCATTGTCGTGCCTAATCGATTAACTTAAGATCTAAGTTCTAGGTGATCAATCCAAAATTAGCTTTGAGAACAACCTAAGGCGAAGAACTAATTCAATTATGAACCCTAAACAACTAATCAACGTAGCATTCAAAGAAATCCCTTATGAGATCCCTAAACCTAACAAGAGATCTACTCAGACATGGAAATTGAAGCAATAAACATGTTTGAATAAATACTCAAATAGAAAATAAGAAAGAGTAACAAGAGGGTTCAAAATCTTCTCTCAGACGAACATAGTTTCAGACTTGTCTCCCATCAAAAGCTCTCTCACAAAATCAAAGGAAAATAAGCATAGCCATGAAAGTGGCTGTAAAATCCTATTAAATAACCTAAATCTTGTTTGGGGCTTCTTGTAAATAATAAAGTCTTCTGGGCAATTTTGCAAATTTTCAACTCTTCATTAAAGTCGCGGGTCGTGTCTGCTTCGGTGAGTATCGACCGATACTAGGCAGTATCGATCGACACTGAGACTTCAAATCGGGCACTCAACTACACGAACATTTGCTTTGTGATATGCTCAAATTAATACCCTATTTAGATACTAAAGCAGTTGTCGTAGTATAGCTAGGGGTCGAACACAAGGACTCACAGAGACACACAATAGATTATATATGTGAGAATTACGCTAAGTGATTATTGGTATTGAAAACAGAATGCAAATTAAAAAGGTTGTAAATTCAATTGGAGAAAGATAGGTTCATGGTATTTCTCAGGGAATCACTGAATGCAGACAAGTTAACTAACATGATTCAGATTTAACGCGGTTCTTGAACTCAAATCACTAAGATATAGTTAACCAATTTCCGTTACGAAAACTATCTAAATCTAAATCCTAGAAATTCCAAATTCCAAATTCCTTTGCGAATCCTAAAATCTAAATCAGCCTTTTAAATCAGGTTTGATATGTTCACAAAACAACTAAACCAAATTCCTTTGCGAATAGTTATTTTGCTCACCTTAGGTTCTATCAGGTAATTAATCGCACTTCCGCGCCTAATCAATTATCCTAAGATCTAAGTTTTAGGTGATCAATCTAGAATTAGCTTTGCAAATAACCTATGGTGAATAACTAATTCAGATAGTGAAACCTAATAACAAATCAATCTAGCATTAAGAGAAAACCCTATTGAGAACCCTGAACCTAACAAGAGATCTACTCAGACATGGAAATTGAAGCAATCAACATAGCTGAATAAATAATCAATAGAATAAATAAGAGTAGAATAAAACAGGGGTTCAAAATCTTCTCTCAGACGAACAGAGTTCTGACTTGTCTCCCCTCTCAAAAGCTCTCTCAGAAATCCTCAAACAAACGTAATGAAAAGCACACAGCCAAAGTGGTTGTAAAACCAAATTTAATAGTCTAAACACGAATTGGGGTCTCCTTGTAAATATTAAAGTCTTCTGGGCAAGTTCTGCGATTCTTCAAACTTCATTAAAAGACGCGACTTGTAATCTGCTTTGATGGGTGTCGATCGATACCAGGGGGTATCGATCGATGCTTGACACTTCGATTGGGCACTTAGTCACCAGATTTCAGTTTCGCTCCATAATGCTCCATAAAACTCCAATATCTCCTATAATGCTCTAAATGTGCTAAAACCTGTAAAAGACTCTAAAAGACCAATTTCCCAAGCACCCAAATGTCACCTAACCAGCTTTATGATCTAACCACCAAGTACTTCTCCGTAGACATTTGCAGCTCCCCATACTACAGACATTAGTTCGCAACATTGTTCAATCAAGCCATCCTCGCCAGTTTCATCGCTGTGAATTAGTATCAAGAACCTTCTAGATTCTTTCCCATACAATATCATGACAAGGAACCACCATTTTTCACACTTTTTGGTATTATTTCTCTCCCACAGACTTATTTCTTATTATGTTTTCTCTTTTGTTTTTAGCTTTGCATATACACATCAAGGTATGAGACGCGAGTATTGATGGTGTTTGCCACCTAATCCCCGGTTCTTCCCTCTCAATGTATCAAAGGATGTAGGCGAATAATGGCATCACAGGAAAATCCTAGCCTCGCTTCCAATCCTCTGTGTGATCATTCCCTCTCAAGTAGAATAATGGGATCGTTGGAAATTTTCCTAACCCTCTACTCAGAAGAAAATCATTTCATCTTTTAATGCACTTATTAATTAACTTGTAACAGGGAGAGAAACACCATTACTTAAAACACATATGGGTTCCTTTGTCAGATACGAATGAGGAATCAAGCTCTATAGATACTTACCACATTGATGAAGTGCAAAAATTTTGGCTCAAGCTTTAAGGAACTTTGCTGGAAACATGAGTGTCTTCTGGTTAATTGGTCAGCCTTTGGATTTTTCATTAGTCGATCTAGAACTGGTTGTGTAACAATGGTCACTCATAAGCAAGGTCAGATCAAAAGATTCAAGAAACATATCACAGTCTCGGACAAAGTTTTGACTCAATAAAACCACGAATGACTCAAAAACGGACTAACTCTAAGAAAAAAAAAAATAAAGTCAGCGACTACCTCCCCCACACTTAAACAACACTGTCCCCAGTGTTATCTAGCCTAGAGTTGGTGAAAGAAAACAAAATGGATCAAATGGAATCATGAGAAACAAGAAGTTACCGTGCTGGAACATTGGGTATTGACTGACACACAGCCTGATATCGATCGATACCAGGATTAAGTCGATATGATGAATCGTCCGAATTGCGTAAGGTGTCGACCGATACCAAGGGGTATCGATCTAAACTCAGCGATTTCGCGTTTTCCTCCTTTTTTGTCCTGACACATACGCATAAACGAAAAATAAAAAGAAAAAGACTCAAAGACAAACTCACCAATGGATTGCCTCCCACCAAGCGCTTGTTTACAGTCAATAACTTGACTTTGGTAGGGCGATCAGTCGGAAGGAAGTAGGGAACTCACTCCCATGCAAGTCCCACAACTAGACACTTCCACACTCAGAGTTTTGTGCAGCATACGCTCAATAATCTCTTGCCCTTTCTCTTTCAGCTCTGGAGTTAGGATGATTCTGGCTTTAGAGAATGGTTTCGAGCGTCCCTTGCACTTCACCTTGTACTCGATCGAATCTCCATCGCACTTCTGAGGGGTTAAGGTGACATGCGTAGCACTCTCGCCTCTTTTGTTCTCTGCCTCCTTCTTTGACTTAGTCTGTTTGATGACTTTCTTTGCGATGGGAGGAGGATGATCCAGAGCTTCTATGACAGTTGGCACAGCATCAGGCTCGTCCAAAAGATCAACCATCAATGTTTCTCCTGCACCAACGGGGATGCAAGATATCTGTGTGGGAGTTCTTTTAGAGGTGATGGCTTCGTAGGAGATCTGTTCGTCAATGTATGAGAATGAAATCTTCCTACTGGGTATGTCCATAACTGCACCAGCAGTAGCCATGAACGGTCTTCCAAGAATCAAAGGCGTGCTAGACCTTGCATGCATCTCCACCACCTGAAAATCAGTAGGAGCTAGACAGTCTCCTACCTTAACCATCAAGTCATGGATTGTACCGTACTTAACAGATGTGGAAGAGTCCGCGAATGTAAGAGGCATCTGAGTAGATTCTATGTCAACGATCTTAAGCTTCTTTGCAAGTGCCTTTGACATGACATTCACGCTAGACCATTAATCAACCAGTGATTCCTTGATTTCAACTCCAGAGATGGAGCATGGAACTGAAAATTTCCCTGGGTCTTCCCTCTTAGCCAGCTGCTTCAGTGGAGGCGGTTTACTTCTGACTTTGGCGAAAAGTGCCTTAATCTCGTCCTCAGTTTCTCTGCACTCCCGTAAGTGACTCAGCAGAGGCATGTACTCTAGAGCTTCCTCAAAGGTGTGTGTGTGTGGAATTCTTCGTACCATCTTCTCAAAGCCACACATCTGCTTTGGAGAAATGGGATATCTTAGGTGTTTAGGAAGTCGAGGATCCGGTTTCTTAGGCTTGTAGACACGTCCCTCAGCCATCTCTGGTTTCTTCACGATCTTCGTTTTAGCATCCGCGGGGTATCGATCGATACAAGGGGGTGTCGATTGACACAAAGCTCATGCGTTGGTTCTTCAGGTTGGTATCGAGCGATACCAGCAGTGGTATCAATCGATACTGACGAGTCAGGTTCGGAATCACCTTCTTCAAGGTTTTCGAGACCTCTCGCACCTCTTAAGGTGATGGCATTGACGTACTCCTTCTGTGCCTGAGTCGCCTTTCTTTTGACTGCTGCTGCAGTCTGAGCTACTTGCGTTTCCAACATCTTCTGATGAGTATCGAGCGCGTTGATCCTTCCACTCAGATCCTTGTACACATCATCTATTTTTCCATTGAGATTCACTGTGAGCTGCTGCTGTCCTTGAATCAGTTGTTCAAACATAGACTCGATCTTGCTATCTGGGAGCTTAGCAGATACTGGCTGATAAAACGAATTCTCATAGTTCCTAGTGTACCCACTGTTCTGGGATGGTTTATGGCTAAACTGATTTGAACCTCCTTGCTGAGAGTTGTTGTTGAAGTTTCGGTTGTTGTTGAATTGATTTCTCTGACCCTTAAAACCAGAACCACAAATGTAGTTAACATCCTCTACTTCATCCTCATTGAATACCTCGACATCCTCAGCGAAGTGAACAGCTTTCTATGTCTTGCCCATCAGAAGACTATGCATAGAATCCAACTTAGCTTGAAAGTCAGCGATCTGTGAACCATCCACGTTACCAGCTATCCTTTTCCGCTCAAAATCAGCATTCTTGGTACTATTACTAGATGCCAAGTTCTCAATCAGGACATAGGCTTCATCAGGATACCTGGTGTTGAAGTTTCCATTGCTCGAAGCATCCAAAGTCATTTGGTACCTCCAATCAAGTCCTCTAAAGAAAAACCCCATCAGCTGAACATCAGAGTATCCATGATGTGGACAATCTCTCTGATATGATTTGAACCTCGTCCAACCAGCCTTGTACGCCTCAGTAGGTCCTTGAGAAAATTGTGAGATTTTGTTTCTCAGATACTCGGATCTTGCATCATCATAGAAATTGGTCGGGAAAGCATTCTTAGTTTCCTCCCAGCTAGTCAGCGATCCAGGAGGTAACTGTTTCAACCAGTAGGTTGCTTCCCCACCAAGAGAGTATGGGAAAAGCTCGCAGAAGAGATAGTCGTAGGACACTCCATTGCTCTTGATGCTAGTGACCAAGTCCTCGAACCTCTCAACATGATCCATGGGATGCTCGCTGGAAAGACCATGAAAAGGGTGCTGTCCCACAAGAGTGTAATATGCGGGTTTCAGCTCAAAGTCATTCCTTGGGAAAGCGGGAGGACGGATCGCAGAGCGATTTGCGTAGAACTGGTCAGGTATGTTGCACTCACCAATCGTCCTACCACGATTAACCACAGAGTTCTCAGCATTCACTGCGTTCGCGTTCCCAACGGCATTCCCATTGACAACAGGAGCAGGTGGAATGATGTTCCCCTCTCCATCCAAACGTTGTCCTCTCTCATTTCACAAACGACCCTCTGGGTCCCTGTAGGCACCAGCCTCATCTCGAACCAACTCTACTTGATCGTTGTTCATCTTTGCTGGCTTCGTTGCTCGTCTGTTTGTGCGTTCCACAAGTGCTAGCTGCTCGAGTGATAGATCAACTAGCTAAGTGCTCTTGTTCTTTCTGGTTTCACGATTAGGCATGCACCTGAAAACAAGAGTCAAAAACGTTAGTAACTTGTAACACGATGAGTATCGATCGATACCAAGTGGTGTCGATCGATATCAACAAAAGAGAACGGCGAGTATCGACCGATACTAGATAGTACCGACCGATACCGACGAACTTAGTCAAAATTCACAAACGTAATCTAATGGCGAATTGAGTCCCCGGCAACGGCGCCAAATTTGATATGCTCAAATTAATACCCTATTTAGATACTAAAGCAGTTGTCGTAGTATAGCTAGGGGTCGAACACAAGGACTCACAGAGACACACAATAGATTATATATGTGAGAATTACGCTAAGTGATTATTGGTATTGAAAACAAAATGCAAATTAAAAAGGTTGTAAATTCAATTGGAGAAAGATAGGTTCAGGGTATTTCTCAAGGAATCACTGAATGCAGACATGTTAACTAACATGATTCAGATTTAACGCGGTTCTTGAACTCAAATCACTAAGATATAGTTAACCAACCTGCGTTGCGAAAACTATCTAAATCTAAATCCTAGAAATTCCAAATTCCTTTGCGAATCCTAAAATCTAAATCAGCCTTTTAAATCAGGTTTGATATGTTCACAAAACAACTAAACCAAATTCCTTTGCGAATAGTTATTTTGCTCACCTTAGGTTCTATCATGTAATTAATCGCACTTCCGCGCCTAATCAATTATCCTAAGATCTAAGTTCTAGGTGATCAATCTAGAATTAGCTTTGCAAATAACCTATGGTGAAGAACTAATTCAGATAATGAATCCTAATAACAAATCAATCTAGCATTCATAGAAAACCCTATTGAGAACCCTGAACCTAACAAGAGATCTACTCAGACATGGAAATTGAAGCGATTAACATAGCTGAATAAATCATCAATAAAATAAATAAGAGTAGAATAAAACAGGGGTTCAAAATCTTCTCTCAGACCAACAGAGTTCTGACTTGTCTCCCCTCTCAAAAGCTCTCTCAGAAATCCTCAAACAAATGTAATGAAAAGCACACAGCCAAAGTGGCTGTAAAACCAAATTTAATAGTCTAAACACGAATTGGGGTCTCCTTGTAAATATTAAAGTCTTCTGGGCAAGTTCTGCAATTCTTCAAACTTCATTAAAAGACGCGACTTGTGATCTGCTTCGATGGGTGTCGATCGATACCAGGGGGTATCAATCGATGCTTGACGCTTTGACTGGGCACTTAGTCACCAGATTTCAGTTTCGCTCCAGAATGCTCAATTAAACTCCAATATCTCCAATAATGCTCCAAATGTGCTAAAACCTGTAAAAGACTCTATAATAGAATAAAGACTCGATAAAACGGACTTATATCATGGCTTAAACGAGGTAAAAACCATGATATATCACTTTGCTCCAAAATGCTCCAGAAAGCTCCAATATCTCCAATTATGCTCCAACTGTGCTAAAACCTGTAAAAAACTCTAAAACACTACAAAATGGTAGAAAGACTCTATAAAACGGACTTATATCATGGCCTAAAAGGGGTAAAAACCATGATATATCAATTCCCAATCACCCCCCCCATTCCCCATCATCACAACACCATCTACCATCCCCCATTCCCCACCATTCAATTCCCACACCCATTCCCACATCACTGATAACACCGGTTTTTGACCGTTTTTATGGATCACTTTCATATTCTTTTGCATGTGTTTTAACTCCGTTTTATATTTTAGAGATTTGAAAGACTTTTCAGGTAACTAAGAATAAAAGAGTGCATTTCGGAGCAAAATTACGTTTTTGGATAAACTCGGACCGTCAAGAAGTTTTGCAGCTAATGGAGACCTTTTCACCGTCTGATCATCCCCAAATTTGGACACAACAAAGTAGAGACAACCAGATTTCAAATGCAATTGAATTGGAGGCAATTCGATGGTTGGATCCTTAAAAACACCCTCGAAGAACTGAAGGCAGATGAAGCTACCCCGAAGACGAAGCCGCCGCGCCTGGAGGAGCTGGGGCCACAGTCAAGCACCAGTTCACCGTGGCCAGAGACGACAGAGCCGTGGCCAGCTTCCTGCGCGACCAAACCGACTTGTTTCTTCACCCGAGGCCAAAACCATCTTTTCCCCATCAAACCCTAAACGAGATTAGCTATATAAATACTTATTTTATGCCTCTTAGACAGACACGTTATATTATTCTCAATCTTGAAGACAGAAGCGAAACTCTTGTGACTTGTGCACTTGTTTTCTTTAGTTTGGAGCAAAGGATTCTCGATTCGTGTTCTTCGATAGAGAAGCTTTCTTCATCCCTTTTTACTTACTGTTTTTATTTGATTTATTGAATATGATTACCTCAGCTATGGCTGAGTAATTTCCTTGTTGGGTATAGGGGTTTGAAGGGGAGCTTATGGTTCAATTTCTTATTAGGTTTTTAGTCTAGGATACCGATTGATTAGGGTTTTTCGTTCTATCTTTGTTGTTAATGTTTTGCTTGACTAACCGTCTTAGCAATCAATATTAGGTGTTTTAGAACCACGGAAGTGCTGTATCTAATCTCTTGACCTAGGGTAAATGAGCAAATCCGTCGTAAGATTTTGGAAGTATACTTACGGAGGAACTGTGGGCGTAAACGACCTTGAGAGTATCATTCACTTCTTGCGCTGGTGGAGTCGGAAGCTACGTACCGTCCGAGTACAGAAGTGAGTAGGTGTGAAGGATTACGGTAGTAGACTACACACAGCGTACGTGTTCCAAGTTCAAGAACCCAAAGACGACAAAAAGTCGCTTTAGAAATCCTAGAAATCTCCTCGTAAAAATCGGCCATAAAGCCTAGAAAATTCCCGATTATCCAACTTTTCTTTTAATTGATTCACGACCTCAATAAAATAGTTAGTTAGCTACTGTCTTTCTTAGTTTATTTAGATTCCATAGATACAACCGTGACAAAACCCCAAAAGATATTTACGTCTAGACATAAGTTAGAACTCGTTAGAGATTGGACAACGTCTATCCCTGAGGATTTGATCTGTGAGTTGTGCACTGGCAGCTAGATATAAATTTTTTGGCGCGGTTGCCGGGGATAGTTTAGCTTGTTTGATTTCGTATTCTAATTTCTGCTCTAGACACTTTTGATTTCCAAGTTCTTTGTTGCTCTTTTGACTTTCTCCTTTATCTTTGTCTTTTGTTCTAAGGTGCATGCACACTATGAGAACTCATAGAAGAACCGTACCGCTACTAAACGATATCGACAAACACGAGAGAGAACTCCGAAGACTCAAAACAAACTTAAGGTTGGCCGAGAACGACCACCCGAGAGATCAACTAAACCGCGATCAACTAGATCGCGAGGATGACCGTGATTTTTCGGATTATGAAGAAGATCAAGAGGCTGTCCATGGTGCTAATGACCAGCCACATCTCGATCCCGAAGAAAACCATAACCAAAACCGAAATGCTGAAAATCCGAGGCGACGACTTTCTATACCGAACATGAATAATTTTGGGATCAAACCTCAAATCATTGCTTTGGTAAAGCAAAATCAAATTCATGGAGTTGCAACCGAGCATCCGATGGAGCACATCGAGTTGTTTGAAGAGATATGCGGAACGGTGAGAACGAACCAAGTTCCCGCCGACTATTTGAAGTGTAAGCTTTTTCCTTTTTCTTTGACCGATAAAGCTCACCGTTGGTTGAAATCTTTGCCCGCATGATCTATTACTAATTGGGAAGAGTGTAAAGCCGCCTTCCTTAATCATTTCTACACCAAGTCGAGATCCAACTCATTGAGAAACAAATTCCAAAGTTTTCATCAACAATCGGTGTTGTCTTTCCATGAAGCGTGGGAACGTTTCAAAGAGTACGTGAGAGATTGTCCTCATCACGGTTTCTCCGATCCGAATTTGCTCAACACTTTCTACAGAGGATTACTACCGAAATATCAACTGTCTCTCGACACGGCCATCAATGGAGACTTCTCCATGAAGACCATCAACCAAGGAAGAGCCCTCATCGAAAGTCTTGCTACGTCAGATAGCAACAATTCTCCCGGCTACGATAAATCGACTAGATCAAATGTGTTGGAATCCAAGGAGATAGACGATCTAAAGAACATGATGAACCGACTTCTCAACAACCAAAACCGCCAAGTACATGCTTGTGAAGCTACTGTTGGAGTCGACGGTGACACTTACTACGAACCCGACAACAATGGTTCGTATTCTCAAGAAGAAGAAGTTAACTATGTGGGAGCACAAAGTCAATACCAAAGCCGTTTCAACAGCATCTTCCGCAACGCCAACTTCAACAACCTCTCATATCGAAATCCGAACGTGAAGAACCCTCAAGATCAGCCTTATCCACAACAATCGAAGACCATAATACAAAAACCGGTTCCAAAATGGGAACTATAGAGGAAATGAAAACTTCCAACCGAGACAGCATTTCAACGCTCAAGCCGCTCCTTACAACAACTCAAACACGCAGAAACAAGGTACCTCTAACTCTCAACTTGCTGCCCAAATAGCGAAGTTCGAACAATCGATTCAACTCCTCGCTCAAAGCAACGAGAAGACGACGAAAGACTTTAACGTCAAGTTCGATTGTATTTACAACGACTTGAATGTGAAACTTGAATCTCTTTCAACCCATGTCAAGAAGTTGGATATGCAAGTCTCTCAAACCGCTGACTCCACTAAGAGACCGAGAGGAATTGTACCCGGAAGAGTGGAAAACAACCCGAAGAGATTTTCCAACGTGATTTCCACCATACCCGAGAAGGAAATCGATGCTAAGATGGAACCTATAGAAGTTCCAAAATTCGTCCCACTCTATGGACAAGTCATTACCGAATCCAAGATGATCCAAAAAACACCATTCGAGGTACCGAAACTAATCCCGCTTCGAAGGCTTAGAAAAGCCGATGATCCGAGACGTTTTGTTTTTCTTGTTGGATTTCGGGAATTTATTTTGCAGATTGTTTGTGTGATTCCGGAGCCAACATCAACATCATGTCTAAGCCATTTGCCGAGAAACTCGGTATAATAAATCTCACGCCATCTACCGTGAGTGTAATTTTTGGGGACTCATCACAAAAGATACCCGAAGGAGCGATCCATGATCTTCAAATACTTATTGGAAACAAGATCGTTTCCGCTGATTTTCAAGTTCTCGAAATGGAACAAGACAAGGATAGACCATTGATTTTTGGTCGACCCTTCTTAGCTACCGTTGGCGCCATCCTTGATCACGCCAACCGTCAAGGCGTCTTCTTGAATGTGGATCGAAGGAGGCTCTATCCTACTGTCCCGGACGAAATTCAAAACCCGAGGGACGAATATAGGATGAAAAACTCGATTTTCCCTAAAGGAATAGAGAAAGACGAGTCGACTAAGACGGAACAACCCAAGGTAAGTCCACCGTTCACTTCTGAACCATTTGCAAAAATCACGATTAAAATTCCACCAGATTTAAAAGACACAAAGGATGAGAAAGTGGAAGGAATGATTGAGAAGACGAAACAAGCTCTTCGAGAAGTGAAAATTTCGAAAAAACGGGGAAAGAAGAAGGTGATACCGAAGAAAGGCGAAACACGTCATAAACAAGACGATGCCAAAGGAACATTTGTTCCCGAGACATCTACTGCTCATGCCTAGTCTCACCAAAAAGTCGAGCTAACGACTTTAACCAAAAGCGCTTGATTGGAGGCAACCCATTCAGTACGTTTTTCTTTTAATTTTTATTTCTTTCTCTATTGACGTTTTTCTTTTTATGATTTCAGGCTTTATATAAAAACCAAAAACCCCAAAAAGATTCAAAAAAATCAGAAAACACAAAACAAAATGAAGACGACGTTCGAAACGGATCGTGAAAAGACGAAGGAACAAAGGAGAAAACGACCCGAGAAGAAGAGCGCCTGGCCGCGGCTGGAAGCGGTGGACCCGCGGCGGAGGGCCAGTCGACCATGCCAGCGTTAGCCAGACCCGCGGCGAGAAGACTCTTGGCTGTGGTCGCTCAAGATGGACCCGCAGCCAGCCTCATTTTGTCCCGAACTTCATCTCGACGATTCCCAATCGTTCCCGACACTAAACCGTGCAATCCAGAACATGTTCCTGATGTGAAATTGAACCAAACCCGGTTTAATTCTCGTGTCCCGCTAAGGTAAGTCACAAATGTTTTTGAAAAACAGAAAACTTCTTTTTACATAAAAATAAATTTTTAAAGAACAAAAAGAGAATTTCAAGATTCAAGCTCTCTTTCTTCTTCTCTTCTAAAAGACTTGGAGATTTTGTGCAAGAACAACATTTTTCAATTCAAAAGCTTTTTCGAAAATTCTTCGGTCCATTCTCACTCTTTTTCGGAGAAGATTTCAATTCCTCACTCATCCCGTCAATTCCAACAAGATACGAACTGAAATCCCTACTTTTTCATTTGAACATAAACCTAGTGTTCTTCTTGAATTCACTAGATCTATGTCTTTGATGGTTAGAAATTGTTAGAGAACTCTAGATTGAACTTATAGAATGATTAGAACTTCAATTTTAGCACTTAATTCCTTTGGATTTGAGATTTTTGTGATTTGGAATTTTCAAGCTTAAATAGAAACGAATTTGGAGATTAATTTTGAATAATTTGAACTAAGTCTAGTTTATATCGTAAATTAGAAAGCAATAATCTACTGAAATTTGCATAAAGTTGAACTTAAAATCGATATATAAATTTTTTTATGCAAGAACATCAAAAACCCAGAATTCACGATCATGAACTCGATTTGTTTGAACTTGTGATCAAATTCTCTCGTTTGATTGATTGAATTGATACTAGAATTAATGTCTTCGTATAACGAAATTTTTCAATCACAACCATATTCATGCTTTTTCAAAAATTGTTTTATATTTTTTAGGAACAATGAACCACAAGAGAATGAGAATAACTCGCTCAAAGAAGATCGGTTACATAGGAGACTCATCCCGGAGATTAACCACTAATCGGACCGAGGGGAGCGAAGAGAGCTCGGATACACGAAGCGTAGGAGATGACACAAATCTTGGCGAGTCGACAACGCTCGACTAGAACTCATGTGCCACCACCGCGACGTGACCCGACACCTTCTCCTCCTCGCCAACTAATACATTTTCCCAAAGATTGCACACTCTAGATCGGTAAGAACGTTGGATTGATCTTTGACTCCAAATGACACCACGAAGAAAGATGCTAAGGCATGAGTGATGAACTCGAAAATCCTTAGGCCCAGACTTGCGGTGAAGATTTGAAACAAGGGGGTGACTTCTATGGCTGATCGAACTCGCGGTGAAAGGATGACAAGGCGTGAGAGATGACTCCCGAAAATCCTTGTGCCCCTTAACCGCTTACAACGAATTCAACGAGACAAAGGGTTGAAGGCTGCGTCAAATGCTATGAACGGCACTTGATAAACCGAGTTTATTTGTTGGCTAACCACCAAGAGATCGAAAGTTCACAAAGGAACAAAATAGAAACTTCTCTAAAATAATTTGATAAAAAGATGAATGATTTCGACAATGGGGGGGGGAGAGTTTATAAAGAAGAAGCAAGTGAAGTAGTCAACAAGACTATTCTCGAAAATCACACACGACTAAAATAAATAGAGTTTCGACTAAGACTAAAAATAGTTGAATGACTCTTCGGATGCTTTGACTTGTTTCCACCGAAAAAGTCCCTCGGAATAATCCCTCGGAAAAGTCCCTCCGGAAAATCCCTCGGAAAAGTCCCTTGGAATTCAACTTGAGATTGGACCGAAAAGTAAGTGCAAGCCGTTACCTCGTTAAAACTGATAAACTCAAATGTAATACCCTAAAGTACTAACAACTTTGTCGATTGTAATACTTAGGGGTCGAATCTACAGAGACTCAAGAATCACACAATATATTTTAAGGGTTGAATTAAGCTAAGTGATCAATGTAATTGAAAGCAATAACGTAGATTAAACTTATTGTGAATTCGATGGAGGAAAGATAGGTTCAAGGTATTTCTCAGGATATCAATGAATGCAGACAAACTAACTAGTCAGGGTTCAGGTTATGCACGGTTCTTGAACTCAAATCACTAAGCTATAATTAACCAATTGTCGTTGCGAGCATTATCTAAATCTAAATCCCATAATCCCAAATCCTAAAGATCTAAACCAGCTTTAAAGTTCAGGTTTGATATGTTCATAAAACAACTAAACCAAATCTCTATGCGGATAGCTATTTTGTTCACCCTAAGTTATGTCAGATTATCAATTGCACTGTCGTGCCTAATCGATTAACCTAAGATCTAAGTTCCAGATTCGTCAACCTAGAATTAGCTTTGAGAACAACCTATGGTGAAGAACTAATTCAGATTATGAACCTTAATCAACCAATTAACCTAACATTCAAAGAGATCCTTTATGAGAACCCTAAACCTAAAGGAGATCTACTCAGACATGATCAATGGAACAAAAATCATAGATGAATATAATTGCATAAAATAAATCAATAAGAAACTAGAGTTCAGAGTTGTCTCCCAAAAATCCTGGAACAAATCTCTCTCAAAGTATCTAGAATAAAATAAAGCTTAATGGCCAAAGTGGCTGAAAAACCTAATTAATACTCCTAAAACACGTTTTTGAGCTAATTGTAATTATTAATGTCTCTTGGACCAAGGTGCAAACTTCAAACATGTTAAAAAGTCACGTTTCCTTCTTCCTGAAGTGGGTATCGGTCGACACCATTAGTGGTATCGATCGATACCAAGCTTGCGTGTCGACTCTTCTGCTCGCCAGATTGGACTGTCTTCACGAAAACTGGCATAACTTTTGATCGCACCGTTGGAATGGCCTCAAACAACTTCCAAATGAAAGCTAATCCATCGATCTATTTGGTATCCAAATTTTAGCTCAATCCATCGGTGGTAAGTTCTTCAACGAATGCCAAACTTCTGACGTCTCTGCATGACTTTGCATCTCCGTATGCTCATTTTCACTCAAAACGGCTCATTTTCTCCCAAAGTCAACTAAAACCTGAAAAGACTCGAAAAGACTCCAAAATACTAGAAAGACTCTATAAATAAGACCTATATCATGGCTAAAAACGGGTAAAACCATGATATATCAACTCTCCCAGATTTAGCCTTTGTTTGCCCTCAAGCAAACATAAAGCTAAACAAGAGAAAGAGGTTTGAAAAACACGGAGACTCACTTGTTCTTGAAACATTGCAATGACCCTTTTTCTTAGTGCTCCATATATCACGTAACCAGTTCCAAATCTAACCACCATGTACTTCTCCGTAGACATTCGCAGCTTCCCAGACTACACACATTATTTCACAGCATCGTCCAATAAAGCCCTCATCGCCAATTTCATCGCTGTAATTAATGCCAAGAACCTTCTAGACTCTTTTCCATACAATATCATGAAAAAAGAACCACCTAATGTTCACACTTTTTGGTATTGGTTCCTTTCCCCACGACTTATTTCACATCATGTTCTCTTGCATATACATATTAAGGTTCGAAACGCGAGTATTAATGGTGTTTGCCACCGAATCCCCGGTTCTTCCCTCAAAAGTAATCAAAGGTGTAGGCGAATAGTGGTATCACAGGAAAGGTTCCTAACCTCGCTTCCACCTTTGTGTGATCATTCCTTCTGAGGTTGAATAATGGGATCGCTGGAAATTTTTCTATCTCTCTACTCAGAAGAAAATCATTTCATCTTTTCATGCTTTTATCTATTAACTTATAACAAGGGAGAGGAATACCATTACTTTCTACACATGGGTTTCTTTGTCAGATATGAATGAGGAATCAAGCTCTATGAACATCAACCACATCGATGAAGTGCAAAACTTAGATCAGGCTTTAATGGACTATGTTGGAAACATGGGTGTTTTCTAGTAACTGATCAACCTTTGGAATTTTCATTAGTCCGATCTAGAACTGATTTTGTAACAGTGTTCACTTAGAAGCAAGGTCAGCACAATAGATTCAAGAAAAAGATCATCATCTCCAACAAGTTTTGACTCAATAAAAATTTTTTTGACTAAAAAACGACTGACTCTAAGAAAAACAAACTCAATGTCAGCAACTACCTCCCCCAGACTTGAACAACACTGTCCCCAGTGTTATCTAGTCTAGAGTCGGTAAAAGAAACCAAAAGAACTGAGTGGAGACGTGAAAAGCGACGAAGTTACCGGATTGGGGTCGTGGTGTCGACCGACACACAGCATTGGTATCGATCGATACCAGGCCTAGGTCGACACAGGTGACTTCTTTTCATCGAGGCAACCGAATGGTATCGACCGATACAATTATTGGTATCGATCGATACACTCCGTTTTATCTGATTCACGCACAACACAAGACACAAAAAAACTAGAAAAATAAAAGACTCATATATATGTACAGACTTACCAGTCGGTTGCCTCCCACCAAGCGCTTGTTTTACGTCGCTAGCTTGACTTTACGGACGATCATGAGGTGGGCGCATCATCCAGAGGTACCATGTGTCCTCTTGGAATCTCGGCTTTCGCCCAATAATGTTTTACCCTTTGTCCATTGACAGTGAACTCTTCGCCTGATTTACTCAGCATGACAAATGCACCGTGTGGTCTGACCTCCTTGATCGTGAAAGGTCCTGACCAACGAGAACACAATTTTCCAGGAAACAATTGCAAACGAGGGTTATACATAAGTACCTAGTCATTGGGTTCAAAGTGTCTAGAGAGGATCTTTTTGTCGTGATACGCCTTGGTCCTCTCCTTGTACAGCTTCGAGTTCTCATAGGCATGATGCCTAATCTCATCCAGCTCATTCAGTTGAATTAATCGCCTCTCAGCAGCAGGCTTGATGTCAAATTTCATCATCTTTGTAACACATGCTGCCTTATGCTCGATTTCCACTGGAAGATGACAAGCTTTCCCATATAGCAAGTGAAACGGTGTAGTCCCGAGTGGTGTCTTGAAAGCAGTCATGTAAGCCCACAGTGCATCATCCAGCCGTGCAGACGAATCCTTCCTTGTAGTACCCACAATCTTTTCCAGAATCTCCTTGATCTGCATGTTGGAAACCTCAACTTGCCCTCTAGTCTGAGGATGATAAGGAGTACCCACACGATGATTCACACCATGCTTCTTCAGCTGCTTCTCGAAGACCTTGTTAATAAAGTGAGTGCCACCATCACTTATAACAATCCGAGGTACTCCAAATCGAGGGAAAATGATACTCTTGAACAGCTTAGGGACCACTGAAGAATCGTTGGTGGGACTAGCAATTGCTTCCACCCACTTATATACATAGTCCACAGCAACCAAGATGTACCTGTTCTTATATGACGAAGGAAAGGGACCCATAAAATTGATGCCCCAACAATCAAAAACCTAAACCTCAAGGATGAAGTTCGGTGGCATCTCATGTCTCTTACTGATCTTCCCTCTCCGTTGACAAGCATCACACTGCGAGATAAATGTCTGAGCATCCTTGAACATAGTAGGCCACCAGAAGCCTGCTTGAAGAACTTTGGACACTGTCTTGAAAGTAGCAAAGTGTCCAGCATATTCAGACCCATGACAATGAAACAAAATCTCAGGTACCTCAGATTTTGCAATGCATCTCATGTAAATCCCATCAGAGCAATGTTTGTACAAGTAAGGTTCATCCCAAAAGAATCTCCTGATGTCTCGTTGAAACTTCTTCTTGTCATAGTTCTTAAGATGCTTTGGCTCGATGTCTGCAGCAAGGTAATTGGCAATATCAGCATACCATGGTTGATCAGGAACAGCTACAGCAGCCAAACACTCATCAAAAACACCATCTGGATCCATAGAGAAGACCGGCCCTGAAATCGCAGGGTATCGACCGATACCAGTGGGGTATCGATCGATACCAAAACCTGCAGTTCGTGAAAATTGCAGATTTTCGGCAAGAACGCTCTAGAACCCGGTCTCGATGAAGTAGATGTTCTCTTCTGGTAGAAAATCATCAATAGGAACATCTCCATCGATCCTCATTCGCGACAGATGGTCAGCAACCCCATTCTGTATGCCCTTCTTGTCCTTAACCTCAATGTCGAAACCTTGTAGAAAAAGAACCCAACGACAAAGGCGAGGCTTGAAATCATCTCCAAATAACGCTTCATATGTGGCTAAAAGAAATGGTCTTGCAAAATAAGAAGAGTTTTGGCTACGCCAAAGTGTCCCATCAAGACACCACCGTGTGCTTTCCTAACAAGAAGATCTCGCAAAGAAGAGTTAGGAATACAAAGACGGTTCTCATAAAATAAGAAACCATCACTTCTAAAGTATTTTCCCGAAGCAAATTTTTCACAAGAAATAAATACTTCCTGGAAATCAGAATCGGATGCATATGCTCCTTTGATCATCTCAAACCCGAGTATCTTGGCATCAAAAGTTGATATCAACGTGTATCTCCGAGATAATGCATCGGCCACCACATTCTCTTTGCCTTGCTTGTACTGGATTACGTACGGAAAGGTTTCAATGAACTCCACCCACCGAGCATGTCTCTTGTTCAGCTTTTGTTGGCTCTTCAAGTGTTTAAGCGATTGATGATCGGTGTGGATCACTAATTCCTTCGGCCAAAGGTAGTGTTGCCAAGTCTGGAGTGCACATACTAAGGCATAAAGCTCTTTGTCGTAGGTTGGGTAGTTGAGAGTAGCTCCACCGAGTTTCTCACTGAAGAAAGCTATCGGCTTCTTTTCTTGCATCAACACGGCTCCTATACATATACCAGAAGCATCACATTCAATCACAAATGTTTTCAAGAAATCTGGTAAAATAAGAAGAGGGGCTTGAGTAAGCTTGTGTTTTAGAAGCTGGAAGATATCCTCTTGTTCTTGTTCCCATCTAAAGCCCACGTCCTTCTTGATGACTTCGGTTAGTGGCGCGGCTATGGTGCTGAAGTCCCTGACAAACCGTTGATAAAAACCCGCTAAGCCGTGAAAGCTTCGGACTTCTCCAACCGTCTTAGGGCTCGGCCAATCTCGGATCGCCTTGATGTTTTCCTCATCGACCTGTATACCCTGTGAACTCACCACGAAACCTAAAAAGACCAAATTATCTGTAAAAAAAGAACACTTCTTCAAATTACCAAAAAGATGTTCTTTCCTAAGCACATCTAGAACCTTCCGCAAATGATCTACGTGTTCGTCTAAGGTTTTGCTGTAAATCAATATGTCATCGAAATACACAACAACAAAGACACCTATAAAAGACCTAAGAACATGATTCATTAAGTGCATGAAAGTACTTGGTGCATTAGTAAGACCAAAAGGCATAACAAGCCACTCGTACAAACCATGTTTGGTTTTGAAAGCGGTTTTCCACTCATCACCTTCCTTCATCCAGATTTGGTGATAACCACTTTTCAAATCAATTTTCGAAAACATAATAGACCCATCCAGTTCGTCTAACATGTCATCTAACCTAGGAATGGGATGGCGATACTTTACCGTGATGTTATTGATGGCTCGGCAGTCTACGCACATCCTCCAAGATCCGTCCTTTTTAGGCACTAGTAAAACATGAACTGAACACGGACTCATGCTTTCCCGGATATGACCTTTCTCCATAAGTTCATCAACCTGTCGTTGGAGCTCCTTGGTCTCAACCGGATTGGTTCTGTAAGCTGGCCGGTTTGGAAGTGAGGCTCCGGGAACAAAATCAATTTGATGATCGATCTCGCGGATCTGTGGTAAGCCGTCTAGGCTATCTTCCGGAAAGACATCAGAATATTCCTGCAAAAGAGAAGACACACTACTCGGAATATCCGGCTCGGGGTTAGTCATGCTTGTGAGAGCATCCTTAAAAATAAGCAAGACAAACATTTGCTTAGTGATGAGAGCATGCTTAATCTCACTCGGCCTCACAAAAAGAGATTCATTCCTCACGGGTTTACTCTCAACGGCCTTTGACTTGGTTTTTCTCGAACTCTCACTCTCATTTTTAGTAGAAATAGTGTTTGGGGGTTCACTCACATTGGTTTTGCCTTGGTTTTGCTCAAGTTTGAGCTGATCTAGATAGACTTCGTGTGGGGACAATGGTGCAAGAGTGATCTTCCGACCCTTGTGCTTGAAGGAATGCTTGTTGGTGTAACCATCATGGACTGCCCTTGGATCGTACTGCCAAGGTCTTCCAAGTAGGTGATATATCATGGTTTTTACCCCTTTTAGGCCATGATATAAGTCCGTTTTATAGAGTCTTTCTGCTATTTCGTAGTGTTTTATAGTCTTTTACAGGTCTTAGCACATTTGGAGCATAATTGGAGATATTGGAGCTTTCTAGAGCATTTTGGAGCGAAGCTGAAGTTCGTGTTGCTGAGTACCCGATTTCAAGTCAAGCATCGATCGATACCTCCCTGGTATCGATCCACACTCATCACAGCAGACACGACCCGCGACAACTCTGAACTCATGTTTTCTATTGATTTCTTTAATGATCTATTTAATCATGTTGCTTTCAATCTCCATGTCTGAGTAGATCCACTTTCGGTTCAGGGTTCTCATAAGGGTTTTCTCTGAATGCTAGGTTGATTAATTTATTAGGATTCACCATCTGAATTAGTTCTTCGCCTTAGGTTGTTCTCAAAGCTAATTCTAGGTTGACGAATCTGGAACTTAGATCTTAGGATAATTGATTAGGCACGACAGTGCGATTAATTACCTGATAGAACCTTAGTTGAGCAAATTGATTATTCGCAAAGAGATTTGGTTTAATTGATTTGTGAACATATCAAACCTGATATTAAAGCTGATTTAGACTTTAGAATTCGCAAAGAGATTTGGAATTATTAGGATTTAGATAATTCTCGCAACGACAGTTGGTTAATTATATCTTAGTGATTTGAGTTCAAGAACTGCGCTAAATCTGAATCATGTTAGTTAGTTTATCTGCATTCATTGATTTCCTGAGAAATACCTTGAGCCTATCTTTCTCCAATTGAATTACAACACTTTTAATTTCTGCACTGCTTTCAATTACATCTTTTGGCTTAGCTTAATTTGATACTATATAATCTATTGTGCGTCTCTGTGAGTCTTTGTGGTTCGACCCCTAGCTATACTATAACTATTGCTTTAGTACTTTTAGGGTATTAATTTGAGCACATTAGTAGGATATGACCGGCCTCCATAGGTAGCACATCACAAACGATCTCGTCCTCATATCGACCAAGTGTCAAAGGTACCGAGACTTGACGGGTAAGTTTGAGCTGCCTTTGGTTATTCAACCATCTAAGGCTATACGGTAGCGGATGTCTCCTAGTTTCCAAGTTCAATTTTTCCACCAAAGTTGTGCTAGCAACGTTGGTACAGCTGCCTCCATCGATAATATATAAGACTACATTCCTTTTAACAAAGCACCGGGTGTGGAATAAGTTCTCCCGTTGTTCATCCTCTATGACTTGTTCTTGAGAAAGAAGAACACGCCTAGCTACAAGTAGCTCTCCCTCAACCGCATGTTCCTCATCATCGTCATAGATAGGTGCGGAATCAAGCTCCTCTTCATCATCGGTCACGATCTCACCACTGTCCAACATCATCATGGCACACTGATTTGGACACTTGTTGGCATAGTGACCCTTTCCCCTACACTTAAAGCATTCAACGTCACGGTTACGAACAGAAGTAGTCTCGGCCTTACCCTTATAATCATGTCCGGACGAACTAGGCTTGAAGTCCGTCTTTGGTTTGGAATTGGCCCGGGCGGATAGTTGGATTTCTCTCCCTTGGAATAGATCGGTTTCGAACTAGAATCATAAGGTTGTCGTTAGACACCTTTCCTCGTGAGCTGTTGCTCCACTAAGATTGCCTTATGCAACATCTCCTCCACAATCGTATAAGATTGCATCTCCATCCGATTCTGCAAGTCACGGTTCATTCCGCTTAGGAATCTAGCCATTCTCGCATCATCTGACTCGTCAACATCGGCTTTAAGCATGAGATTTTCCATCTCTTGGAAGTAGTCATCCACGCCCTTACTTTCTTGTGATAGCCGTCACAACTTTTGGTGTAGTTCGCGGTGGTAGTGAATTTGCACAGACTGTTTCCTCATCAACATGGTCATCTCGTCCCATGTCTCAACGGGGTTCTCTCCATTGCGTCTCCTGTTAGTAACCAATTGATCCCACCAATCAAGAGCATAGTCATGAAATTTAGTCGCGACTAAGCTGACCTTCTTTTGTTCGGAATAGTTTTGTGATATATCATGGTTTTTACCCTGTTTAGGCCATGATATAAGTCTTTTTTATAGAGTCTTTCTAGTGTTTTGTAGTCCTTTAGAGTCTTTTACAGGTCTTAGCACGAATTGGAGCATTATTGGAATTATTGGAGTTCTATGGAGCATTCTGGAGCGAAAGTGAAGTCTGATGACTAAGTGTCCGATCTGAGCGACAAGCATCGATCGATACCCCCTGGTATCGATCGACACCCATCGGAGAAATCATGGGCCGCGACTTTTTATGAAGTTTTGGAGAATTGCAAAAGTGCCCAGAAGACTCTGATACTTACAAGAAGACCCCAAGTCGTGATTTAGGTTATAAATAGGATTTTACAGCCACTTGTTTAGGAAAAGCTTTATTTTCTATACTTTGGTTTTGAGACAAGTCTGATTTCCCTTCGTCCGAGATCAGACCTCAAGAACCCTTTGTTATTATTTTATTGATGATTTATTCAAACATGTCTATAGATTCAATTGCCATGTCTGAGTAGATTCACTTTAGGTTTAGGGTTTTCTCATAAAGGATTTCTTTGAATGCTAGGTTAATTATCTGTTTAGGATTCACTATCTGAATTAGTTATTCGCCTTAGGTTGTGTTCAAAGCTAATTCTAGGTTGACGAATCTGGAACTTAGATCTTAGGATAATTGATTAGGCACGAGAGTGCGATTAATTACCTGATAGAACCTAGGGTGAGCAAATTGATTATTTGCAAAGAGATTTGGTTTAATTGATTTGTGAACATATCAAACCTGATATTAAAGCTGATTTAGAATTTAGGATTCGCAAAGAGATTTGGAATTCCTAGGATTTAGATTTAGATAGTTTTCGCAACGAGAGTTGGTTAATTATATCTTAGTGATTTGAGTTTAAGAACCGTGCATAATCTGAATCCTGTTAGTTAATTAGACTGCATTCATTGATTTCCTGAGAAAAACCCTGGGCCTATATTTCCTCCATTGATTTACAACTCCTTTAATTTCTGCATTGTTTTTAATTACATTTATTGATTTAGCTTATTTCGGATCTATATAATCTATTGTGTGAGAACTGAGTCTTTGTGGTTCGACCCCTACCTGTACTACAACAACCGCTTTAGTATCTGCTAGGGTATTAATTTGAGCGTATCAAATTTGGCGCCGTTGCCTTGAACTCAATTTCGCCGTTAGATTTTAGCTAAGAAATTCGTCTAAATCGCCCGAGTATCGATCGATACCCTTGAGTATCGATCAATACCCGACATATATTTCAGTTACTTACGTTCTTGATTTTCTGTTTTCAGGTGCATGCCTAATCGAGAAACCAGAAGCAACAAGAACGCTGAGCTAGTTGATCTATCACTGGAACAACTAGCACTTGTGGAACGCACGAACAAGAAAGCAAAGCAATCAGCTAAGATGAACAACAATCAGTTAGTTCGTGATGCAGCTGGAGCTTACAGAGACCAAGAGGGTCGGTTGTGCAATGAGCAAGGACAACGTCTGAATGGAGAGGGGATCGTCATACCACCTGCTCCTGTTGTCGCTGTCAATGTCGCTGGGAACGCGAGGAATGATGTGGTAGTCTGTGGAAGGACGATTGGTGAATACAATAGGCCTGACCAATTTTTCGCCAATCGTTCAGCAATTCGCCCTCCTGCGTTCGAGAGGAATGACTTTGAGCTGAAGCCTGCTTACTTTACTCTTGTGGGACAGCATCTCTTTCATGGTCTTCCTCATGAACATCCGATGGACCATGTGGAGAGATTCGAGGACTTGGTCACTAGCATCAAGAGCAATGGAGTGTCCTATGACTATCTCTTCTGCAAGCTTTTCCCCTACTCTCTGGGTGGAGAGGCTACTTACTGGCTGAGGCAGCTACCTCCTAGTTCGCTAACTACATGGGAGGACACTAAGAGAGCCTTCCTGATTAACTTCTATGACGATGCACGATCTGAGGATCTGAGGAATAAGATCTCCACCTTTTCTCAAGGACCTACTGAGGCGTTCAAGGCTGCTTGGACAAGATTCAGATCGTACCAGAGAGATTGTCCACATCATGGATACTCTGATGTGCAACTGCTGGGTATCTTCTTTAGAGGAGTAGATTGGAGATATCAAATGGCTCTGGACTCTTCGAGCAATGGTAATTTCAACACTAGGTACCCTGAGGATGCTTATGTGTTGATTGAAAACTTTGCATCTAGTAGTAGCACCAAGAGCGCAGACTTCGAGCGCAAGAAGCTGGCTGGTAACATGGATGGGTCGCAGATCGCTGAAGTCAAAGCTCAGCTGGATTCTATGCACAGTCTTCTGCTGGGAAAGACAACAAAGGCCGTCCACTTTGCTGCTGAGAATGAAGTGGAAGATTGTAACTACGTTGGTGGTTCTGGTCTTCAGGGTCAGCGATTTGAGTACAACACCAATCGAAACTTCACCAACTATGGTCAGCAAGGAGGGTACCAATCCCCACCACCCAAAACTCCTGAGAGTAAGATTGAGGCTATGCTTGAACAGCTGGTTCAAGGGCAGGAGAAGATGACGGTAACCTTCAATGGGAAAATGGATGATTTGTACACCGATTTGAGTGGAAGGATCGAGTCTCTAAAGACAATCCACATGATGCTGGAGACGCAAGTAGCTCAGACTGCAGCAAATTCCAAGGGAAAGGCGGTTCATTCACACAATGCACACGTCAATGCCATCAGCTCATGTGCATAAAATTTCGATGAAACTCCTGAAATCGCACAAGCATCGATCGATACTCCCCAGTATCGATCGATACCAGCCCAGACGTCTGCTCGAATGGATCCAAAAACCCGTGTATCGATCGATACCAAGGCGATTTCTGAGGAGACACATGATATTTCGACTGAGGTGCCTCAAGTAGCAGCAGCACGATTCAATATCGCCCAATTTTGGGAAGACTATGAAACGAAGTGTCAGGCAGCGATAGCTAAGAAACGAGCTAAGAAAAGAGCTCGCAACCCCAAGAAGGAGAATCCTGTACCTAAACACCTCAGAGATCCCATCTCTCCAAAGCAGCTGCGTGGCTTTTAGAAGATGGTAAGAAGGATTTCCCCTGATTCAACCTTTGAAGAAGCTCTAGAGTGTCGTCCTCTGCTAAGTCACTTCAAAGATTGCAGAGAAACTGAGGAAGAGATTAAGGCACTCTTCATTAAGGCTAGAGGTCCACCTCCACTGAGACAGCTGACCCAAAGAGAAGATCCAGGGAAATTTGCGGTTCCATGCTCCATCTCTGGAGTTGATTTCAAAGAGTCTCTTGTCGACTCAGGGGCTAGTGTCAATGTCATCTCAAGGGAAATCGCAGAGCGGTTGGGGGCTGATATTCGATCACCAAAGGTATCTATCACACTCGCGAACAACTCCACCTCACTTCCACATGGTACAATCTCTGCTCTACAGGTCAAAGTAGGAGATTGTCTGGTGCCGACTGATTTTCAGGTTGTGGAGATGGGTGCGATATCTCGTATGCCTATACTCCTAGGACGACCGTTCATGGCTACTGCTGGCGCGATCATAGACACGCCTAATAAGAGAATCTCTTTCTCTTACATAGACGGAGGAGTTTACTATGATGTCATTCCCCCTAGGAGTGCTCCCACACATGTCTCTAGCATCGAGGTTGTCACAGGAGAGTCGCTAGCGATTGATAGTTTGGAAGAACCTCCTGATGAGCCTACTGTCGCAGACGTTCCAGCTGAACCGCCCAGCATCCCCAAAGAAGTTGCCAAGAAAACTAAGGCAACAAAGAAGAAGGCCAAGAGCAACAAAGTCGAGAATCCCCAAGTCACTTTAATACCTCAGAAGTGCGATGGAGATTTGATTGAGTACAAAGTGAAGTGCAAAGGAGCCTTGAAGCCATTCTCTAAGGCTAGAATTCTTCTTACCTCGGAGCTAAAAGAGAAAGGCAAAGAGTTCGTGGAAGGCATGTTGAGCAGAACTCTGAAGCTAGCAATGTCGAGTTGTGGAGCCTGTTTTGGTGCAAGCTCTCACTCCTATCCAGTCTGAAGGGCGTTACAGTCAAGCTATTGACGTTAAACGAGCACTTGGTGGGAGGCAACCCACTGGTGAGTCTGTTTTTGTGTCGTTTTTCTTTTTATTTTCGTTCGTTTTGAGTTTGTGTCAGGATAAACAAGGAGCAAAACTTGAAATCGCCTGAGTGTCGATCGATACCCTTCAGTATCGATCGATACCCTACGCGATTGAGAAAGGTTCGTCAAGTTGATTTAAGCCTGGTATCGATCGATACCCAGGCTGTGTGTCGATCGATACTTGACGTTCCAGCAAGGTAACTTCTTGTTTCTCTTCGTTTATCCTCTTCTTTTGTTTTATTTCACTGACTCTAGGCTAGATAACACTCGGGACAGTGTTGTTCAAGTCTGGGGGAGGTGTCTGCTGACATTGTGTTTGTTTTTCTTAGAGTCATAAAATAAAAAAAAATTGTCGTTTTATTGAGTCAAAACCTGTTGGAGATAATGATCCTGTGCTTGAACCTATTGATTTGATTTTGTTTTTGAGTGCACAGTGTTACAGGATTAGTTCTAGATCGACTAATGAAAAATCCAAAGACTGACCAGTTGACTAGAAAACATCCTTGTCTCCAGCAGAGTTCTTCTGAAGCCTGAGCCAAATTTTTGCACTTCATCAATGTGGTTAGTGCACAGTGTTTTCTTTTTCCTTAAACTTTTTTAATTATTACATACATCTATTTCTCGTCCTTGCTCGATTTATTTCACACTGGGGACAGTGTGATTTAATACCGGGGAGGATTTCATCACTTACTAATCACATTTTCTTTCATGAGTCTTTGCATTTTGCATTTTTCACGCTTTCTTTCAAAAATTTCAAGTTTTTTCAATAAAAGTAGGAATACGTTTTGAGGGAATGATGAAATAAATCCATGACAGTAGCCGACCATTGTGCTTCTACGCTATTTCCTAGTAACATGCTCTTCCATAAGTTGGTTCTAGAATAGGCGGTAGCTAGAGTTTATGTTAATGCGAAATATCTAGAGGACTTTAGACCGTAAAGATTCTTTAGGATGGAATATACTAGCTCTATTATACTTGGACTTTAACTTGACTTAATTTTCTCATCATAGGTTTACGCAAAGATAACGAATAATACATTCATGACGTTCTTTCACCTTTTACCATGCTTTGTCGTACCCGGATGGCCAGCTCATCTTTATTTGTTACCCCACCCAAAACTTAACCATTGTTCAGACCTCATGCATTCTCTCTTTGTGTTTTATGTGCAGATATGTGCAAAAACGACAGAGAGGGAGGAACGACACAGTTTCTAGTCACTAAAGTCGGAGATTATAGGCGATCGGTGGAGGTGAATTCAACAAAGACGAGAGCTTGGTTATGCCTTGAAAAAACTCAAAATCATGGTAAATTTTCGTGCCCATATGTTTCTATCTCAATAAAAGGCGTTTCCCCCTTTCAAAAAAAAAAAATCGAAAATAATTGAAAGGGAAAGGAAACTAGAGCCTAAAAAGAGTCTAGGTTGGCCAAAATACTTATGAGGCATCCATGGTTCGTTTATGAGAAGTCTGTCATTCCGAGTCCACAAAAAATTCTAAGTCTGGGGGAATGACAAAAAACTTATGTTTTTGGAGAAAGGAAGAAGTGCATCATTTTTACGCAAGAATATGTGACTAGAAGATGTGGTCCTCAATAGGTCCCTCCTCTTTTGGTTTTTTTGCATAATATCTCACACCCTACGGTGAGATTACGGTAACCCGAAACACTTTTAACCTCACCTCTAAATGCCTTTAATACATAGCCTCGATTGTCTTGGTTTGATCATTTTGATGAGAAGTTCATATTTGCACTTAATAAATTTAGAGAGCTAGTTGACCTGAATTTTGGATTTTGAAAGTTTATGTTTCATATGACGGATACCGTGGACTAGTGTTACAGAAAGGTTTGGTGAGAATTTTCTAGGCTAAGTTGCGATTAATGTAGTTCGATGGTTATGGTTTAGAAGGACGGTCTCCGAGATTTCTAGTTCCCTATGATTTTTGTTTGATCTTTCCGCGCTTTTGTTTTGTTTTGTGTGAGGACAAACAAATTCTAAGTCTGGGGGAGTTGATAACACCGTATTTTTACCTGTTTTACTATATAAAATCTTTAATAAGTGTTTCATTCGCTTTTATATGTTTTTTTACAGTTTTCGTATATTTTTAGTTTCAAGACACTTTTCAGGATACTTAGGCAAAAGCATTGTAAATTGGAGAAACATGAGATTTTCGGTTCAGAATCAAACCGTCAGAAGTTCAACTAACAAAGAGTTTCTTATTACCGTCTGATCCAACCCAATTTTGGAAATATTCAAGAAGGACCAGCTACCTTTCCATTCCAAGTGATTTGAGGACGATCCAACGGTTCAATCAAAAGATGCATCAAGATCAAGACGTCCTAGTTCACCTCGGGCAGAAGCCCTCCACCTGCGGCCAAGAGGTAGTTTGCCGTGGCCATAAGAGCTCCACCCGCGGCCAAGGTGTGTTTCGCTGCGGCCAGACACCATGGACCCGCGGCCAAGCCAATTTCGTCACGTAAGCCCAATTGCAAGGCCTGTTCAATTCCCGTCCACTCAAAACCCTAAAGACCTACGAAAGCAGAGCTAAAGACCTATAAATATGTGTTTTAGAGATCAAAAACCGTGTGCTTGCTTTTACACCATTTTAGATTAGTTTAGTTCTTACTTTTTGCTCTTTACTTTTGTCATTTACTTTTGAGATTGGTAGAGAAGTTTCGTCTTCCATCTCCTGCTCTTTATTTAATTATGTCATTTATTTCTATTATGTGAGAGTAATTTAACCGTTGGGTTTAAAGAGATTATCGAGGGGAATTCTATGTTCGATAAAGATTTCACAAGGTAAAACCCTAGCCGAATTCAAGAGCTCTTTCTTATATATCGTTGTTCGTCATGAACTAGAGGTTTATTCCTAGGTGTTAAAGAACCACCATAAGTGGTGAATCTAAACACCTGAATCGTTCATCTATAAGAGCCTGTCGCGTCGTAAGATACAAAATTATACTTACGGAGTATCGTGAACTAAGAAGAACCAGCGCGAACATCACGATTTTCTGCGCGGCCAGACACGAAAGCTACTGGTCGAGTATATAGATTGTTGGTACGTAGGATGTACCAAAGTAGGTTACACCGTCTATTATGTTCAGTTTGTGGAGTTAAACTCTAGAATCGTGTTAATAAGAGCTTAGGGGCCGTGTTTGAATCGAACATACCCTAAGAAATCCCTGTCGACCCAACACCGTTTTATTATTGTTTACAAATCGTTTTTCCCTTTTAGTTTATGCCATCAATTTTCATACCTAGTTTTACAAGCAATTTTCTGTAAACCTAAAAGTTCTTTACAATTTTTTTTACAAAAACCCTATAGAAACTTATTCTCATTCTAGACTTCTTTGCTAATTTTTTGTCTAAGGTCTCACAGAACTTTTAGGTTTACAAAATTAAAACCTGAAGTTTCGGAGAACAATCTGAGTATCTGACCGCATCAAGTCTCGGTCGAGAAATCGAAGTGAACAGCTAGTCCTCGGGTCTAGTGACGGGCGCTTCGTTTTTCACTTTCTCTAAATTCTTCACAATGATGCAAGCGAAACAAGCAAAGCGTGGATTGGCGGTGAATGGAATTGGAAGAGTAACAAGCTCGGCTTTGCGGACATTCGTCGCATTTGCTCTCGAGAATATGGTGTGCGCCAAGAGCTTGTGTACGAAGCGGACAGCGGGATGCATGAATAAGGAAGCCTTAGATCTTCTGTTTTCGTATACGCCTTGTCCCATTATGCGCCATAGATCTCTTTCGGGGTCCTCCTCGTGGTTAATCTCATCTAGATATTGAAGCTTCAAAGCTTCACAAAGTTTTGAAACGGTTAGCGAATAAGAGTATCCATGTGTGGTGAAAGTAAGTGTATCGTCCCTCGCTCTTGGATTAAAGCGTCTCTTGTAGCACATGGTGACGGTTGCTAAAACTTTCTTGGTGAGATCGTCGTAGGTGGGGAGATTTAGATCCATGAAAGGTCGTAGGTTAAGAGCATCGAGATACCAAATCACGTCTTCTCTAATCCCGATTGCATCAAAAGTCGAGTAATCTATATGTGGTGTGGATTTGATCTCCATTCTTCTGAGCTTCTCAAGGTAATCTATATTCGGGTCCATAGGCTGCTGGACATATCGCACTTTTTGTTTTGGTTCCGGAGGTGGCGTTAGTCCACGTGGAGGAGAAGGTGTCGGATCACACTGAGGGAGTGTAGCGCGAGTTCGAGTTTGCGAGTTCGAGATTGCGGTCGTCTTTGACTCATCACAAACTCGACTAGGTTAGTGTCATCCTACCCACTAGTTGTATCTGATCCACCTTGGCTCTCCTCGAGACGCCTAGTGATTGATCTCTAGGATGATTCTCCTACGTATCCGCTCCTCTTAAAGCGTGTTACACTACAAGAAAACAACGTTTTTGGCGACTGCAGAAGTAGTCGCAAATTAGTCGATAAAAGGTAAATTATGACTAACTAGTGACTAAACCATGTAGTCGTTAATATTTAGTCGCTAAAGTATGTAGTCGTTAAATTAGTCACCAAATGGCGTCTACTTGACGACTACACCACATGAACAATGTGTAGCCGTTCAATCATCGTAAATTAGTCGCAAAACTTTACGACTAATCGGCGACTACCTTTGCGACTAGTTAACGACTATAGAATGGTCTCGATGCAGTCGGATAGTTTTAGTCACTAAATAGTCGTAAAATTTAGTTACTATTTACCGACTATTGTATGACTAATTGAACGACTATTTGGCGACTAATAGGAACATCAAGTTTCGAAGATGTAAATATTTTGCGACTACTTAGCTATTCTTCTGTGACTATTTGGCGATTGTTTAGTGACTATATTCTTGTCAAAATAAGAATATGGTATGATCGATTGGTGTTTGCTTTGTTTCTGAAATGGTAACCTGTGTTACAAACTTAAAGTTACAAAATTAAAGAATTTTGATTCAAAATAACATTTGATTAAAAATATTAACTAAAGTATTCAAACACCATAACAAATGCCAAAACATAAACAAAAATAACAAGTTCACAAAAAAGGTTTATGAGTTCACAAAACAGGTTCAAAAAACAGGGATTAGTACACTACAAGAAAACAACATTTTAACGACTACAAATGGCGACTAAACAATTAGTCGCTAAACATTGCGACTACGTAGCCACTATTTACCGACTATTTGGCGACTAATACAATTTGGTCGTAATTGAGTCGCTGTTTTACGACCAAACAATATAGTCGCTATAGTAGTCGCTATTTGACGACTAATTTACGTCTACATTTAAGACGGGAAATAATAGTTGCTAAAATAGCGACTAATATGCGACTCTTACGCTGAGTCGCTTATTTACGACTACGGTTACGACTAATGTTTCCGACGGGAAACATTAGTCGCACAATATTCGCCATATTGGCGACTAATATGCGACAATTTCGGCGGGTCGTACATCAGTCGGTAATCAGTCGTAAAATACCGGTGAAAAACACGTGTTATTCGTTTTGGGGTTGGTGTAACGGCTTTATGCGATTATTGGGGTTGGTGTAACGGCTTTATGCGATTACTAGATGATATATCATGGTTTTTACCCTGTTTAGGCCATGATATAAGTCCTTTTTATATAGTCTTTCTAGTATTTTGTAGTATTTTAGAGTCTTTTACAGGTTTTAGCACGTTTGGAGCTTAATTGGAGTTTTTGGAGGATTCTGGAGCATTTTGGGAGAAAAGGAGCAGAGTCATGCAGAAACGTCAAAAGTTTGGCATTCGTTGAAGAAGTTTCCACTGATGGATTGAGCTCAAATTTGAACACAAGACAGATCAATGGATTAGCTTTCATTTGGAAGTGGTTTGAAGCCATTCCAACGGTGCGATCGAAAGTTATGCCAGTTTTCGTGAAGACTGTCTAGTCTGTCGAGCAGAAGAGTCGACGCATAGGATGAGTATCGACCGATACTACATAGTATCGACCGATACTGCTCGGGAAATAGGAAACACGACTTTTTAGAAGCCTAAAGACCCTGCAACCTGGCCCAGAAGACTTTAATACTTACCAGAAGGCCCAGAACGTGTTTTAACTTATAAATTAGGTTTTTCAGCCACCTGTTTAGGCTAAGCTTTATTTTATATACTCTGGGTTTGAGACAAGTCTGATTTCCCTTCGTCCGAGATCAGATCTTTAAACCTTCTTTGATTATTATTTGATGATTTATTCAGTTATGTCTATTGATTCAATTGCCATGTCTGAGTAGATCCACCTTAGGTTTAGGGTTTTCTCATAAAGGATTTCTCTGATTGCTAGGTTAATTATCTGATTAGGATTCACCATATGAATTATAGTTCTTCACCTTAGGTTGTGTTCATAGCTAATTCTAGGTTGATAAATCTGGAACTTAGATCTTAGGATAATTGATTAGGCACGAGAGTGCGATTAATTACCTGATAGAACCTAGGTGAGCAAATTG
>PKML01074393.1:369455-381287 GCA_002933935.1 Eutrema yunnanense
ATCATAGACACACCTAATAAGAGAATCTCTTTCTCTTACATTGACAGAGGGGTCTATTATGGTGTCATTCCCCCTAGGAATGCTCCCACACGTGTCTCTAGCATTGAGGTTGCCACAGGAATGTCACTGGCAGTTGATATTTTGGAAGAGCCTCCTGATGAGCCTACTGTCATAGACGTTCCAGCTGAACCGCCCAGCATCCCCAAGAAGAAGGCCAAGGCAACAACAAAGCAGAAAAAGGCCAAGAGTAAGAAGGTCGAGAATCCCCATGTCACTTTGACACCGCAGAAGTGCAATGGGAATTCAATTGAATACAAGGTCAAATGCAAAGGAGCCTTGAAGCCATTCTCTAAGGCTAGAGTACTGCTTACTTCTGAGCTGAAAGAGAAAGGGCAGGAGTTTGTGGACAGCTTGCTAAGCAGAACTCTGAAGCTAGTAATGTCAAGTGATGGAGCCTGTTTTGATGCAAGCTCTCATTCTTATCCAGCCTGAAGGGCGTTACAGGCAAGCTATTGACGTTAAACGAGCGCTTGGTGGGAGGCAACCCACTGGTGAGTCTGTTTTTAATTCGTTTTTGTTTTTATTTTCGTTCGTTTTTGTGTTTGAGTCAGGATGAACAAGGAGCAACTCGAAATCGCCTAAGCATCGATCGATACCCCACTGGTATCGATCGACACTAATCGCGGATGAAAAGTTCACCAAGTCGATCTAAGCATGGTATCGATCGATACCATTATGTGTGTCGATCGACACTCGGTGTTCCAGGAAGGTAATTTCTTGTTTCTCTATGTTATATCCTTTTCTTTTGTTTTATTTCACTGACTCTAGGCTAGATAACACTGGGGACAGTGTTGTTCAAGTCTGGGGGAGGTGTCTGCTGACATTGTTTTCGTTTTTCTTAGAGTCAGTTGTTTTATAGAGTCAAAATTGTTTTATTGAGTCAAAATTTAGTTGGAGATGATGATCCTGTGCTTGAACGTATTGATTTGATTTTGTTTTTGAGTGCACAGTGTTACAGGATCAGTCTAGATCGACTAATGAAAAATCCAAGGACTGACCAGTTGACTAGAAAACATACATGTCTCCAGCAGAGTTCTTCTGAAGCCTGAGCCAAATTTTTGCACTTCATCAAAGTGGTTAGTATTCATAGAGCTTGATTCATCATTCATATCTGATAAAGGAACCCATATGTTTAGTTATGGTATCTCTCTCCCCTGCTATAAGTTGATAGATAAGGTGCATAAAAGATTGAAATAATTTTCTTCTGAGTAGAGGGTTAGGAAAATTTCCAGCGATCCCATTATTCTACTTAAGAGGGGATGATCACACAAAGGTTTGGAAGCGAGGCTAGGATTTTCCTATGATGCCTTTATTCGCCTACATCCTTTGATACATAGATAGGGAAGAACCGGGGATTTGGTGGCAAACACCATCAATACTCGCGTCTCATACCTTGATGTGTATATGCTGAGCAGAAAAGAATAAAAAAAAAAATAATAATAAGAACACAATAAGAAATAAGTCTGGGAGAGAAATTGATACAAGAAGTGTGAAAAGGGTGGTTCCTTTGTCTTGATATTGTCTGGTAAAGAGTCTAGAAGGCTCTTGAATGTTAGCTGCAGAGATGAAACTGGCGATGAGGGCTTTACTTGAACAATGCTGTGGGATTTTGTGTGGAGTCTGGAAAAGCTGAGAATGTCTACGGAGAAGTACATGGTGGTTAGATCGAAAGCTGATCAGGTGACATTTGGGTACTTGGGAAAAAGGTCATTTCGATGGTTCATGAACAGGTGAGTCTCCGCGTTTTCAAACCTCTTTCTCTGTTTAGTCTTTTATTTGCTTGAGGGCAAGCAAAGGCTAAGTCTGGGGGAGTTGATATATCATGGTTTTTACCCTGTTTAGGCCATGATATAAGTCCTTTTTATATAGTCTTTCTAGTATTTTGTAGTATTTTAGAGTCTTTTATAGGTTTTAGCACGTTTGGAGCTTAATTGGAGTTTTTGGAGGATTCTGGAGCATTTTGGGAGAAAAGGAGCAGAGTCATGCAGAGACGTCAAAAGTTTGGCATTCGTTGAAGAAGTTTACACCGATGGATTGAGCTCAAATTTGGACACAAGACAGATCAATGGATTAGCTTTCATTTGGAAGTGGTTTGAAGTCATTCCAACGGTGCGATCGAAAGTTATGCCAGTTTTCGTGAAGACTGTCTAGTCTGTCGAGCAGAAGAGTCGACGCATAGGATGAGTATCGACCGATACTGCTCGGGAAATAGGAAACATGACTTTTTAGAAGCCTAAAGACCCTGCAACCTGGCCCAGAAGACTTTAATACTTACCAGAAGTCCCAGAACGTGTTTTAGCTTATAAATTAGGTTTTTCAGCCACCTGTTTAGGCTAAGCTTTATTTTATATACTCTGGGTTTGAGACAAGTCTGATTTCCCTTCGTCCGAGATCAGATCTTTAAACCATCTTTGATTATTATTTGATGATTTATTCAGTTATGTCTATTGATTCAATTGCCATGTCTGAGTAGATCCACCTTAGGTTTAGGGTTTTCTCATAAAGGATTTCTCTGAATGCTAGGTTAATTATCTTATTAGGATTCACCATCTGAATTATAGTTCTTCACCTTAGGTTGTGTTCATAGCTAATTCTAGGTTGATAAATCTGGAACTTAGATCTTAGGATAATTGATTAGGCACGAGAGTGCGATTAATTACCTGATAGAACCTAGGTGAACAAATTGATTATTCGCAAAGAGATTTGGTTTAATTGATTTGTGAACATATCAAACCTGATATTAAAGCTGATTTAGAATTTAGGATTCGCAAAGAGATTTGGAATTCCTAGGATTTAGATTTAGATAGTTTTCGCAACGAGAGTTGGTTAGCTATATTTTAGTGATTTGAGTTCAAGAACTGCGCTAAATCTGAATCCTGTTAGTTAGTTTATCTGCATTCATTGATTTCCTGAGAAAAACCCTGAGCCTATATCTCTCAATTGATTTACAACTCCTTTAATTTCTGCATTGCTTTTAATTACAACTGTTTGGCTTAGCGTAATTCGATACTTCATAATCTATTGTGCGTTTCTGTGAGTCTTCTGTGGTTCGACCCCTAGCTATACTATTACAACTGCTTTAGTACTTTAGGGTATTAAATTGAGCATATCACTAGATGTAGTCGCCTTTCAGACGCCGTGTAATCGCTATTTAGGCGGCCAAAATGTCTATATAAACACAATTCATCCCATTTCTTCTCCTCATTCGATCTTAAACACAAAATCAAACATATTTTTTCTCCTCATTCGATTTATTAGTTATATAATGTCGGGAAATTATAATTATAATTTCCGGGAGTGGATGTATAAGAGGTTCGATGAAGAGACAGGAAATTTCTCGGAACAGTTCAAAACGGGGGTGGAGCAATTCATGATATTTGTAAATAGCCAGCCTCTAACACATAGTAATGGCGGTAAGTTTTTTTGTTCTTATAGTGTTTGCAAGAACGAGAAATTTATCCCGGGGACAAGAATTTGGAATCATCTTTTTAGCAAAGGATTTATGCCAGAATTTATCCCGGGGACAAGAAGGAAGATGAATGTCTGTTTTGTGGTACACAAAGATGGAAGCCTAAGAACGACGTAGAACCAAAGTACCATACACTCGTATGTGGTATCTACCTATTGCTGACAATCTGAAGAGAATGTATCAGAGCGAGAAGACTGCAGCGGCAATGAGATGGTTTGCCGAGCACCAAGCAAAGGAGGGAGAAATGAGTCATCTTTCTGATGCGGTGGAGTGAAGATATTTTCAAGATCAAAATATCCGGTTTGCCGAAGAACCCCGTAACGTTTATCTTGGATTATGTACGGATGGGTTCAATCCATTTGGCATGTCTCGTAATCATTCGTTGTGGCATGTGATCTTGACTCCATATAATTTACCCCCTGGTATATGCATGAATATAAAGTATTTATTTCTTACAATTCTGAATTCTGGGCCAAATCAACTGCAATCTAGTCTCGATATCTTCCTCCGACCTCTTATTTAGGAGTTAAAAGAGTTGTGGTCTAGTGGCGTCGATGCATATGATGTGTCCTTTAATCAAAAATTTAATCTAAAAGCAGTGCTGATGTGGACGATAAGCGACTTTCCGGCGTATAGCATGTTATCCGGATGGACAACCCATTGTAAATTGTCTTGTCCAGTTTGCATGGAAGATACAAAGTCTTTTTATCTACCTAGTGGAAGGAAGCCGTGTTGGTTTGATTGTCACAAAAGATTTCTTCCTCATGGTCATCCACTGAGGAGGAATAAAAAAGACTTAGCTACTTGTGCTGATATGGACAACCAAAAGTTTTCAGGCATGAAGAGTCATGACTGCCATATTTTTATGGAGCGGTTACTTCCATTTATCTTTCCAGAACTCCTAGATCGGAATGTCCACCTTGCGTTACCAGGTACTAATTACGACTATTTCTTTAAATATGATTATAGTAATTTATATAGTAACCTCATGCAATTTTCACGTATATTGTAGGGGTTGGAGCATTTTTCCAGGACTTATGTTCGAGAACTTTGCATAAAAGTCGCGTTCAACTTCTAAAACAGAACATAGTTTTGATCCTACGCAATTTGGAAAATATCTTTCCACCTTCATTTTTCGATATGATGGAGCAACTGCCTATACATCTCCCCTATGAAGCTGAATTAGGAGGCCATGTCCAATATAGGTGGATGTATCCTTTTGAAAGGTTTTTCAAAAAGTTGAAAGGGAAAGCAAAGAACAAAAGATATGCGGCAGGATCGATTGTTGAATCATATATCAATGACGAGATTACTTATTTCTCAGAGCACTACTTTGCCGCGAATATAAAAATGAAATCAAGGTAAATGCTAAAATCAATCACATCATGTCCAGTTTGCCATTTAATTTGTATACACATGCTATGTATTTTAAAGTGAATTACTTTTCACTCATTTGGTCAGGTTAACAAGATTCGATGAAGGTGAAGTACCCGTATATCATGTCCCTAGAGTGCCTTCTATATTTACTCACGTAGGCCGTACAAGTGGAGAAATGCATGAAATATGGCTCTCAAAGAGACTATCAATGCGCACATGCATATGTTTTACGAAATTTTTACTATTTTCAGCCAATTGAGAGGTATATAAGTTGGCATATCTCACAGCTTGCGTTTTAATATATAACCCACTATAATTTCTCATATTTGTGCATGTTGGTCTTATATAATATGTTCGAGGATTTTCTTTCTGAAAAATATCCTGGACTTTCCGAAAAAGAACTCTCCGCGAAAAGAGCTGACGAATATCATTTATGGGTGAAAGAATATGTATGTCTAAATAATATTCATAACTATGCATATATTTATACTTATATATATTGATGTTATTGTTTATATTTATGCAGGTTCCTTACTGGAACGCCATGAATCCATTTCCTACTTGGGTTCAAGAGATAGTGCATGGACCTTTGAATAAGGTCAAAACCTTGGGCAATGTATTTTACAAGAGGCTATTTGTTTCATACGCAGAATCACGGCACTTGACGAAAGACATGTAACTATGGGGTCTGTGTTAAAGGTGAAAAATACACTGATGCATCCGATGAAGCGGATTTCTATGGGACCTTATCTGATATCATAGAACTCGAGAATTAGGGGATAGTCAATTTTAGAAATTCTCGAGTTCGGACAAAATGATGAAAGAGAATCCGGTAACCTAAGTAGACAAAACCATCTTTGACTAAGCAATCTCACAAAATCACACAGTCACATCCAGTACAACAACAACAACAATACAATTAGAGCAATACACAAACACGAAGAACACAAAAGCAATCGCATTTACCAGATTTTATCTTGTGTTCAAATGCGATAAAAAGATGGAGAACTTACCATGTTGAGTTCGGCGTTGGTGTGGGAGAGAGGACGGTGGTAAACTTATCATGGTCTGACACCATAAGCAGAGCATTCAGAGCCCGCAGCGTGTCCTCCTGGAGATCCGGCAACACTGGAGGAGATTCATCATGGAAGTTGTGTCCTTGAGAAGATGGATGATTCTGAGCCTGAGAGTTCTAAAGTGGTGACGCATGAGTGTCCTCCAGTGGAGCCGAAGCAGCCGCAACTCTTTCTTCTCCACGGTGTTGAGGCATGGAGTTCTGGAAAAGTTGTTGTGGCGGTGGATAGCTCTGGAAATTTTGTGATGACGACGGTTGATCGTGCACGGGGAGTTGAGGTGGTTTCGACAAAGTCTGAAGAATTTGGGACGCCGGCGTGAAGTCGTACTACGGCGGTAGATGGCTCGGTGTTCACGACGCACTCGATTTCTGAGAAACATTGCGAACGTTTTTTCGCTTCTGTACTCGACCGCTCATATTTGCAGGAAAGAGGTTGATTTAGGGTTTCGAAGAATCGAATGAGAAAAGGGGAAGAATTTGATTTCGTAAATCGAAGGGGGAATCGAAAGCAAAAGGGGAAAAGCTTGATTTAGGGTTTGCGAAGGGGAAAATCGAAGAAGATAGAGCAAAAGGGAAACACAGGAGGTTAATCGCATATGGTAAGGGTGAATTTAGTTGGGTTTGGGCCTAAACCAGGTTTGGTTTGGGCCTAAATCCAATTTTTTTTTTCATATCAAGTAGTCGTTTATCAGTCGCCATATCTGTGTTTTTATTAAAATAAATTTGTATTTTCATGTATACTAATTTTTATATCTTCACCATATAATTGATCTTCAATTTTTTTTGCTTAGAATCTTATGTTAAATTAATTTGAAATTTTTTTCTTAAAATTATATGATAGTGAAAATTGCATATATATATATATATATATATATATGACTATAATGTAAAAGACAAATTTTTCGAATTTTTTTTTTCAAATTTGACATAAATAACATAATTAACATATTAATGTGACATACGTAACATAGTTAATTAGTAGGGTTCTTCATCATCTAGTTCTTCATCAGAAGACGATAAATTGCATCAAAATTCATCTTATGGTTTTGCATCTCCAACATCGTAATCGAAGTTTATTGGGTTTACTCCATGTACGAAATTATCTACTTCGGGATCTTCAATTGTAGTCATCAATACCGCATCATCATTTTCTGTTTGCAAAAGAGTCGGTTCTTTTTTTTCATATTCCCCTGAAATGTTTCCCCTCGGATTCACTTTAAGAACATTGAGCCACAACTGCTTTGGTTTCTTTGTATATGGGTGCGGAATATAACAAACTTGATCCGCTTGCGAGGCTGTTTGCAATATCAACATGTATTTAAATATGATATCGACATTAATAAAATGCTATATATAAATATATAAATAAGTACGTATCTAGAATAAATGTTTCGTATTTATTGTATTTTCTTGATGAAAGAACGTCAACAACGCCACCATTGCTCCTCCGAGTGCCTCTACCGATAACAGGGTCATAACAATTACACTTAAAAAGTGTGATTCTCAAATTGACCATCCCCTCATACTCGAGTTCTATGATATCAGTTAAGGTCCCATAGAAATCAGCTTCATCTGATGCATCAGTGTATTTTTCACCTTTAACACAGACCCCATAGTTACATGTCTTTCGTCCAGCGCCGTGATTCTGCGTATGAAACAAATATCCTCTTGTAAAATACATTGGCCAAGGTTTAGACCTTATTCAAAGGTCCATGCACTATCTCTCGAACCCAAGTAGGAAATGGATTCATGGCGTTCCAGTAAGGAACCTGCATAAATATAAACAATAACATCAATATATATAAGTATAAATATATGCATAGTTATGAATATTATTTAGACATACATATTCTTTCACACATAAATGATATTCGTCAGCTCTTTTCGCGGAGAGTTCTTTTTCAGAAAGTCCTGGATATTTTGCAGAAAGAAAATCCTCGAACATACTATAGAAGACCAACATGCACAAATATGAGAAATTATAGTGGATTATGTATTAAAACGCAAGCTGTGAGAGATGCCAACTTATATACCTCTCAATTGGCTGAAAATAGTGATAATTTCGTAAAACATAGGCATGTGCGCATTGATAGTCTCTCTCTAAGAGCCATATTTCATGCATTTCTCCACTTGGATGGCCTACGTGAGTAAATATAGAAGGCACTCCAGGGACATGATATACGAGTACTTTACCTTCATCGAATCTTGTTAACCTGACCAAATGAGTGAAAAGTAATTCACATTAAAATACATAGCATGTGCATACAAATTAAATGGCAAAGTGGACATGATGTGATTGATTTTAGCATTTACCTTGATTTCATTTGTATATTCGCGGCAAAGTAGTGCTCTGAGAAATAAGCAATCTCGTCATTGATATATGATTCAACAATCGATCCTGCCGCATATCTTTTGTTCTTTGCTTTCCCTTTCAACTTTTTGAAAAACCTTTCAAAAGGATACATCCACCTATATTGGACAGGGCCTCCTAATTCAGCTTCATAGGGGAGATGTATAGGCAGGTGCTCCATCACATCGAAAAATGAAGGTGGAAAGATCTTTTCCAAATTGCATAGGATCAAAACTATGTTCAATTTTAGAATTTGAACGTGACTTTTATGCAAAGTTCTCGAACATAAGTCCTGGAAAACTACTACAACCCCTACAATATACGTGAAAATTGCATGAGGTTACTATATAAATTACTATAATCATATTTAAATAAATAGTCGTAATTAGTACCTGATAACGCAAGGTGGACATTCCGGTCTAGGAGTTCTGCAAAGATAAATGGAAGTAACCGCTCCATAAAAACATGGCAGTCATGACTCTTCATGCTTGAAAACTTTTGGTTGTCCATATCAGCACAAGTAGCTCAATCTAACGAATAACCATCTAGGAATTTAACCGCATGTTTCACACATTCCATTAAACTTTTTATGGCTTCTTCTGTCAATGTGAAGGCTGTGAAAGGAGCTTTACCATCACTATCAATATGTAAGTGTGGCCGAGAACAAAATTGATATATATCCAATCTTGACATGATGTTGTCTTTCGATTTACCCTTCACACTCATAAGAGTATTCATGATGTTGTCAAAAAAATTCTTCTCTATATGCATCACATCAAGAGAATGACGGAGATTGAGGTTCCTCCAATACGGCAACTCCCAGAATATGCTTTCCTTGTGCCAGTTATGTTGCTTCCCATAGCCCGGCTTCTTCTTTTCATGACCGTTTCCACCAACGTCATTTGTTTTCGATGGATTTACACCAGCTAACCGCTCATAATAAACTTGCTCACCGGTCAAAGACGGAGGTGGATACTCTCTCGAAGCGTCTTTTCCCATTATGAAGTCTTTTTTATTCCTCCTTAGTGGATGACCATGAGGAAGAAATCTTCGGTGACAATCAAACCAACACGGCTTCCTTCCATTAGGTAGATAAAAAGACTTTGTATCTTCCATGCAAACTGGACAAGACAATTTACCATGGGTTGTCTATCCGGATAACATGCTATACGCCGGAAAGTCGCTTATCGTCCACATCGACACTGTTTTTAGATTAAAATTTTGATTAAAGGACACATCGTATGCATCGACGCCATTAGACCACAACTCTTTTAACTCCTAAATAAGAGGTCGGAGGAAGATATCGAGACTAGTTCGCGGATGATTTGGCCCAGAATTCAGAATTGTAAGAAACAAATACTCTATATTCATGCACATACCAGAGGGTAAATTATATGGAGTCAAGATCACAGGCCACATCGAATTATTACGAGACATACCAAATGGATTGAACCCATCCGTACATAATCCAAGATAAACGTTACGGGGTTCTTCGGCAAACCGGAGATTTTGATCTTGAAAATATCTCCACTCTGCCGCATCAGAAAGATGACTCATTTCTCCCTCCTTTGCTTGGTGCTCGGAATGCCATCTCTTTGCCGCTGTAGTCTTCTCGCCCTGATACATTCTCTTTAATTTGTCAGCAATAGGTAGATACCACATACGACTGTATGGTACTTTGGTTCTACGTCGTTCTTAGGCTTCCATCTTTGTGCACCACAAAACAGACATTTATCTTCCTCTTGTCATCTTTCGAGAAGATCATACAATTGTTAATACAAACATCAATTGTATGATATCGGAGACCTAAATTGCGCATCAATTTTTCTGTCCCGTAATGTGAACTGGTTGACTTGTTTCCTTCTGGTAAATAGTCTGTCAAGATTCCGCAAACCGAATCCACTAACTTTTCATTCATATTATATTTTGCCTTATTTTGTATGACTCGAGCAGCTAAGGATAACTGTGAGTGACCTTCACGACAACCATCGTATAATGGATTATTTGCACCTTCTAACAAGTCGTAGAATTTCTTTGAATGGTTATGTACCGGTTCTTCTACATTCTGATAACTACCATCCTAATGATAGTTATCAAAACTCACGTTATGACGAAATGCATCATTCACCATATCCACATATCTATCTTCTACTACATTACCCACTTCTTCACTCCCACTTATATACGTCGTATCAACATAACTCGATCCTAAGCCCATATTTATTTCTTCTCCATGCTTATACCAAACATAATAATCTGGCATAAATCCTTTGCTAAAAAGATGATTCCAAATTCTTGTCCCCGGGGTAAATTTCTCATTCTTGCAAACACTACAAGGACAAAAAAACTTATCGCCATTACTCTGTGTTAGAGGCTGGCTATTTACAAATATCATGAATTGCCCCACCCCCGTTTTGAACTGTTCCGAGAATTTTCCCGTCTCTTCATCGAACCTCTTATACATCCACTCCCGGAAATTATAATTGTAATTTCCCGACATTATATAACTAATAAATCGAATGAGGAGAAGAAATATGTTTGATTTTGTGTTTAAGATCGAATGAGGAGAAGAAATGGGATGAATTGTGCTTATATAGACATTTTTGCAGACTAAATAGCGATTACACGGCGTCTGAAAGGCGACTACATCTAGTTGTGGCATAAAACCGTTACACCAACCCCAAAACGAATAACACGTGTTTTTCACCGGTATTTTAGGACTGATGTGCGACCCGCCGAAATTGCCGCATATTAGTCGCCAATATGGCGACTAATGTTTCCCGTCGGAAACATTAGTCGTAACCGTAGTCGTAAATAAGTGAATCGGCGTAAGAGTCGCATATTAGTCGCTATTTTAGCGACTATTATTTCCCGTATGAAATGTAGACGTAAATTTGTCGTCAAATAGCGACTACTATAGCGACTATATTGTTTGGTCGTAAAACAGCGACTCGATTACGACCAAATTGTCGGTAAATAGTGGCTACGTAGTCGCGATCTTTAGCGACTAATTGTTTAGTCGCCATTTGTAGTCGTTAAAACGTTGTTTTCTTGTAGTGTTATGCGAAGTCTCACATGATACATTGTTTCAATGCACGAGGATACCAAATTGAGTATCAAGAGACATATTCAATCTACAAACGAGTAATATCAAACGTAATATCTATCAAATCGAGATGCTAATGACTAATTTCGGGTTTGTGAAGTTCTTACATAAAGTTTTCTAAAAATAATTCCAAAGCTCATCCTTATACAAATTCAATAGATTACCTTATATTAATTACCAACTAAACAAGATTTGGCCAAATTATTAAAAGTACTCTCCAAATTCGTTTTTAACTAAGCTTAAAAATATCATATTCCAAAAATCTCAAATCCATAATAATTAAGTACCAAAATTGAAATCTAATCATTATAGAAGTTCAATTTAGAGTTCTCTAACAATTTCTAGCAATTATAGACATAAATCTATTCAAATTAAGAAAAACCTAGGGAGATGTC
>PKML01074393.1:389205-433478 GCA_002933935.1 Eutrema yunnanense
GAACATAATAAGGAATAAGTCTGGGGGAGAGAAATTGATACAAAAAGTGTTAAAAAGGGTGGTTCCTTTGTCATGATATTGTCTGGTAAAGAGTCTAGAAAGTTCTTGAATTTTAGCTGCAGAGATGAAACTGGCGATGAAGGCTTTACTTGAACAATGCTGTGGGATTTTGTGTGGAGTCTGGAAAAGCTGCGAATGTCTACGGAGAAGTACATGGTGGTTAGATCAAAAGCTGATCAGGTGACATTTGGGTACTTGGAAAAGGGGTCATTTCGATGGTTCAGGAACAGGTGAGTCTCTACGTTTTCAAACCTCTTTCTCTGTTTAGTCTTTTATTTGCTTGAGGGCAAGCAAAGGCTAAGTCTGGGGGAGTTGATATATCATGGTTTTTACCCTATTTAGGCCATGATATAAGTCCTTTTTATAGAGTCTTTCTAGTATTTTGTAGTCTTTTAGAGTCTTTTACAGGTCTTAGCACGTTTGGAGGATTATTGGAGATATTGAAGATTATGGGAGCACTTTGGAGCAGAAGCTGAGATCGTGTTGCTGAGTATCTGTTTTCACGGCCAGTATCGATCGATAACCCCTAGTATCGATCGATACCCCCTAGTATCGATCGATACCCATCGCAGCAAGACACGACCCGCGAGTTTTATCAAGATTTGAAGAATTACAAAAGTGCCCAGAAGTCTTTGATATTTACAAGAAGACCCCAAGTCGTGATTTAGGTTATAAATAGGAGTTTTCAGCCACTTGTTTAGGCTATGCTTTATTTTAGAGTTTGATTTTACTTTGGTTTTGAGAAAAGTCGGATTTCCCTTCGTCCGAGATCAGATCTCAATAACCCTTTTGATTATTCTATTGATGATTTATTCAAACATGTCTTTGGATTCAATTGCCATGTCTGAGTAGATCCACATTAGGTTTAGGGTTTTCTCATAAAGGATTTCTCTGAATGCTAGGTTAATTATCTTATTAGGATTCACCATCTGAATAATAGTTCTTCATTTAGGTTGTGTTCATAGCTAATTCTAGGTTGACGAATCTAGAATTTAGATTTTAGGATAATTGATTAGGCACGACAGTGCGATTAATTACCTGATAGAACCTAAGTGAGCAAATTGATTATTCGCAAAGAAATTTGGTCTAATTGATTTGTGAGCATATCAAACATGTTATTAAAGCTGATTTAGACTTTAGGATTCGCAAAGAAATTTGGAACTCCTAGGATTTAGATTTAGATAATTCTCGCAACGACAATTGGTCAAATATACTTTAGTGATTTGAGTTCTAGAACTGCGCTAAATCTGAATCATGTTAGTTAGTTTATCTGCATTCATTGATTTCCTGAGATAAACCCTGGGCCTATATTTTCCTGACTGAATTACAACTTGTTTACTGCTTTCTGTTTTCTGCTTAACCTAAATTGCTTAGCTTAGCTTGATTCTACAATTCATTGTGTGATTTCTGTGAGTCCTTGTGTTCGACCCCTAGCTAGACTACAACTACTGCTTTAGTACTGTTAGGGTATTAAATTGAGCATATCAGGTATGTGGGTAGATGTGATATGGTTGAAGAAGCTCCACCCCCAAAGGTGTATAAAGAGGAAGAGAAGTCTCTTGAGAGAAAAGATTTGGGTTATGGAAATGACAAGGAAGCTTCGGAAGTTGACATGATCACTTGTTTGGAACTGATCCCTCCCACCAAAATGGAGAATGACGTTGAGGGTAGTAAGGGTGCAAAGAAGAAGACAAAAGCCAAGGCTAAAATGGGAAACGGATCAAGCACGCTTCATGGGTTTTGGTCCAAGCAAAGCCAACCTTCTATGATGACTCTCACTCCATGGAAGCATCACTCCATGGAAGCACAAGGATGGAGTGATTGAGTACAAGATCAAATGCAAAGGCCGATCCAAGCCCTTTGACTCCGTCAAAGCAATCCTCACTCCCGAGCTCAAAGAAAAAGGGCAAGCCGGTCTTGAAGAGGTAATGAGCAAGGTGCTCAAGCTCGAGCTCAAAGATCCGCCTTGGAGTGCTCACACTCCTCTCTCACCTGCCTAAAAGGGTAACCAAAGTCAAACTTAGTGACTTTAAACAAAGTGCTCTTGGGAGACACCCCAAGCTTATCATTGTACATACTTTATTTTATGTCTTTCTACGTTTCCTTGTCCTTTTTGATGGGTTTGCTTAGTGTGCATAGGTTCTTGATAGTCTAATGGTCATGGACTTAAGGAAAAAGGGGTGTAGGATTGAGGTGATCACCCTCGTTCCCTCCATTCATTTCCAAGGTAATACTCCAAACATTGTACATAGCATTTAGAATATTATCTTCTTCTTTCTTTCATGCATTGTTTAGCTCTCTTTTAAGCTTCTCTTACACAAGGGACTGTGTAATTTAAGTTTGGGGGAGGGTTTGTGTGTTATCTAACATCATTTTTGGTGTTCTTATTTTGCTTTTTGCACCTTGAGTCTCATGCATTTTCAATAAATTTGAAATTTTTTGTGCATTTCCATATAGGATTGAGTCTAGATGCATAACACATAAGGTAGCTTTGCATGAGCATTAGGATCAATGATAGATTTGTCCTTGTAAAGTACCTTATTAAGAGCCTACTCCAATGACATTGTTGCTAGTTACTTTTTGCTTTGATAAGAACGAACCATGATTTGATTTCATGTCTTATTGTTCTTGCTTTGATTGAAACAAACCTTGACTTGAATTCAACCTCATCTAAGTGATAACCATAAATTTGACTTGTAAATATTATATTTGTGCAATCTAGAATGAATTCGTGGATCACCTATACATACTTGGATATTGTTTCCCCTTTTTACCACTCTTGCTTATCCAAGTAGCCATACCCCATCGTTGGAATGGTTTTCCCTACCCCAACCTTAGCCTTCTTTCAAGCCATTGTTATTAGTGTGTGAATTGTGAGGCCTTTCTTTCGAACAAACTTGGCAAAACGTGTTTGGTTTAGGGCGACAAGAGAGAATTCTCATGTAGATTTAGCTCCAACATCTCAGAGTTAATCTAGGAATAGGCTAGTTATGATGGCGGTTCTTGGTTCAAGTTTGGGGGAACGGTTTTAAACTTGGTGAACGTTTGAGAATGGATTGTGGAATGGAAAAGAAGAAAAGAAGAAAGGAAATAGGGGATCGGATTTGTGTAGATTGGTTGGTGCAAAAATCGTAAGACTAGCTCTAAAGAATAAGATAGCCTCAAAAGATAGAAAGAAAAGAAGAAAGCCAAAAAGGCCAAAGCATCAAAGAATGAGAAGAGGCGTGAACCAAAAAGAAGAAAAGAAGAGCTAGATCACAACAAAGGTGCACCAAACCATGAAAGAACAAGGAAGAAGAAGTGATCCCCGAATGAGAAGAATGTGAAATGAAAAGACAAGAAGCATGTGGGTTGGAAAAGGCGAAATGCCTCAAGATAAAAAGGGTTGCTTATGATATGGGCACAACGGGTTAGAAGCTTTAGGTTAGAGATACTCTAGGCATTGGATAGATGATAATTCTCCCTTCTATGCATAGGTTACCTTTTTCCTATAGAATTTTGCTAAAGTTTGTTCATTTCATGAGAGATCCTTGTACCTAATTACCCATGCATGATAATGAGATCACCTTCATCTCATAACCTTACCCTTAGCCAAACGAATTCATTCGATCTTGCATAAACATGATTCACACCTATTACACTTAATCAATGTCAAGAGGTTGGAACATATGAAAGTTTGTGTAGGTTGAGGTTCGAATGTAAGTCATGCAAGGATAACTATGGCTAGTCACGTTTGAATAAGTTGTTTGATCGCATCAAGAAGTTTGCAACTTGGACATTGGGCTCGGATTCTTTTTATGGTACTTTTGGATTTTAGCTCCCATCTCTAGTCTTCTCCCTTTCTTTATTCTTATTTGCTTGAGGACAAGCTAAGGTTTACGTTTGGGGGAATTGATATACTCATATATTACATGTTTTAACATGCATTTCATTTAGAGTTTTGTGTAATTCGCATGCATAGTCATGGTATTGTCTTGCATTTAGATCTCAAATTAGAGATTAGAACATTTGCATTAGGTTTAGTGTGTTCTTGCATGTTTTGGAGTGTTTCCTAGGTAATTGGAGGCAATTGGACATACTTGGAGAGTTAGACCTAAGAGGAGAGAAAAATCCATCCGAGACACTGGAAAGATGTGTCTGGACGAAGGCCCTTCATGGAAGATGTAGAGGAAGGAGTTAGCTGTCTAGCAGAGTTGGATTTAGGCCATTCGGATATGTGGTTTGAGAGATATGGCCGATTTGCTACAGAGTCTCCATTTGCCCCGGCGCCAAGATTTTCTCCCTCGGATTTCCCTTCATCCCGGCCTCTCATCCCGGCCTGAAACAGCCCGGCACGCAATCTTTCCTCGGGCAGGGAGAATCCCAGCCTCCCATCCCGGCTTGAAACATCCCGGTGCAAAGTGTCTCAAAGATGTGGCTAGACGGGGACCTTACCATCCGATTCAGCTTCAACTGACTTGAAAGAAGTTGTAGAACAGTTAATCCGCTTTACACAGGAGTTTGAATCGGGTTATTTTGACATATGGATAGGGAGATAAGACGGATTTACTGAAGGTATATCCGCCTGGCCGAGAGAAGATGACACCGTCCAAAGAACTGGCAAAACGAAGGCTTGCGTTTATGAATCGAACCAAACGGTATTCATAAGAGTTGTATAGGGACGAGTTATCTGTCTACAGGAGTTTGATTCAGATCATTCGGATGTCAGGTTCAGGAGTTATGGCCGATTCACCGAAGACTTCTCATCCAGGCCCCTCATCCCGGCTTGAAACAGCCCGGGATTGAAACGACGACCCAAAAATGTCCGAGTGAAAACCTGGTTTGTTCCGGGTTGACCCGGTTCCCCTCTTTTTCCTTTAAATACTCTAAAATCCTAATTTTATTGATTATGCTTTTCTTTGTCTAAAAACACCTTCCTTTTTGGGAGAGTTGGAGAGATTTTGTGAGGGAGATATTTTAGTTTATTTATTTTTTTTTTTTTTTGAATGAATGTAAAATTGTATTCAACCAAAAAAAACCATTGTTACAACTTGTGCTTCAAAAATCAAAATTTGTTACAAGAGTAGAGGTGTCATCTAGTAGCGAACCAAAGAATCATCCCGTCCTCGTACCTCATATCACCCAATCGTCGAATCGATAGCAATCTATTGCGAATTTGCTTGTCTATACGTTTTGTAAGTTGGATGGGGTTGGTAGCTGGATCACCATGTCTTCTTCCATTCCTTTCTCTCCAAATAGAGTGAGTAGTTATCTGAAAAGCGTATCTCAAGAGGAATAACCGGAGATAGTCTTGAGTTTCGTCGACCAAGAGGGCTAAGATGTCATCCCAATTCACCGTGTATTGTGAATTCAGAAGTTTTGTCGTGAGTTTCTTCCATATCTCCGCCGAGTAACCGCAATTGAAGAACAGGTGGTTTCTTGTTTCAATAGGGTCGTTGCAGAAGACGCACGATGTCGAGAAATTCCCATTCCAGCATAGCATTCTATCTCCCGTAGTAAGTCTGTTGTGTATTGCGATCCATGCCATGAAGGAGTACTTGGAATTAAGTATAGCATTTTAGTTTATGCAATTAAGTATTTATATAATTGATTCTCCTCTATATATCTCTCTTATACTTTGATTATTCAAGATTCATCAATGGATTCATCTCCTATCATAATCGATTTTGAGGTGTTCTTGATGGATCTTGAGTAGTTCTTTAGGATCTAGGGATGGGGTAGATTAGGGTGATTCAAGGCTAGATTTGTGATGTCCTAGGGTAGATTATCTTATATCATTTCTTGCTTGGTGTTTTTAATGATAGATATATCTTGAGAAAGTAGATCTAGAACATGAGGCACTTCATGCAAACCAAGTGTTTGATGAAATGCATTGATGAACTTTTCAAGAGATTTATGCTCCTAGCCTATGATGATAGTTGTCTAGTGTGTATTTTTGGTTGATTTTGTTTATTTATTCTCAATGCATGCTAATCAATGATTCACAAATGAAAGTTTGCTAATGAATTAGTGATTAGCATAGTGATTAGTTGCTTGTAAGAAAATTAGTCAAGATTACGGTCTTATGCCTAGGGATTAGTCTTCATTAAGCTTTGGACATCATGAATGAGACTTGGGTCACCTTAACTCAATAACCCCCATCTTTGGATTCACTTTTGTTCATTGAATTGCATCATTCTTAATTTGCTTTTACTTGTCTTGAATTTAGTTACTTAATTTCAAAACCCCATTTTGATTGCTTAACTCATTTAGTTGTATGCATTCCTAGTGTTTGAAACTCTACCCTTGGATTCGATCCTCTTATGCTACATAGGCATTATGAGTAATTGATATAGGCAAAAATCATGTATCACCCATCGATGGTTGGTCTCTTCATCATCTTCTCCATGTTAAAAGTCATGACCAAATCACCGATGTTAAGAGCGATCTTCCCATTCTTGCAATCAATCAAAGCACCAGCTGTTTCTATGAATGGCCTTCCCAAGATAAGAGGATCTCTGGGCTCTGCATCATACTCCAGGGCAATGAAATCAGTCGGGATTAACCAATTCCCAATCTTAATCGGGACGTCTTCAAGTAATCCCTCTAGAAGTCGAACAGAGCGATCAACAAGTATCAGTGAGATCCTTGTGGTTGTGAAGTCTGTCATCCCCATCCTTTTTGCAACTAAGTATGGCATGAGGTTCACACTTGAACCAAGGTCGCAAAGAGAACGTTTGAATCGCTCTGTGAAGATTGTACAATCCAACACAAAACTCTCTGGATCTGGTAGCTTCTTTGTGATCATGTTGGTCAAGATTGCGCTGCACTCATGAGAGATCATCAGAACACCATCCTCAAGGTTCACATTGCTCGATACCATCCTCTTAACATATCTCCTGAAAGCTGGAGAAGTCTTGTTAGCATCGACAAAAGGAAGTTCAACAATCAACTTATCCAGAATTGCCTTGCATCTAGAGTCTTCTACCTCCTTCTTAGTCTTCCCAATAGCCCTGGGATAAGGTATCCTCGGTATGTAAACTCTCTCTGTAACCACATCAGGTACTCCCTTCAAAACTTCAAGTGCTGTATCAACTGCAGGATCAATGTCGATCGATACAGGGGTGGTATCGATCGATACACGGGACTTTGAGTTGTCCCGTGAAAGTATCTGGACCGGTGTCGATCGATACTGGCTAGTGTCGATCGATACCCTGGGAATTTCAGAACCCTCATCGTCAAGATCGACAAAATTTTCTGCAGTTTGGCCAATTTTCACTCTTGGATTGACCTTTTTTCCATTCCTCAGGGTAATTGCATTGATGTGTGCCCTTGGATCTTATATTTTCCCTGGTAGAAAACCTTCTTGCCTCTTCACAGCACTTGCAGTTTGAGAAACCTGAGTTTCCAACTTCTTCTGATGAATACTAAGAGCTTCGATCTTTCCACTCAGATCAGTGTACACAGCATCCATCTTCCCATTGAAATACACTGTTAGCTTCTGCTGTCCTTGAACATGTTGTTCAAACATAGACTCAATCTTGCTATCTGGGGTCTTAGCAGGTACAAGTTGATAAGATGAACTTTCATAGTTCCTGGTATACCCACTGCTCTGGAATGGTTTCTGGACAAACTGATTCGATCCTCCTTGCTGAGCGCTGTTGTTGAAGTTTCGATTGTTATTCTGGAATTGATTTCTCTGACCTTGAAAACCAGAACCACCAATGTAGTTAACATCTTCCACTTCATCCTCATTGAAGGTATCAACCTCATTAGCAAAGTGAACAGCATTCATCGTCTTTCCCATCAAGAGATTGTGCACTGAATCCAACTTAGCTTGAACCTCAGCAATCTACGACCCATCCATGCTCCCAGTCTGCTTCCTTCGCTCAAAGTCTGCATTCTTGGTACTGTTGCTAGATCCCAAGTTCTCAATAAGCACATAAGCATCGTCAGGATACCTGGTGTTGAAGTTCCCATTACTCGTAGCATCTAAGGCCATCTGATACCTCCAGTCAATCCCTCTGAAGAAGATACCCAGCAACTGAACATTGGTGAACCTGTGATGTGGACAATCCCTCTGATACGATCTGAATCTGGTCCAAGCAGCTTTGAAAGCCTCAGTCGCTCCCTGGGAAAATTGGGAGATCTTATCCCAAAGCTCTTTAGACCTCGCATCATCATAGAAATTGTTCAAGAATGCATTCTTGGTCTCTTCCCAGGTAGTAAGAGATCCAGGCGGCAACTGCTTCAGCCAATAAGCTGCATCCCCACCAAGAGAGTATGGGAAGAGCTTACAGAAGAGGAAATCATTGGACACCCCATTGTATTTGATGCTAGTGACCAAATCCTCAAACTTCTCGATGTGATCCATGGGATGTTCATGAGAAAGACCATGAAAAGGGTGCTCACCTACAAGAGTGAAGTATGCAGGTTTCAGCTCAAAGTCATTCCTCTGAAAGGTAGGGGTGCGAATCGCAGATCGATTGGCATAGAACTGATCAGGCCTGTTGTACTCACCAATCGTTCTACCACGATTCACCACAACATTCCCCTCGTTCACAGCAAGAGCAGGGGCAATGGCGTTTCCATAACCATCAAGTCGTTGCCCCCTCTAATTGCACACTTGACCCTCTTGGTCTCTCAAGGCTCCAGCATCATCACGAGTCAATACCACTGGATTGTTCATCTCTGCTGGCCTCTTTGTTTTCCTCTTTGCACATTCCAAGTTTGCTAGCTCCTTGTTGGACATATGAACTAGCTGAGTGCTCTTGTTCCTTTGGGTTTCGCGAGTGGGCATACACCTGAAACACAAAGACAAAGCACGTAAGTAACAAAAGTAACGATGAGTATCGACCGATACCAACAAAGGTGTCGATCGATACCAACGGACTTAGTCGAAATTCTTGACTAAAATCTAATGGCGAATTTAGAGTCTCCGACAACGGCGCCAAATTTGATAAGCTCAAATGTAATACCCTAAAGTACTAACAGCTTTGTCGATTGTAATACTTAGGGGTCGAATCCACAGAGACTCAAGAATCACACAATAGATTTTAATGGTTGAATTAAGTTAAGTGATCAATGTAATTGAAAGCAATAACGTAGATTAAACTTGTTGTAAATTTGATGGAGGAAAGATAGGTTCAGGGTATTTCTCAGGAAATCAATGAATACAAACTAACTTGTCAGGGTTCAGGTTATGCACGGTTCTTGAACTCAAATCACTAAGCTATAATTAACCAATTGTAGTTGCGAATTGCGAGAATTATCTAAATCTAAATCCCATAATCCCAAATCTCTTTGCAAATCCTAAAGATCTAAACCAACTTTAAAGTTCATGTTTGATATGTTCACAAAACAACTAAACCAAATCTCTGTTCGGATAGCTATTTTGCTCACCCTAAGTTCTGTCAGATTATCAATTGCACTGTCATGCCTAATCGATTAACCTAAGATCTAAGTTCCAGATTCGTCAACCTAGAATTAGCTTTGAGAACAACCTATGGTGAAGAACTAATTCAGATTATGAACCCTAATCAACCAATTAACCTAACATTCAAAGATATCCTTTAAGAGAACCCTAAACCTAAAGGAGATATACTCAGACATGATCAGTGGAGCAGAAATCATAGATGAATAGAATTGCATAAAAGAAATCAATAAGAAACAAGGGTTCAGAGTTGTCTCCCAAAAACCATGGAACAAATCTCTCTCAAAGTATCTAGAATAAAATAAAGCTTAATGGCCAAAGTGGCTGAAAAACCTAATTAATACTCGTAAAACAAGTTTTGGGGCTAAATGTAATTATTAAAGTCTTCTGGACCAAGGTGCAAACTTCAAACTTGTTAAAAAGTCACGTTTCCTTCTTCCTTAATTTGGTATTGGTTGACACCATTAGTGGTATCGATCGATACCAAGTTTGCGTGTCGACTCTTCTGCTCGCCATATTGGACTGTTTTCACGAAAACTGGCATAACTTTTGATCGCACCGTTGGAATGGCCTCAAACCACTTCCAAATGAAAGCTAATCCATTGATCTGTCTTGTATCCCAATTGGAGTTCAATCCAGCAGTGGAAAGTTCTTCAACGAATGTCAAACTTCTGACGTCTCTGCATGACTCTGCATATCCATATGCTCATTTTCACCCAAAACGGTTCATTTTCTTCCAAAGTCACCTAAAACCTGAAAAGACTCGAAAATACTCCAAAATACTAGAAATACTCTATAAATAAGACCTATATCATGCCTAAAAACGGGTAAAAACTATGATATATCAAAAACCTCTACTCGGAAAACCCAATGGGACAAAACCGAGCATTGGAAAAAGAGTACAACAACTTACACTTGCGGCCAATCCTCATGAAGAATCCACGAATGATATTGAGGATAGGACGAAGTGTGTAACCTGATCCTTTTTTATCCGAACAGCTCCGCCTAGCTTCTTAGACTTGGACCGCGTAATAGGACCTTTGGGAATGACCAATGCTGCCTCCGGAACCTCATCCAAAGTTGGCGTATCCATGATCACATCATCCTCCTTCACTTGAAAAGGATTTGCCCTCAAATCTGTTTCATCTGCAATAAAGGCAATAATATCAGCAACATTAAAACTAGAACTCACGGGGTACTTACCTTGGAGGTCAATCTTGTAGGCATTATCGTTGATCCTCTCCAAAACGGTGAACGGTCCATCAATTCTCGGCAAGAGTTTGGACTTCCTTTCTTCCGAGAACCGTTCTTTTCTAAAGTAAATCCAAACAAGGTCGCCGGGTTCAAATGTTTTCTTGTTCCGACCTTTGTTGGCATACTTTCGGTATTGCTCAGTTTTGTGCTCGATGTTTTGTTTTGCCTTTTCATGCATCTGTTTGATCAGCTCGGCCTTTTTCTTTCCGTCCATGCGTACACGCTCACTTAAGGGTAAAGGGGTTAGATCAAGAGGTGTTGATATGTGCATATTCTACATGTATTTAGAACGCATTTCATATAGGTTTAAGATCATTTACTTGGATCTTCATTGCATATCATACTTGTTTTGTCTCATTTAGAGTTTTAGGGTTCTCATACTAAGTCCTAGAGTGTCTTGCATGTTTTGGAGTCCTTTTCAGGTATTAAACGAGGAGATTCGTCACCCGAGGAAAGGAGACAGAGATCACACCGAGCATCGATCGATACCAGGTGTGGCACTTGGTATCGATCGACACCGAGGGGCAATACCGATGCCACTGCTCGGTGTCACAGCTCGGTACTGCAGAAGGGAGAACCCGGGGGGAAATGGCCTTAACACGGAGCAATGATACCGAGGAGTGACCTCGGTATCGACTCAAGCAGCATCGATCGATACCAGGATCAGCACTAGGTATCGATCGACACCGAGTGGCAATACCAATGCTCCTGCTCGGTACCACAGCTCGGTATTGCCACAGGAAGAATCCCGGGGGAAATGACCCTTAATACGGAGCTGTGATACCGAGGAGTGACCTCGGTATCACTGAAGAACAAACCTGGTGCGTCCTCGATATCGATCGATACCGAGGGTATCGATCGATACCAAGCACTTTTTACCCATTTAAACCAGGTCGGTACCTGATATATCATGGTTTTTACCCTGTTTAGGCCATGATATAAGTCCTTTTATAGAGTCTTTTACAGGTAATAGCACGTTTGGAGGATTCTCCAAGGCTAGGGTCCTGCTTACTTCTGAGCTGAAAGAGAAAGGGCAAGAGTTTGTGGACAGCATGCTAAGCAGAACTCTGAAGCTAGTAATGTCAACTGATGGAGCCTGTTTTGATGCAAGCTCGCACTCTTATCCAGCCTGAAGGGCGTTACAGTCAAGCTATTGACGTTAAACGAGCGCTTGGTGGGAGGCAACCCACTGGTGAGTCTGTTTTTGATTCGTTTTTATTTTTAGTTTCGTTTGTTTTAAGTTTGTGTCAGGATAAACAAGTAGCAAAAATCCGAAATCGCATAGCATCGATCGATACTCCATTGGTATCGATCGACACCAATCGCGAATGAAAGGTTCGTCAAGTCGATCTAAGCCTGGTATCGATCGATACCCAGGCTGTGTGTCGATCGATACTTGACGTTCCAGCAAGGTAACTTCTTGTTTCTCTTCGTTTATCCTCTTCTTTTGTTTTATTTCGCTGACTCTATGCTAGATAACACTGGGGACAGTGTTGTTCAAGTCTGGGGGAGGTGTCTGCTGACATTGTTTTCGTTTTTCTTAGAGTCAGTTGTTTTATCGAGTCAAAACTGTTTTATTGAGTCAAAACTTGTTGGAGATTATTATCATGTGCTTGAACCTATTGATTTGATTTTGTTTTTGAGTGCACAGTGTTACAGGATCAGTTCTAGATCGACTAATGAAAAATCCAAAGACTGACCAGTTGACTAGAAAACATCCATGTCTCCAGCAGAGTTCTTCTGAAGCCTGAGCCAAATTTTTGCACTTCATCAATGTGGTTAGTATTCATAGAGCTTGATTCATCATTCATATCTGATAAAGGAACCCATGTGTTTAGAGTAATAGTATCTCTCTCCCCTGTTATAAGTTGATAGATAAGAGCATAAAAGATTGAAATGATTTTCTTCTGAGTAGAGGGTTAGGAAAATTTCCAACGATCCCATTATTCTACTTAAGAGGGGATGATCACACAAAGGTTTGGAAGCGAGGCTAGGATTTTCCTATGATGCCATTATTCGCCTACATCCTTTGATACATAGAGAGGGAAGAACCGGGGATTTGGTGGCAAACACCATCAATACTCGCGTCTCATACCTTAATGTGTATATGCTAAGCTAAAAAAAATAAAAAAAAGAGAACATAATAAGAAATAAGTCTGGGGAAGAGAAATTGATACAAGAAGTGTGAAAAAGGGTGGATCTTTGTTATGGTATTGTCTGGTAAAGAGTCTAGAAGGTTCTTGAATATTAGCTGCAGAGATGAAACTGGCGATGAGGGCTTTACTTGAACAATGCTGTGGGATTTTGTGTGGAGTCTAGAAAAGCTGCGAATGTCTACGGAGAAGTACATGGTGGTTAGATCAAAAGCTGATCAGGTGACATTTGGGTACTTGGAAAAAGGGTCATTTCGATGATTCATGAACATGTGAGTCTCTGCGTTTTCAAACCTCTTTCTCTGTTTAGTCTTCTATTTGCTTGAGGGCAAGCAAAGGCTAAGTCTGGGGGAGTTGATATATCATGGTTTTTACCCTGTTTAGGCCATGATATAAGTCCTTTTATAGAGTTTTTTCTAGTGTTTTGTAGTGTTCTAGAGTCTTTTACAGGTCATAGCACGTTTGGAGGATTATTGGAAGTATTGGAGCTTTCTGGAGCAGAGCTAAAGATCGTGTTGCTGAGTACCTGTTTTCACGGCCAATATCGATCGATACCCCCTGGTATCGATCGATACCCATAGCAGCAAGACAGACCCGCGATTTTTCCAAGACTTGAAGAATTGCAAAAGTGCCCAGAAGTCTTTAATAATTACAAGAAGACCCCAAGTCGTGTTTTATGTTATAAATAGGAGTTTTCAGCCATCTGTTTAGGCTATGCCTTTTTATTGCTTTTTATTACTTTGGTTTGAGACAAGTCTGATTTCCCTTCGTCCGAGATCAGATCTTTAAACCTTCTACAGATCAGATCTTTAAACCTTCTACAGATCAGATACTTTGGTTTGGAACTACTAGGATTTAGATTTAGATAATTTTCGCAACGACAGTTGGTTAATTATACTTTAGTGATTTGAGTTCAAGAACTGCGCTAAATCTGAATCCTGTTAGTTAGTTTATCTGTATTCATTGATTTCCTGAGAAAACCCTGGGCCTATATTTTCCTGATTGAATACAACTCTTATAATTTCTGCATTGTTTTTAATTACAATTGTTTGGCTTAGCTTGATTCTATTCTATATAATTTATTGTGCGTTTCTATGAGTCTTCTGTGGTTCGACCCCTAGCTATATTACAACTACTGCTTTAGTACTGTTAGGGTATTAAATTGAGCATATCAGTACCCGGTTTGTTCCGGGTCGACCCGGTTCGTTACTATTCAGTATTTAAGCCCAAAAATCTAATTTGTGAGGGCTAAGTCTTTTTCTAAGCAAAAACCTCTCTAAGAGTGATTTGTAAGAGATTGATCCTTTTAATTTGAGTATTGTTTTCTTGATTTAATCCATATATCTTCTACTTTCTAATCATTCAATCATCTTGATCATGAGCTTTAACACTTCTTTCCTTGGATTTGTTAAACCCATGATGAATAGTGAGTAGTCTTAAGGATCTTGGGATGAGGTTGATTAGGGGGATCTACGGTTTGATTAGTGGTGTTTAGGATTAGATAATCTTATATTCCTTCTTGTCTAGAGTCCCTAATGCTCGATCTAGCTTGAAAGAGTGGGTCTAGATCATTAGGCATTTCATGAACACCAAGTGTTTGATGAAATGCCAAGACCAAACTAGACAAGAGATTTATGTTCCTAACCTAAGACATTAGTTGTTTAGGGTATATCTTTGGTTGATCTTGTTATGATTCTTAATGCTTGCTAATTGATATTCCACAAATGATGATTTGCTAATGGGTTTGATAATTAGCATAGTGATTAGTTGCTTGAAAGAGAACTAATCTAGATTAGAGATCTATTGCCTAGGGATTAGCTTCTTGAGTAATTGAACACCACTAATTGAGCTTGGATCACCCTATATCAATAACCTTATCTCTTGTTCCGCTTTTATTATTTGGATTACATCTTGTTTAGTTGTTTACTTGCTTAATTTTGGATACTTAACAACAAAACCACTTGTTTAGCTTAAATTACCTTTGAACCTTGCATGCTTAGTGATTAGGATAAATCCCGATAAGGTTCGATGACCTCTTATGCTACAATTGCATTTAGAGAATTGACTCTAGAGATACCAAAATATCTTGTATCAATTTGGCGCCGTTGCCATATTGGGATTTGTTTTAACATTAAGGTTTAGGCTCTTTGTGAGATTAAGCTTTATTTCCTACAAAGTTACTAATCTTGTTTGCTTTCAATTGCTCTCTCTAAACCTTTAGGTGCATGCATACACGATCTCGAGGCGACGACAATCTAGTTGGACCACGAGACGACATACATCGATTACAAAGACGGTTTCGAACGAGAGAGGGACTTGTAAGACAACAAGAAGTTGAGACCGACATGGATCACTATGAGAACGTTCCACTTGGGAACATCAATGAACCCATTCCCCACCAAGGGAACGGTGGGAATGGGGATGGACACGGCAACAACCTAGGAGGTGGTGGTAATGAAAACCATCCTACACAAGGTGGTAATGGAAACCATCCCGCACAAGGTGGTAATGGAAACCACCCTCATCCACCCGCCCGGCAAAGAGGTCCCAACCATCCACCGAGAGCTAGAAACGTTGTGGGAGAAGGTGATGCCGCTAATGCTCACCAAAACCGCCAAGGCATTCAAGCTCATCCGGTTGAAAACAACAACTTTGAGGTCAAACCCGGGCTAATCAACATGGTTCAAGCTAACAAGTTCCATGGGTTGTCAATGGAGGACCCTCTAGATCACATTGACCAATTTGACCGGATATGTGGTCTCACCAAGATTAACGGAGTATCCGAGGATGGTTTCAAGCTTCGTCTCTTCCCGTTCTCTTTGGGTGACAAGGCTCACCAATGGGAGAAAAGCTTGCCTCAAGGTTCTATTACTTCTTGGGATGATTGCAAAAGGGCCTTTCTAGCCAAATTCTTCTCACCGGTTAGAACCGCCAAACTTCGCAATGAGATTTCAAGCTTCACACAACGGTCTATTGAGTCTTTCAACGAGGCTTGGGAGAGATTTAGAGGCTACACTTCTCAATGCCCACATCATGGCTTCTCCGACGCCTCACTTCTTAGTACTCTCTACCGAGACGCTTTACCTAAGACTCGAATGCTACTTGATACAGCATCGAATGGTAATTTCCTAGCTAAGGACGTGGAGGATGCAATGAAGTTGGTAGAGAACTTGGCTCAAAGTGATGGCAACTATGGCGACGACTATGACTGCGCCACAAGGACTACTAGTGACTTTGATGAGAACAAGAGAGCCAAAGACATGAAAGCCTTGAATGAGAAGTTGGATAAGCAAGCCACTATGATAGACAAGCTTCCTGCCTCTCAAAAAGAATCTCAAAAGGCGGTCCATTTCATTGGTGACTACGAGAACAATCAAGCTTACTATCAAGAGGAAGCCGTGGAAACACAAGAGGAAGTGAACTACGTGGGTAACCAAGGTAACTTCCAAAGACAAGGGTTCAACCAAACCTTTAGGAATCCACAAGACCAACTCTACCCTCAACAATCTACTCAAGCTCAAAGAGTTCCACAACAACAATTCCAATCTCAAGGTCAACCTTCTAACTACAACCAACAAGGGTATGTCCAAAGGAACCAATTTCAAGGAAACCAAAGTGGATTCCAACCAAAAGCTCCACCCGGTTTTCAAGGTCAACAACAAGGGTTTGCACCCCAAGGTCAAGCACCTACGTCTAAACCGCAAGAGCTCGACTTGGCCTCCATGTTCCAACAACTAATCAAGGGCCAAGCGGAAACCACTAACAAGGTCATTTGCTCTTACAACGATCTTAATAGCAAGGTTGAGGCATTGAGCTCAAGGGTGATATCAATAGAGCAACGGAGTGCCGCCCCCTCTTCACAACATCCTCAAAGCTCTTCCAATGGGAAAGCAATACTAACCTCTAAAGATTCTTGCAACACCTTTTCCACCATTAAGGAGCAAGATCACATAATTGAGGAGTTCCTCGGGTTAGTCTCTAGCCTCAACGAGGACATTGAGGAACAAGGTGGGGAGTTGACCCTTGGGAGTGAGAGTGATATGATGTTGGTTGGAGAAAAGAGTAACAAGGTTGAGAAGTCCATCAAGGACTTGGTTAAAGTGAAAAACGTGGAGATACTTGTAGAGTCAAAGAGAGAGACTCCACCTCCATATGAGCCTCCACTTCCATTTCCCGGTCGTTTCCTCAACAAGGCACAAGAGAAAGTGCCTCCAAGCACAACAAGGATCGAGCCTAAGACTCTCCCAAAGCTTGGAAACCCCGGGAAATTCTCAATATCTTGCACACTTGGACTCTTGGAAGTTGATGATGCTTTGTGTGACTCGGGCTCAACCGTTAATGTCATGACTTCGGAGATGGCCAAAAGTCTTGGGATAGATAAGTTGAACGATTACCCCTCCACCATCACATTTGGAGACTCATCTACGAAGAAACCTCTTGGCTTGGTTGAAGACTTTCCTCTCATAATTGGAAAGTGTCTTGTACCAACGGACTTCGTTGTGATGGAGATGGCACCAAACATAAAACTCCCTCTACTCCTCGGGACTCCATTCCTCAACACAACCGGTGCAAGCTTGGACTTCATAAACAAGAGGGTTGTTCTTAAGAACGTGGATGACAAGAAGTTCTACACAATGATGCCTTCTCCCACCGCTATTTGTGGGACTATTATTTGTGGAGACAATGAAGCCCAAGCCCGAAAGGTTGAGTATGTGGGCGTATGTGAGACGGTGAGTATTGAAAAGGTTGAAGAAGCCCTAGCTCTAGATGGAAGTTGCTTGTATTCCCTCTTTCACACCACCACGGAGAGTGAGGGTGAAAGTGCTAAGGTTGATGAGAAGAGGACAAAGCCTAAGTCCGAGAAGAGGAAACCGAGAATACTCAAGGGGATTGGACCCTTGTTAGACCAACCTTCGATCGTGACTCTCATCCCATGGAAACATGAAGAAGGAATGATTGAGTATAAGGTCAAATGTAGAGGACGCCCCAAGCCTTTTGCCAAGGCCATAGCAACCCTCACACAGGAGGTTATGGAGCCAAATCAAACCGGTCTTCAAAGCTTAATGGATAAAGTTCTCAAACTCGAGCTTACCGAACCGCCAAGGAGTTCTTGCACTCTTACACTACCCGCCTAAAAGGGTAACAAACGTCGAACTTAGTGACGTTAAACAAAGTACTCTTGGGAGATACCCCAAGCTTATCCTTGTACATATTTCCTTTTATGCTTTTCTTTCGTTGTTAGTTCCTTTTGATGGGTTTTCTTAGTGCGAGTAGGTTTTGAAAGGCCATATGGGCATGAACTTATGGACTAAAGTGCTTAGGATGAGGTGATGGAATATGGCGTCCCTTGATACCTCTAGTCTCCTCCATCATTTTCCAAGGTAACTCCAAAACCTTTGTACATAGCATTTAGAATCATATCTTCTTTCTTTCTTTCATGCATTGCTTAGCTCTCTCTTAAGCTTCTATTACACAAGGGACTGTGTAATTTAAGTTTGGGGGAGGGTTTGTGTGTTATCTAACATCGTTTTTGATGTTCTTATTTTGCCTTTTTTGCATCTTGAGTCTCATGCATATCATGCATTCTCAATAAATTTTGAATTTTTAGAACATTTAGGATTGCATATTCACTGGTAGGTGGTGTCTAGTTTGCATTTTAGCTTGCATTTGCATAAGCATGGAGTAATGACAACCTTGAAATTAGCTTAACTAGCAATTGATTCAACGCCCGAGTTATTAGTTGTTTGATGTATTGAAGTTGAATCCGAAATCAAGGACGAACCATTTGTTAGAGCGCATGCATCATTGCCTTTCCTTGATTGAAGCAAGCTTGAATTGAATCTAGCCTCATCTAAGTGATAACCATAATTTGACATGTAATTATTGTGCTTATGCAAACTTAAATAAACTCGTAGATCACATATACATATTTGGACATTCTTATTCCTTTTACCACTCTTGCTTGTCCAAATAGCCAAATCCCATCTTTGGATTGGTTTCCCTACCATGACAATTACCTCATTTCTAGCCAATAGTCCTTCGTGTGTGTCTTTTGAGGCTTTATTTGGAATGAACTTGACAAAAAGTGTTAGGTTTAGGGCGACAAGGAAGCACTCTTGTGTAGACTTAGCTCCATCATCAAGGAGCTAATCTAGGAATAGGCTAGTTAGGATGGCGGTTCTTGATTCAAGTTTGGGGGAAACGGGTTTAGACTTAGTAAATGGCATGATTGGAATGGATTGTGGAATGGAAGGAATGACAAGGATATGAAAAAGGGGATCGAATATGTGGAGTGGTTTGTGCAAACATCGTAAGTCTAGCTCTATGTTTAAAATAGCCTCAAAGGATACAAAGAAAAAGAAGAAGGCCAAAAGGCCAAAGCATCAAAAGAATGAGAAGAGGCGGTAACCAAAAAGAAGAAAAGAAGAGCTAGCTAACACCAAAGAAGCACCAAACCATGAAGAACAAGGAAGAAGAAGTGATCCCCAATTGAGAAGAAAGTGAAGTGGAGAGACAAGAAAGATGTGCGGGTTTCAAAAGGGCAAAATGCCTCATGATAAAAGGGTAGCTTAAGATTATGGGCACAACGAGTTAGAGGCTTTAAGGTTAGAAACACTCTAGGCATTCGGGTAGACGAGAGTTTTTCCTTGTATGCATAGATTGCCTTTTACCTTTAGCATTTTGTCAAAGTTTGCTCGTTCATTGAGAGATCCTTGTATTTGATTGCCCTTACGTATTGATGAGATCATTTTCATCTCATAACCGGTCCTTTAGCCAAGCGGTTTCATTTGATTTTGCATAAGCACCATTCACGGATAAAACCATTAATCAATGTTAAGAGGCTAGAGAATAGAATGGTTTGTGTAGGTTGAAGTTTGGCTTGTTGTATGTTGAGAAGGAAATGGCTATCTCCTTTTGAGTAGACAACTTTGGTGCATCCTAGAACTAGTAACTTGGACGTTGAGTGCGATTGTTTCTTGTGCTTCTTATAGGTTCGAGCTCCACTTGCATTACATTGCATCTCTCATTCTTGATCTTGTTTGCTTGAGGACAAGCAAAGGTTTAAGTTTGGGGGAATTGATATGTGCATATTCTACATGTATTTAGAACGCATTTCATATAGGTTTAAGATCATTTACTTGGATCTTCATTGCATATCATACTTGTTTTGTCTCATTTAGAGTTTTAGGGTTCTCATACTATGTCCTAGAGTGTCCTACATGTTTTGGATTCCTTTTCAGGTGTTAAACGAGGAGATTCGTCACCCGAGGAAAGGAGACAGAGATCACACCGAGCATCGATCGATACCAGGTGTGGCACTTGGTATCAATCGACACCGAGGGGCAATACCGATGCCAATGCTCGGTGTCACAGCTCGGTACTGCAGCAGGGAGAACCCGGGGGGAAATGGCCTTAACACGGAGCAATGATACCGAGGAGTGACCTCGGTATCGACTCAAGCAGCATCGATCGATACCATGATCAGCACTAGGTATCGATCGACACCGAGTGGCAATACCGATGCTCCTGCTCGGTACCACAGCTCGGTATTGCCACAAGAAGAATCCCGGGGGAAATGACCCTTAATACGGAGATGTGATACCGAGGGTATCGATCGATACCAAGCACTTTTTACCCATTTAAACCGGGTCGGTACCCGGTTTGTTCCGGGTCGACCCGGTTCGTTACTATTCAGTATTTAAGCCCAAAAACCTAATTTGTGAGGGCTAAGTCTTTTTCTAAGCAAAAACCTCTCTAAGAGTGATTTGTAAGAGATTGATCCTTTTAATTTGAGTATTGTTTTCTTGATTTAATCCATCTATCTTCTACTTTCTAATCATTCAATCATCTTGATTATGAGCTTTAACACTTCTTTCCTTGGATTTGTTAAACCCATGATGATTAGTGAGTAGTCTTAAGGATCTTGGGATGAGGTTGATTAGGGGGATCTAGGGTTTGATTAGTGGTGTTTAGGATTAGATAATCTTATATTCCTTCTTGTCTAGAGTCCCTAATGCTAGATCTAGCTTGAAAGAGTGGGTCTAGATCATTAGGCATTTCATGAACACCAAGTGTTTGATGAAATGCCAAGACCAAACTAGACAAGAGATTTATGTTCATAACCTAAGACATTAGTTGTTTAGGGTATATCTTTGGTTGATCTTGTTATGATTCTTAATGCTTGCTAATTGATAATCCACAAATGATGATTTGCTAATGGGTTTGATAATTAGCATAGTGATTAGTTGCTTGAAAGAGAACTAATCTAGATTAGAGATCTATTGCCTAGGGATTAGCTTCTTGAGTAATTGAACACCACTAATTGAGCTTGGATCACCCTATATCAATAACCTTATCTCTTGTTCCGCTTTTATTATTTGGATTACATCTTGTTTAGTTGTTTACTTGCTTAATTTTGGATACTTAACAACAAAACCACTTGTTTAGCTTAACTTACCTTTGAACCTTGCATGCTTAGTGATTAGGATAAATCCCGATAAGGTTCGATAACCTCTTATGCTACAATTGCATTTAGAGAATTGACTCTAGAGATACCAAAATATCTTGTATCAGGTGTAAGTGGGTTAAAACCATAAACGAGCTGAAAAGGAGAAAACGAAATAGTAGAATGCACGACATGATTATATGCAAACTCGCAATGAGGAAAGCAATCCTCCCAAGACATAAGGTTCTTTTTTATCACAGTTCGCAAAAGCGTCCCTAGAGTCCTATTGACCACCTCGGTTTGGCTATCGGTTTTCGGATGACAAGTAGTAGAAAAACAATGTTTGGTTCCTAGCTTAGACCATAGGGTCTTCCAAAAATAACTCAAAATCTTGGTATCCCTATCCGAGACTATGGTCCTAGGCATTCCATGGAAACGAACGATCTCCCTAATGAACAAGTCGGCAATATTAGATGCATCGTCGGTCTTATGGCATGGTATGAAATGGGCCATCTTAGAAAACCTATCAACAACAACAAAGACTGAATCACTAACTTTCCTAGTCCAAGGCAGACCTAACACAAAATCCATTGATATATCGGTCCAAGGTGCACTAGGAATAGGTAGGGGAGTATACATACCTTGGCTTTGGCTTTCGGACTTGGCTAACTTACATGTGGGGCATCGGCTGCAAATCCTCTCCACATCACGCTTCATATGTGGCCAAAAGAAATGGTCTTGCACAATAAGAAGAGTTTTGGCTACGCCACCACCGTGTGCTTCCCTAACAAGAAGATCTAGCAAAGAAGAGTTAGGAATACAAAGACGGTTCTCATAAAACAAGAAACCATCACTTCTAAAGTATTTTCCCGAAGCAAACTTTTCACAAGAAATAAATACTTCCTGGAAATCAGTATCGGATGCATATGCTGCTTTGATCATCTCAAACCCGAGTATCTTGGCATCAAGAGTTGATATCAACGTGTATCTCCGAGATAATGCATCGGCCACCACATTCTCTTTGCCTTGCTTGTACCGGATTACGTACGGAAAGGTTTCAATGAACTCCACCCACCGAGCATGTCTCTTGTTCAGCTTTTGTTGGCTCTTCAAGTGCTTAAGCGATTGATGATCGGTGTGGATCACGAATTCCTTCTGCCAAACGTAGTGTTGCCAAGTCTGGAGTGCACGGACTAAGGCATAAATCTCTTTGTCGTAGGTTGGGTAGTTGAGAGTAGCTCCACCGAGTTTCTCACTGAAGAAAGCTATCGGCTTCTTTTCTTGCATCAACACGGCTCCTATACCGACACCAGAAGCATCACATTCAATCACAAATGTTTTCTAGAAATCTGGTAAAACAAGAAGAGGGGCGTGATTAAGCTTGTGTTTTAGAAGCTGGAAGGCATCCTCTTGTTCTTGTTCCCATCTAAAGCCCACGTCCTTCTTGATGACTTCGGTTAGTGGCGCGGCTATGGTCCTGAAGTCCCTGACAAACCGTCGATAAAAACCCGCTAAGCCGTGAAAGCTTCAGACATCTCCAACCGTCTTAGGGCTCGGCCAATCTCGAATCGCCTTGATCTTTTCCTGATCGACATGTATACCCTGTGAACACACCACAAAACCTAAAAAGACCATGTTATCTGTAAAAAAAGAACACTTCTTCAAATTACCAAAAAGATGTTCTTTCCTAAGCATATCTAGAACCTTCCGCAAATGATCTATGTGTTCGTCTAAGGTTTTGCTGTAAATCAATATGTCATCGAAATACACAACAACAAAGACACCTATAAACGACCTAAGAACATGATTCATTAAGCGCATGAAAGTAATTGGCGCATTAGTAAGACCAAAAGGCATAACAAGCCACTCGTACAAACCGTGTTTGGTTTTGAAAGCGGCTTTCCACTTATCACCTTCCTTCATCCGGATTTGGTGATAACCACTTTTCAAATCAATTTTTGAAAACATACTAGACCCATGCAGTTCGTCTAACATGTCATCTAACCTAGGAATGGGATGGCGATACTTTACCGTGATGTTATTGATGGCTCGGCAGTCTACGCACATCCTCCAAGATCCGTCCTTCTTAGGCACTAGTAAAACATGAACTGCACACGGACTAATGCTTTCCCGGATATGACCTTTCTCCATAAGATCATCAACCTGTCGTTGGAGCTCCTTGGTCTCAACCGGATTGGTTCTGTAAGCTGGCCGGTTTGGAAGTGTGGCTCCGGGAACAAAATCAATTTGATGCTCGATCTCGTGGATCTTCCGGGAACAAAATCAATTCCGTCCGGGCTATCTTCCGGAAAGACATCAGAATATTCTTGCAAAAGAGAAGACACACTACTCGGAATATCCGGCTCAGTGTTAGTCATGCTTGTGAGAGCATCCTTAAAAATAAGCAAGACAAACGGTTGCTTAGTGATGAGAGCATGCTTAATCTCACTCGGCCTCACAAAAAGAGATTCATTCCTCACGGGTTTACTCTCAACGGCCTTTGACTTGGTTTTTCTCGAACTCTCACTCTGATTTTTGGTAGAAGTAGTGTTTGGGGGTTCACTCACATTGGTTTTGCCTTGGTTTTGCTCAAGATTGAGCTGATCTAGATAGACCTCGTGTGGGGACAATGGTGCAAGAGTGATCTTTGGACCCTTGTGCACGAAGGAATGCATGTTGGTGTAACCATCATGGACTGTCCTCGGATCGAACTGCCAAGGTCTTCCAAGTAGGATATGACCGGCCTCAATAGGTAGCACATCACAAACGATCTAGTCCTCATATCGACCAATTGTCAAAGGTACCGAGATTTGACGGGTAAGTTTGAGCTGCCTTTGGTTATTCAACCATCTAAGGCTATACGGTCGCAGATGTCTCCTAGTTTCCAAGTTCAAATTTTCCACCAAAGTTGTGCTAGCAATGTTGGTACAACTGCCTCCATCGATAATATATAAGGCTGCATACCTTGCTTTTAACAATGCACCGGGTGTGGAATAAGTTCTCCCGTTGTTCATCCTCTATGACTTGCTCTTGAGAAAGAAGAACACGCCTAGCTACAAGCAGCTCTCCCTCAACCGCATGTTCCTCATCATCGTCATAGATAGGTGCGGAATCAAGCTCCTCTTCATCATCGGTCACGATCTCACCACTGTCCAACATCATCATGGCACACTGATATGGACACTTGTTGGCATAGTGACCCTTTCCCCTACACTTAGAGCATTCAATGTCACGGTTACGAACAGAAGTAGCCTCGGCCTTACCCTTATAATCATGTCCGGACGAACTAGGCTTGAAGTCCGCCTTTGGTTTGGAATCGGCCCGGGGCGGATAGTTGGATTTCTCTCCCTTGGAATAGATCAATTTCGAACAAGAAGCATAAGGTTGTCGTGAGACACCTTTCCTCTTGAGCTGTTCCTCCACTAAGATTGCCTTATGAAACATCTCCTTCACAATCGCATAGGATTGCAACTTCATCCGATCCTGCAAGTCACGGTTTCATTCTGCCTAGGAATCTAGCCATTGTCGCATCATCTGGCTCATCAACATCGGCTTTGAGCATGAGATTTTCCATCTCCTGGAAGTAGTCCTCCATGCCCTTACTTCCTTGTGATAGCCATCGCAACTTTTGGTGTAGTTCGCGGTGGTAGTGAATTGGCACAAACTGTTTCCTCATCAACATTGTAATCTCGTCGCATGTCTCAACGGGGTTCTCTCCATTGCGTCTCCTGTTAGTAACCAATTGATCCCACCAATCAAGAGCATAGTCATGAAATTTAGTCGCGGCTAAGCTGACCTTCTTTTGTTCGGAATAGTTTTGATAATCGAAAACCAAATCGATTTTCTTTTCCCACTCGAGGAAGGCATCGGGATCGTTCTTCCCGTAGAACGGTGAAATTCGTAGCTTCAATCTGCCAAGGTCATTGTCATTTCGTCCTCGGGCTGGTTGACGTCTAGCTTGATTCCCACCGGATGAGTTTCCTTGATCGTAGAACGGGTTGTCGTATTGCTCGTTTTGCCGTGATCGGGTTCTCCTTCTTCTACCCAGCATACGACGACTCTCTTGGCCAACACTTTGGTCGGATCCTCAATCCTCGACCTGATTAACTCCTTGATTAACGCCATGGTTGGTACATTAATTTATTTCCTCCCTTCTCGGCGTCCTTACCTCAAGAGTGGCCATGCGATCCCTCATCTCATTTAGTAATTGAGTTATCGCATCCACCTTGCGATTCATGGCGACATCTCGTTCCCTTCTCGATCGTGAAGTAGCGGTTTCACTATCATCAGACATTGTACCTCACAAAAGAAACAAACACGTTAGTATAAAATCCTCACAAGTGTTTCCCTCAATGTTTCACTCAACTCTCGTAATGACCTCACACACACTAAAAGTTCTCCTCGGTTCTTAAGGAACTAAATAGAAAATTCGATGCTAGCTTTAACAACAAAATCGCAAACAAGTGTATAAGATAGATAGAGTAGAATTACACAACCAAATTGTTTCCTTTTTTTGTTTTGAATTGTCTTTTCGTTTCTTTTTTTTTTTTTATTACGCTTCTTTTTTTTTTTGATATTGGTTTTAATACAAAAGATAGAAAGAAAAAGAAGAAGATAGAATATGAAGAGATAGAAGATGAAAAGATATTATTGATAATCAAGAGCATGGCTCTTATACCACTTGATACATTTTCCCAAAGATTGCACACTCGAGATCGGTAAGAACGTTGGATAGATCCTTGACTCCAAAGGACTCCACGAAGAAAGATGCTAAGGCGTGAGTGATGAACTCGAAAATCCTTAGGCCCAGACTTGTGGTGAAGATTCGAAACAAGGGGGTGACTTCAATGGCTTATTGAACTCGCGGTGAAAGGATGACAACGCGTGAGAGATGACTCCCAAAAATCATTGTGCCCCTTAAACGCTTACAACGAATTCAACGAGACAAAGGGTTGAAGGCTGCGTCAAATGCTATGAACGACACTTGATAAACCCAGTTGATTTGTTGGCTAAACACCAAGAAATCGAAAGTTCACAAAGGAACAAAAGAGAAATTTCTCTAAAATATTTTCATAAAAAGATGAATGATTTCGACAAGGGGGGGGGGAAGAGTTTATAAAGAAAAAGCAAGAGAACTAGTCAACAAGACTATTCTCGAAAATGACACAAGACTAAAATAAATAGAGTTTCGACTAAGACTAAAAATATTTGAATAACTCTTCGGATGCTTTGACTTGTTTCCACCGAAAAAGTCCCTCAGAATAATCCCTCGGAAAAGTCCCTCGGAAAAGTCCCTCGGGAAAATTCCTCGGAAAAATTCCTCGAAATTCAACTTCAAATTGGACCGAAAAGTAAGTGAAAGCCGTTGCCTCGTTAAAACCTCTACTCGGAAAACCCAAAAAACCCAATGTGACAAAACCGAGTATAGGAGAAAGAGCACAACAACTTACACTTGCGGCCAATCCTCAAGAAGAATACATGAATGATATTGAGGATAGGATGAAGTGTGTAAGCTGATCCTCTTTGATATGAACTTCACTTAGCAAACTCCAAACAGCTCCGGCTAGCTTCTTAGACTTGGACCGCGTAATAGGACCTTCGGGAATGACCAATGATGCCTCTGGAATCTCATCCATTGTTGGCGTATCCATGATCACATCACCAATCGACACCACCTCTGGAACGAAGACCAAAAGTACGATATGTCGGGAAACCTATGGACCCGAATATCGATTACTTTGAGAAGCTCAACAAAGGGGGCACCGTTGGAACGGCCTCAAACCAGTTCCAAATGAAAGCTAATCCATTGATCTGTCTTGTATCCAGATTGGAGCTCAATCCATCGATGGAAAGTTCTTCAACGAATGCCAAACTTCTGACGTCTATGCATGACTCTGCATCTCCATATGCTTATTTTCACCCAAAACGGCTCCTTTTCTCCCAAAGTCACCTAAAACCTGAAAAGACTCCAAAATACTAGAAAGACTCAATAGATAAAACCTATATCATGGCTAAAAACGAGTAAAACCATGATATATCAAAAACCTCTACTCGGAAAACCCAATGGGACAAAACCGAGCATTGGAAAAAGAGTACAACAACTTACACTTGCGGCCAATCCTCAAGAAGAATCCAAGAATGATATTGAGGATAGGACGAAGTGTGTAAGCTGATCCTCTTTGATCCGAACAGCTCCGGCTAGCTTCTTAGACTTGGACCGCGTAATAGGACCTTCAAGAAAGACCAATGCTGCCTACGGAACCTCATTCAATGTTGGCATATCCATGATCACATCATCCCCCTCCACTTGAAAAGGATTTGCCCTAAAATCTGTTTCATCTACAATAAAGGGAATAATGTCAGCAACATTAAAACTAGAACTCACGGGGTACTTACCTTGGAGGTCAATCTTATAGGCATTGTCGTTGATCCTCTCCAAAACGGTGAACGGTCCATCAATTCTTAGCAAGAGTTTAGACTTCCTTTCTTCCGGGAACCGTTCTTTTCACAAGTAAATCCAAACAAGGTCGCCGGGTTCAAATGTTTTCTTGTTCCGACCTCTGTTGGCATACTTTCGGTATTGCTCAGTTTTGTGCTCGATGTTTTGTTTCGCCTTTTCATGCATCTGTTTGATCAGCTCGACCTTTTTCTTTCTGTCCATGCTTACACGCTCACTCAAGGGTAAAGGGGTTAGATCAATAGGTGTAAGTGGGTTAAAACCATAAACGAGCTGAAAAGGAGAAAACGAAGTAGAAGAATGCACGACATGATTATATGCAAACTCTACATGAGGCAAGCAATCCTCCCAAGACATAAGGTTCTTTTATATCACAGTTCGTAAAAGCGTCCCTAGAGTCCTATTGACCACCTCGGTTTGGCCATCGGTTTGAGGATGACAAGTAGTAGAAAAAAAATGTTTGGTTCCTAGCTTAGACCATAGGGTCTTCCAAAAACAACACAAAAACTTTGTATCCCTATCTGAGACTATGGTTCTAGGCATTCCATGCAAACGAACGATCTTCCTAAAGAACAAGTCGGCAATATTAGATGCATCTTCGGTCTTATGGCGTGGTATGAAATGGGCCATCTTAGAAAACCTATCGACCACAACAAAGACTGAATCACTACCTTTCCTAGTCCTAGGCAGACCTAACACAAAATCCATTGATATATCGGTCCAAGGTGCACTAGGAATAGGTAAGGGAGTATACATACCTTGGCTTTGGCTTTTATACTTGGTTAACTTACATGTGGTGCATCGGCTGCAAATCATCTCCACATCACGCTTCATATGTGGCCAAAAGAAATGGTCTTGCAAAATAAGAAGAGTTTTGGCTACGCCAAAGTGTCCCATCAAGACACCACCGTGTGCTTCCCTAACAAGAAGATCTCGCAAAAAAGAGTTAGGAATACAAAGACGGTTCTCATAAAATAAGAAACCATCACTTCTAAAGTATTTTCCCGAAGCAAACTTTTCACAAGAAATAAATACTTTCTGGAAATCATAATCGGATGCATATGCTCCTTTGATCATCTCAAACCCGAGTATCTTGGCATCAAGAGTTGATATCAACGTGTATCTCCGAGATAATGCATCGGCCACCACATTCTCTTTGCCTTGCTTGTACTGGATTACGTACGGGAAGGTTTCAATGAACTCCACCCACCGAGCATGTCTCTTAATCAGCTTTTGTTGGCTCTTCAAGTGCTTAAGCGATTGATGATCGGTGTGGATCACGAATTCCTTCGGCCAAAGGTAGTGTTGCCAAGTCTGGAGTGCACAGACTAAGGCATAAAGCTTTTTGTCGTAGGTTGAGTAGTTGAGAGTAGCTCCACCGAGTTTCTCACTGAAGAAAGCTATCAGCTTCTTTTCTTGCATCAACACGGCTCCTATACCTATACCAGAAGCATCACATTCAATCACAAATGTTTCCAAGAAATCTGGTAAAATAAGAAGAGGGGTATGAGTAAGCTTGTGTTTTAGAAGCTGGAAGACATCCTCTTGTTCTTGTTCCCATCTAAAGCCCACGTCCTTCTTGATGACTTCGGTTAGTGGCGCGGCTATGGTGCTGAAGTCCCTGACAAACCGTCGATAAAAACCCGCTAAGCCGTGAAAGCTTCGGACTTCTCCAACCGTCTTAGGGCTCGGCCAATCTCGGATCGCCTTGATCTTTTCCTGATCGACATGTATACCCTGTATACCCTGTGAACTCACCACAAAACCGAAAAAGACCATGTTATCTGTAAAAAAAGAACACTTCTTCAAATTACCAAAAAGATGTTCTTTCCTAAGCACATCTAGAACCTTCCGCAAATGATCTACGTGTTCGTCTAAGGTTTTGCTGTAAATCAATATGTCATCGAAATACACAACAACAAAGACACCTATAAACGACCTAAGAACATGATTCATTAAGTGCATGAAAGTACTTGGTGCATTAGTAAGACCAAAAGGCATAACAAGCCACTCGTACAAACCGTGTTTGGTTTTGAAAGCGGTTTTCCACTCATCACCTTCCTTCATCCGGATTTGGTGATAACCACTTTTCAAATCAATTTTCGAAAACATAATAGACCCATGCAGTTCGTCTAACTTGTTATCTAACCTAGGAATGGGATGGCGATACTTTACCGTGATGTTATTGATGGCTCGGCAGTCTACGCACATCCCCCAAGATCCATCCTTCTTAGGCACTAGTAAAGCATGAACTGCACACAGACTCATGCTTTCCCTGATATGACCTTTCTCCATAAGTTCATCAACCTGTCGTTGTAGCTCCTGGGTCTCAACCGGATTGGTTCTGTAAGCTGGCCGATTTGGAAGTGTGGCTCCGGGAACAAAATCAATTTGATGCTCGATCTCGCGGATCGGTGGTAAGAGTCTGGGCTATCTTCCGGAAAGACATCAGAATATTCCTGCAAAAGAGAAGACACACTACTCGGAATATCCGGCTCGGGGTTAGTCATGCTTGTGAGAGCATCCTTAAAAATAAGCAAGACAAACGGTTGTTTAGTGATGAGAGCATGCTTAATCTCACTCGGCCTCACAAAAAGAGATTCATTCTTCATGGGTTTACTGTCAACGGCCTTTGACTTGGTTTTTCTCGAACTCTCACTCTCATTTTTAATAGAAATAGTGTTTGGGGGTTCACTCACATTGGTTTTGCCTTGGTTTTGCTCAAGTTTGAGCTGATCTAGATAGACTTCATGTGGGGACAATGGTGCAAGAGTGATCTTCCGACCCTTGTGCTCGAAGGAATGCTTGTTGGTGTAACCATCATGGACTGCCCTTGGATCGTACTGCCAAGGTCTTCCAAGTAGGTGATATATCATGGTTTTTACCCCTTTTAGGCCATTATATAAGTCCGTTTTATAGAGTCTTTCTGCTATTTCGTAGTGTTTTAGAGTCTTTTACTGGTCTTAGCACATTTGAAGAATAATTGGAGATATTGGAGCTTTCTGGAGCATTTTGGAGCGAAGCTGAAGTTCGTGTTGCTGAGTACCCGATTTCACGTCAAGCATCGATCGATACCTCCCTGGTATCGATCGACACTCATTACAGCAGACACGACCCGCGAATTTAATGAAGAGTTGAAGAATTGCAGATTTGCCCCATAAGACTTTAATATTTACAAGAAGCCCCAAAACGAGATTTAGGTTATTTATAGGGATTTTACAGCCACTTTGTTGGCTATGCTTTATTTTCTATGCTTTATTCTACTTTGATTATACTTTTGGTTTTTGGAGAGACAACTCTGAACTCCTGTTTTCTATTGATTTCTTTAATGATCTATTCAATCATGTTGCTTTCAATCTCCATGTCTGAGTAGATCCACTTTAGGTTCAGGGTTCTCATAAAGGTTTTCTCTGAATGCTAGGTTGATTAATTTATTAGGATTCACCATCTGAATTAGTTCTTCGCCTTAGGTTGTTCTCAAAGCTAATTCTAGGTTGACGAATCTGGAACTTAGATCTTAGGATAATTGATTAGGCACGACAGTGCAATTAATTACCTGATAGAACCTTAGGTGAGCAAATTGATTATTCGCAAAGAGATTTGGAATTAGACTTTAGGATTCGCAAAGAGATTTGGAATTCCTAGGATTTAGATTTAGATAATTCTCGCAACGACATTTGGTTAATTATACCTTATTGATTTGAGTTCAAGAACTGCGCTAAATCTGAATCATGTTAGTTAGTTTATCTGCATTCATTGATTTCCTGAGAAATACCCTGAGCCTATCTTTCTCCAATTGAATTACAACACTTTTAATTTCTGCACTGCTTTCAATTACATCTTTTGGCTTAGCTTAATTCGATACTATATAATCTATTGTGCGTCTCTGTGAGTCTTTGTCGTTCGACCCCTAGCTAAACTATAACTACGGATTTAGTACTTTTAGGGTATTAATTTGAGCACATCAGTAGGATATGACCGGCCTCCTTAGGTAGCACATCACAAACGATCTCGTCCTCATATCGACCAATTGTCAAAGGTACCGAGACTTGACGGGTAAGTTTGAGCTGCCTTTGGTTATTCAACCATCTAAGGCTATACGGTCGCGGATGTATCCTTGTTTCCATGTTCAACTTTTCCACCAAAGTTGTGCTAGCAAAGTTGGTACAGCTGCCTCCATCGATAATATATAAGGCTGCATACCTTGCTTTTAACAATGCACCGGGTGTGGAATAAGTTCTCCCGTTGTTCATCCTCTATGACTTGCTCTTTAGAAAGAAGAACACGCCTAGCTACAAGCATCTCTCCCTCAACCGCATGTTCCTCATCATCGTCATAGATAGGTGCGGAATCAAGCTCCTCTTCATCATCGGTCACGATCTCACCACTGTCCAACATCATCATGGCACACTGATTTGGACACTCGTTGGCATAGTGACCCTTTCCCCTACACTTAAAGCATTCAATGTCACGGTTACGAACATAAGTAGACTTGGCCTTACCCTTATAATCATGTCCAGACGAACTAGGCTTGAAGTCCTTCTTTGGTTTGGAATCGGCCCGGGCGGATAGTTGGATTTCTCTCCCTTGGAATAGATCGGTTTCGAACTAGAAGCATAAGGTTGTCGTGAGACACCTTTCCTCTTGAGCTGTTGCTCCACTAAGATTGCCTTATGCAACATCTCCTCCACAATCGCATAGGATTGCATCTCCATCCGATTCTGCAAGTCACGGTTCATTCCGCTTAGGAATCTAGCCATTCTCGCATCATCTGGCTCGTCAACATCGGCTTTAAGCATGAGATTTTCCATCTCCTTGAAGTAGTCGTCCACGCCCTTACTTCCTTGTGATAGCCGTCGCAACTTTTGGTGTAGTTCGCGGTGGTAGTGAATTTGCACAAACTGTTTCCTCATAAACATGGTCATCTCATCCCATGTCCCAACGGGGTTCTCTCCATTGCGTCTCCTGTTAGTAACCAATTGATCCCACAAATCAAGAGCATAGTCATGAAATTTAGTTGCGGCTAAGCTGACCTTCTTTTGTTCGGAATAGTTTTGACAATCGAAAACCAAATCGATTTTCTTTTCCCACTCGAGGAAGGCATCGGGATCGTTCTTCCCATAGAACGGTGGAATTCTTAGCTTCAATCCGCCAAGGTCATTGTCATTTTGTCCTCGGGCTGGTTGACGTCTAGCTTGATTCCCACGGATGAGTTTCCTTGATCGTAGAACGGGTTGTTGTATTGCTCGTGTTGCCGTGATCGGGTTCTCCTTCTTCTACACGGCATACGACGACTCTCTTGGCCAACACTTTGGTCGGATCCTCGATCCTTGACCTGATTAACTCCTTGGTTAACGCCATGGTTGGTACATTGATTTCTTTCCTCCCTTCTCGGCGTCCTTACCTCGAGAGTGGCCATGTGATCCCTCATCTCATTTAGTAATTGAGTTATGGCATCAACCTTGCGATTCATGGCGGCATCTCGTTCCCTTCTCGATCGTGAAGTAGCGGTTTCACTATCATCAGACATTGTACCTCGCAAAAGAAACAAACATGTTAGTATAAAATCCTCACAAGTGTTTCCCTCAATGTTTCACTCAACTCTCGTAACGACCTCACATACACTAAAAGTTCTACTCGGTTCTTAAAGAACTAAATCGAAAATTCGATGCTAGCTTCAACAACCAAATTGTCAAACAAGTGTATAAGATAGATAGGGAAGAATTACACAACCAAATTGTTTCCTTTTTTTGTTTTGAATTGCCTTTTCTTTTTCGCTTTTTTTTTTATATTGGTTTTAATACAAAAGATAGAAAAAAAGAAGAAGATAGAATATGAAGAGATAGAAGATGAAAATATATTACTGATAATCAAGAGCGTGGCTCTGATACCACTTGATACATTTTCCCAAAGATTGCACACTCGAGATCGGTAAGAACGTTGGATAGATCCTTGACTCCAAAGGACTCCACGAAGAAAGATGCTAAGGCGTGAGTGATGAACTCGAAAATTCTTAGGCCCAGATTTGTGGGGAAGATTCGAAACAAGGGGGTGACTTCAATGGCTGATTGAACTCGCGGTGAAAGGATGACAAGGCGTGAGAGATGACTCCCAACAATCATTGTGCCCCTTAATCGCTTACAACGAATTCAACGAGACAAAGTGTTGAGGGCTGCGTCGAATGCTATGAACGGCACTTGATAAACGACAAGGGGAGGGGGGGGGGAAGAGTTTATAAAGAAAAAGCAAGAGAACTAGTCAACAAGACTATTCTCGAAAATGACACAAGACTAAAATAAATAGAGTTTTGACTAAGATTAAAAATAGTTGAATAACTCTTTGTATGCTTTGACTTGTTTCAACCGAAAAAAGTCTCTCGGAATAATCCCTCGGAAAAGTCCCTCGGAAAAGTCGCTCGGGAAAATCCCTCGGAAAAGTTCCTCGGAATTTAACTTGAGATTGGACCAAAAAGTAAGTGAAAGCCGTTGCCTCGTTAAAACCTCTACTCGGAAAACCCAATGGGACAAAACCAAGCATAGGAAAAAGAGTATAACAACTTACACTTGCGGCCAATCCTCCAGAAGAATCCACGAATGATATTGATGATAGGACGAAGTGTGTAAGCTGATCCTCTTTGATCCGAACTTCAATTAGCAAACTCCAAACAGCTCCCACTAGCTTCTTAGACTTGGACCGCGTAATAGGACCTTCGGGAATGACCAATGCTGCCTCTGGTACCTCATCCATTGTTGGCGTATCCATGATCACATCACCAATCGACACCACCTCTGGAACGAAGACCAAAGGTACGATATGTTGGGAAACCTATGGACCCGAATATCGATTACTTTGAGAATCTCAACAATTTGGTTATCAAATCAACACCTCGCATATATTACTCTACTCTCGACGAACTCGGGATTAGAGAAGACGTGATTTGGTATCTCGACGCACTTAACCTTCGACCCTTCATGGAGACCTCCCTACCTATGAAGATCTCACCAAAGAATTCTTATCGACAGTCACCATGTGCTACAAGAGACGCTCTAATACCAGAGCGAACGATGGTACACTTATTTTTACCATTCGCGGATATTCTTACACTCTAACGATCCCAGAACTTTATGAAGCTTTGAAGCTTCAATATCTCGACGAGTTTCACCCCGAGGAGGATCCCGATGAAGGTCTGTGGAGCGTAATAGGACAAGGCGTCTATGACAACAGACGGTCCAAAGCCAACGTGGGGAGTGTTCTCAAAGGCGAGCTAGTCACCCTTCAACTAACTTTCACCAACGACCCGCACTATGCTTGTTATGCTTGTATCATCGCGAAGAACTTGTTGAAGGTAAGGCACGACGCGCCCTCCACGAAACCCGAACACGTTATTACCGCCTTCAGAAGCATCATCACGGCGATCCTACAAGCCGTGCACTTTGATTTCTCGAACGAAGTTCCACTCCAAGGAAGCTGGTTCGACTTGATGCAATTCTCCCGAGACCGCACGATCTCTCGCGCTTCACTCGACCCTGGCAGATTTGGTTACAAATATTGCACTAATGTCGGTGAGTCTTACTTTGTTTTCTTACCTTCTTACTATGTCCCTAGACTCCGAGAAGGAGCAGCGCCTAGATGGATACCGGAGGCGATGGACTACGTACCTACAGTCCCACGCCTACCGTACACGATTGGACAGTTCCTAGCGGCCAAGGCCAACCAAGACGCCGAGACAGAGAGCGCTCGACTACTTTAACAATCACAAGCCCGTGCACCATCCGCGAGTTTGTCTCACGAACACAAACCAGGATACGCAGCCATGGAGAAGAAGTTAGCACGACAAGAGAGACGATACATGCGCATGAAGCGTTTCCTCGAAGAGCACCACCATTTCGATGGCAACACGCCCGACTCCGAGATAGATGGCTCAGGCGACTCCTACCCATGCACTTCACAACCACGGTTTAATCGATCTCTTTCACCTTATCTTTTATTTTAATAATCTTACCATCTTTTCACCAACTTTTTTCACACTGGGGACAGTGTGATTTAAGTCTGGGGGAGGATGTTTATCCACTACTAATCTATTTTTATTTTCTTCGAATCTTTTTAATTCTCGCTGAATTTTTAAGACCTCGTGTAATATTTTTTATTAAGTATTTTTCCGGAACAAAAGAACAAAATCTATGATGATATAAACCAGTGCACTTCTATGTTATTTCCTCGTGCTAGCTCTTTTATTGTTTAGTACTAGACAAGGAGATAGCTAGAGTGCTTTCAATGCGACATCCCCAGAGGATTTCAAGCCATAGAAATTCTTTCTGACAGGATATACTAGCTTGTTTTATTTGGACTTAATCTATATTTAATTTTCTTATCAATTATTTTAGGCGAGACAACGAGTCATACATCTAGGACATCTTTTTCATTTTTACCGCTCTTTGTTGTCCTAGATGGCCGGTTCATCTTTAGTCGGTATCCCATCCGAAACTTAACCTTTGTTCAAACCTCATGCAACCCTCTAGTTATCTTATGTGCAAATATGTGCAAAAACGCCGGAGAGGAACGACACAGTTTTTAAATCACTCGAGAAGACGAAAGATTAGACGGATTCGGTTGTGGAGGTATCGACAAATCAAGCTAAAAAGTTGCTTTGGGAATCGTTTATAACCGGTAATTTTCGTACTCTCTAAGGCTCCCGTTTAAAGGCGTTTCCCCTTTCAAAAAAAAAAACCGAAAGGAAAGGAAATAAAAGCCTAAGAGTCTTAGAGTAGACTATATTTTTACCAAGGCAACTCTGATTCAATATGTGAGGTGTAATAAGCCGTTCGAATCATTAACCGGATAAAAATCTAAGTTCGGGGGAACGACAGAAAATTTCTGTCAAAGGGAGAAAAGTCCGGACAAAGGAGGAGTTCCGCAGCAACATTTATGCGAGCAAGGACTGACTGAAAATTGTGGGTACCAACAGCTCCATCCTCTCTTGCTGTTTTGCATAATATCTAGCATCCTCGGAAGAAAATATGGTAACCCGAAACACTTTTAGCCTCACCTCTAAATTGCCTTTAAATGCCTAGCATCGATTGTCTTGTCTAATATTTTTGGTAAAAATCACGCAATCTTTAATGAATGTTAAGATCTAGTTTACTGAAAGTTAGGATCTATGTGGTTATACTTTCGCATGACGGATACCGTGGATTAGCGTTGTAGTACTTTAGCGAGAATTTTCTAGACTAAGTCCTATTGGTGCATTACGTTGATTATGGTTTAGAAGGACGGTCGCTGAGAATTTTGTTAGTTTCTATATTTTCGAAAACCTCTTTCCGAGTTTAGATTTATGTTTTGTTTGAGGACAAACAAAGATCTCAGTCTGGGGGAGTTGATAACACCGGTTTTTGACCGTTTTTATGGATCACTTTCATATTCTTTTGCAGGTGTTTTAACTCCGTTTTCAAAAGCTTTCAAGTGATTTTTATATTTAAGAGATTTGAAAGACGTTTCAGGAACTCGGAATAAAAGAGTGCATTTCGGAGCAAAAGTACGTTTTGGGATAAACTCGGACCGTCAAGAAGTCTTGCAGCTAATAGAGAACTTTTGAACGTCTGATAATCCCCAAATTTGGACACAACAAATTAGAGACAACCAACTTTCAAATGCAATTGGATTGGAGGCAATCCAATGGTTGGATCCTTAAATACACCCGAAGCACTGAAGGTAGATGAAGCTGCCCCGAAGACGAAGCCGCCGCGCCTGGAGGAGCTGGGGCCGCGGTCAAGCACCAGTTCACCGTGGCTAGAGACGACGGAGCCGTGGCCAGAAGCCATTTTGCCGTGGCCGGAGACGACGGACCCGCGGCCAGCTCCCTGCGCGACCAAACCGACTTGTTTCTTCACCCGAGGCCAAAACTGTATTTTCCCCATCAAGCCCTAAACGAGATTAGTTGTAAAAATAATTATTTTATGCCTCTTAGACAGACACATTACATTATTCTCACGCTTGAAGGCAGAGGCGGAGCTCTTGTGTCTTTTGCACTTGTTTTCTTTGGTTTTTTCATCCCTTTTTACTTATTGTTTTTATTTGATTTATTGAATATGATTACCTCAGCTTTGGCTGAGTAATCTCCTTGTTGGATATAGATGTTTGAAAGGGAGTTTATGGTTCAATTTCTTATTAGGTTTTTGATATATCATGGTTTTTACCCTGTTTAGGCCATGATATAAGTCCTTTTATAGAGTTTTTATAGTGTTTTGTAGTGTTTTAGAGTCTTTTACAGGTCTTAGCACGTTTGGAGCATAATTGGAATTATTGGAGCTTTCTGTAGCAGTTTGGAGCAAGAGCCGAAGTCGTGTTGCTGAGTATCTGATTTCCCGACAAGCATCGATCGATACCCTCTGGTATCGATCGATACTCATCGCAGCAAGACATGACCCGCGAGTTTTCCAAGACTTGAGGAATTGCAAAAGTGCCCAGAAGTCTTTAATAATTACAAGAAGACCCCAAGTCGTGATTTAGGTTATAAATAGGATTTTACAGCCATTGTTTAGGCTATGCTTTATTTATGTGTTTGATTTTACTCTGGTTTTAGAGAGACAAGTCTGAATCTCCCTTCGTCCGAGATCAGGTCTCTAAACCTTCTGATTATTCTATTGATGATTTATTCAGTTATGTTGATTGTTTCATTCTCCATGTCTGAGTAAATCCACCTTAGGTTTAGGGTTTTCTCATAAAGGTTTTCTCTGAATGCTAGGTTAATTATCTGTTTAGGATTCACTATCTGAATTAGTTCTTCGCTTAGGTTGTGTTCAAAGCTAATTCTAGGTTGACGAATCTAGAACTTAGATCTTAGGATAATTGGTTAGGCACGACAGTGCGATTAATTATCTGATAGAACCTAGGTGAGCAAATTGATTATTCGCAAAGAGATTTGGTTTAATTGATTTGTGAACATATCAAACCTGTTATTAAAGCTGATTTAGACTTTAGGATTCGCAAAGAGATTTGGAATTCCTAGGATTTAGATTTAGATAGTTTTCGCAACGACATTTGGTTAATTATACTTTAGTGATTTGAGTTCAAGAACTGCGCTAAATCTGAATCCTGTTAGTTAGTTTATCTGCATTCATTGATTTCCTGGGAAAAACCCTGAGCCTATATTCTCTCTATTGATTTACAACCCTTTTAATTTCTGCATTGCTTTCAATTGCATTTGTTTGGCTTAGCTTAATTCGATACTTTATAACCTATTGTGTGATCTCTGTGAGTCTTTGTGGTTCGACCCCTAGCTATATTAAAACTACTGCTTTAGTACTGTTAGGGTATTAATTTGAGCATATCAGTTTTTAGTCTAGGATACCGATTGATTAGGGTTCTTTGTTATATCCTTGTTGTTAATGCGTTGCTTGACTAACCATCTTAGCAATCGATATTAGGTGTTTTAGAACCACAGAAGTGCTGTATCTAATCGCTTGACCTAGGGTAGACGAGCAAATCCGTCGTAAGATTTCAGAAGTATACTTACGGAGGAATTGTGGGCATAAACGACCTTGAGAGTATTATTCACTTCTTGCGCGGCGGAGTCGGAAGCTACCGTCCGAGTACAGAAGTGAGTAGGTGTGTAGGATTACGGTAGTAGACTACACGCTGCGTACGTGTTCCAAGTTCAATAACCTAAAGACGACAAAAAGTCGCTTTAGAAATTCTAGAAATCTCCTCGTAAAAATCGGCCATAAACACTAGAAAATTCCCGATTGCCCAACGACCTCGGTAAGATAGTTAGTTAGATATTGTCTTTCGTAGTTTATTTAGATTCCATAGATACGACCGTGACAAAACCCCAAAATATATTTACGTCTAGACATAAGTTAGAACTCGTTAAAGATTAGACAACGTCTATCCCTGTGGATTCGATCCCTAAGCACTACTTCCTGTGTTGTGCACTTGCAGCTAGATATAAAGGGCAAAACCCCACGCTGGGGTTAATTCCCGGTGTGTCAATCACCTCCCGGTAAGTTTTCTTTTTCCTTAAAATTTTTCAATTATTACATACATCTATTTCTCGTCCTTGCTCGATTTATTTCACACTGGGGACAGTGTGATTTAATTACGGGGGAGGATTTCATCTCTTACTAATCACATTTTCTTTTATGAGTCTTTGCATTTTGCATTTTTCACGCTTTCTTTCAAAAATTTCAAGTTTTTTCAATAAAAGTAGGAATACGTTTTGAGGGAATGATGAAATAAATCCATGACAGTAGCCGACCAGTGTGCTTCTACGCTATTTCCTAGTAACATGCTCTTCCATAAGTTGGCTCTAGAATAGGCGGTAGCTAGATATTATGTTAATGCGAAATATCTAGAGGACTTTAGACCGTAAAGATTCTTTAGGATGGAATATACTAGCTCTATTATACTTGGACTTTACCCTGACTTAATTTTCTCATCATAGGTTTACTCAAAGATAACGAATCATACATTCATGACGTTCTTTCACCTTTTACCACGCTTTGTCTTACCCGGATGGCCAGCTCATCTTTATTTGTTACCCCACCCAAAACTTAACCATTGTTCAGACCTCATGCATTCTCTCTTTGTGTCCTATGTGCAGATATGTGCAAAAACGCTAGAGAGGGAGCAACGACACAGTTTCTAGTCACTAAAGACGGAGATTATAGGCGATCGGTGGAGGTGAATTCAACAAAGACGAGAGCTTGGTTATGCCTTGAAAAAACTCAAAATCATGGTAAATTTTCGTGCCCATATGTTTCTATCTCAATAAAAGGCGTTTCCCCCTTTCAAAAAAAAAAATCGAAAATAATTCAAAGGGAAAGGAAACTAGAGCCTAAAAAGAGTCTAGGTTGGCCGAAATACTTATGAGGCATCCATGGTTCGTTTATGAGAAGTCTGTCATTCCGAGTCCACAAAAAATTCTAAATCTTGGGGAATGACAGAAAACTTATGTTTTTGGAGAAAGGAAGAAGTGCATCATTTTTACCCAAGAAGATGTGACTAGAAGCTGTGGTCCTCAATAGGTCCATCCTCTTTTGGTTTTTTTGCATAATATCTCACACCCTACGGTGAGATTACGGTAACCCGAAACACTTTTAACCTCACCTCTAAATGCCTTTAATACCTAGCCTCGATTGTCTTGGTTTGATCATTTTGATGAGAAGTTCATATTTGCACTTAATAAATTTAGAGAGCTAGTTGACCTGAATTTTGGATTTTGAAAGTTTATTTTTCATATGACGGATACCGTGGACTAGTGTTACAGAAAGGTTTGGTAAGAATTTTCTAGGCTAGGTTGCGATTGATGTAGTTCGATGGTTATGGTTTAGAAGGACGGTCTCCGAGATTTCTAGTTCCCTGTGATTTTTGTTTGATATTTCCGCGCTTTTGTTTTGTTTTGTTTGAGGACAAACAAATTCTAAGTCTGGGGGAGTTGATAACACCGTATTTTTACCTGTTTTACTATATAAAATCTTTAATAAGTGTTTCATTCGCTTTTATATGTTTTTTTACAGTTTTCGTATATTTTTAGTTTCAAGACACTTTTCAGGATACTTAGGCAAAAGCATTGTAAATTGGAGAAACATGAGATTTTCGGTTCAGAATCAAACCGTCAGAAGTTCAACTAACAAAGAGTTTCTTATTACCGTCTGATCCAACCCAATTTTGGAAATATTCAAGAAGGACCAGCTACCTTTCCATTCCAAGTGATTTGAGGACGATCCAACGGTTCAATCAAAAGATGCATCAAGATCAAGACGTCCTAGTTCACCTCGGGCAGAAGCCCTCCACCTGCGGCCAAGAGGTAGTTTGCCGTGGCCATAAGAGCTCCACCCGCGGCCAAGGTGTGTTTCGCTGCGGCCAGACACCATGGACCCGCGGCCAAGCCAATTTCGTCACGTAAGCCCAATTGCAAGGCCTGTTCAATTCCCGTCCACTCAAAACCCTAAAGACCTACGAAAGCAGAGCTAAAGACCTATAAATATGTGTTTTAGAGATCAAAAACCGTGTGCTTGCTTTTACACCATTTTAGATTAGTTTAGTTCTTACTTTTTGCTCTTTACTTTTGTCATTTACTTTTGAGATTGGTAGAGAAGTTTCGTCTTCCATCTCCTGCTCTTTATTTAATTATGTCATTTATTTCTATTATGTGAGAGTAATTTAACCGTTGGGTTTAAAGAGATTATCGAGGGGAATTCTATGTTCGATAAAGATTTCACAAGGTAAAACCCTAGCCGAATTCAAGAGCTCTTTCTTATATATCGTTGTTCGTCATGAACTAGAGGTTTATTCCTAGGTGTTAAAGAACCACCATAAGTGGTGAATCTAAACACCTGAATCGTTCATCTATAAGAGCCTGTCGCGTCGTAAGATACAAAATTATACTTACGGAGTATCGTGAACTAAGAAGAACCAGCGCGAACATCACGATTTTCTGCGCGGCCAGACACGAAAGCTACTGGTCGAGTATATAGATTGTTGGTACGTAGGATGTACCAAAGTAGGTTACACCGTCTATTATGTTCAGTTTGTGGAGTTAAACTCTAGAATCGTGTTAATAAGAGCTTAGGGGCCGTGTTTGAATCGAACATACCCTAAGAAATCCCTGTCGACCCAACACCGTTTTATTATTGTTTACAAATCGTTTTTCCCTTTTAGTTTATGCCATCAATTTTCATACCTAGTTTTACAAGCAATTTTCTGTAAACCTAAAAGTTCTTTACAATTTTTTTTACAAAAACCCTATAGAAACTTATTCTCATTCTAGACTTCTTTGCTAATTTTTTGTCTAAGGTCTCACAGAACTTTTAGGTTTACAAAATTAAAACCTGAAGTTTCGGAGAACAATCTGAGTATCTGACCGCATCAAGTCTCGGTCGAGAAATCGAAGTGAACAGCTAGTCCTCGGGTCTAGTGACGGGCGCTTCGTTTTTCACTTTCTCTAAATTCTTCACAATGATGCAAGCGAAACAAGCAAAGCGTGGATTGGCGGTGAATGGAATTGGAAGAGTAACAAGCTCGGCTTTGCGGACATTCGTCGCATTTGCTCTCGAGAATATGGTGTGCGCCAAGAGCTTGTGTACGAAGCGGACAGCGGGATGCATGAATAAGGAAGCCTTAGATCTTCTGTTTTCGTATACGCCTTGTCCCATTATGCGCCATAGATCTCTTTCGGGGTCCTCCTCGTGGTTAATCTCATCTAGATATTGAAGCTTCAAAGCTTCACAAAGTTTTGAAACGGTTAGCGAATAAGAGTATCCATGTGTGGTGAAAGTAAGTGTATCGTCCCTCGCTCTTGGATTAAAGCGTCTCTTGTAGCACATGGTGACGGTTGCTAAAACTTTCTTGGTGAGATCGTCGTAGGTGGGGAGATTTAGATCCATGAAAGGTCGTAGGTTAAGAGCATCGAGATACCAAATCACGTCTTCTCTAATCCCGATTGCATCAAAAGTCGAGTAATCTATATGTGGTGTGGATTTGATCTCCATTCTTCTGAGCTTCTCAAGGTAATCTATATTCGGGTCCATAGGCTGCTGGACATATCGCACTTTTTGTTTTGGTTCCGGAGGTGGCGTTAGTCCACGTGGAGGAGAAGGTGTCGGATCACACTGAGGGAGTGTAGCGCGAGTTCGAGTTTGCGAGTTCGAGATTGCGGTCGTCTTTGACTCATCACAAACTCGACTAGGTTAGTGTCATCCTACCCACTAGTTGTATCTGATCCACCTTGGCTCTCCTCGAGACGCCTAGTGATTGATCTCTAGGATGATTCTCCTACGTATCCGCTCCTCTTAAAGCGTGTTACACTACAAGAAAACAACGTTTTTGGCGACTGCAGAAGTAGTCGCAAATTAGTCGATAAAAGGTAAATTATGACTAACTAGTGACTAAACCATGTAGTCGTTAATATTTAGTCGCTAAAGTATGTAGTCGTTAAATTAGTCACCAAATGGCGTCTACTTGACGACTACACCACATGAACAATGTGTAGCCGTTCAATCATCGTAAATTAGTCGCAAAACTTTACGACTAATCGGCGACTACCTTTGCGACTAGTTAACGACTATAGAATGGTCTCGATGCAGTCGGATAGTTTTAGTCACTAAATAGTCGTAAAATTTAGTTACTATTTACCGACTATTGTATGACTAATTGAACGACTATTTGGCGACTAATAGGAACATCAAGTTTCGAAGATGTAAATATTTTGCGACTACTTAGCTATTCTTCTGTGACTATTTGGCGATTGTTTAGTGACTATATTCTTGTCAAAATAAGAATATGGTATGATCGATTGGTGTTTGCTTTGTTTCTGAAATGGTAACCTGTGTTACAAACTTAAAGTTACAAAATTAAAGAATTTTGATTCAAAATAACATTTGATTAAAAATATTAACTAAAGTATTCAAACACCATAACAAATGCCAAAACATAAACAAAAATAACAAGTTCACAAAAAAGGTTTATGAGTTCACAAAACAGGTTCAAAAAACA
>PKML01074393.1:435578-455246 GCA_002933935.1 Eutrema yunnanense
TTTCCGCGCTTTTGTTTTGTTTTGTTTGAGGACAAACAAATTCTAAGTCTGGGGGAGTTGATAACACCGTATTTTTACCTGTTTTACTATATAAAATCTTTAATAAGTGTTTCATTCGCTTTTATATGTTTTTTTACAGTTTTCGTATATTTTTAGTTTCAAGACACTTTTCAGGATTGATACATGTATTTTGCAATCCAAGGAGGTATCAATACCCTCTTGTCGATGTAGTAAGAGGTTATCGAATCCAATATTGGGAAATAGTAATAAACACTAAGAATGCAAGGTGCTTATAGTAAGTTAAGCTAAACAAGTGGTTTGTTGTTAAGCAAGATTGTAAACCAATAAGCAAAAGCGAAACTAGAGATAGGGTTATCGATATAAGAAGTCCCAAGTTCAATTCATGATGTTCATTTACTCAAACAAGCTAATCCCTAGGCACAAGATCCTAAACTTGACTAATTCTCTTTCAAGCAATTAATCACTAAGCTAATCACCTAACCCATTAAAAAACTCTCATTTGTGGATCATTGATTAGCAAGCATTTAGTTTAATTCAACAAGATCAACCAAAAATACACCCTAAACAACTATTGTCATAGGCTAGGAATGTAAATCTCTTGTTTAATTCATCAAGGCATTTCATCAAACACTTGGTGTGCATGAAATACCTTATGATCTAAACCTACTCTTTCAAGCTAGATTTAGCCTTGAGAACATTAAACAAGAAAGGATATAAGAAGATCTAGCCCTAAACATCATGAATCAAGCCTAGGAACATCCTAATCTACCCCATCTCAAGGTCCTAAAATGACTACTCAAGACCCATGAAGAACACCCCAAAAGGGGATAAGAAGAAGAGATTCAATGAAAACAAGACTTAATTGCATAAAAAGTAGAAGATCCTCTCTTACAAATCCATGAACTCTCTCAAAGGGAAAGGGTTTCTTAGACAAAAGAAGCATAGATCTAAAAAATGGGTCTCAACAATATTTAAAAGTGTTTTCTTGAGCTGGGTCGGACCGGGTCAACCCTGGACAAACCATGTATTGACCCGGCCGAAACTTGGATACGTCTTCATTGAATCGGCCATAACTCCTGCACCTGACATCCGAATGACCTGAATCCAAGTCATGTAGACAGCTAACTCGTCCCTCTACAACTCTTATGAAGACCGTTTGAGTTGAATCATATCGGAAGGCCTTAGTTCTTCCGGTTATTTGGACTGTTTCATCTTCTCTCGGCCAGACAGACATACCTTCAGTAAATCCGTCTTATCTCCCTATCCATACGTACAAATAACCCGATTCAAACTCCTGTGTAAAGCTGATTCACTCCTCTACAACTTTAGTGAAGACCACCGAGCCTAATTCGGAGTGGAGACCCTTGAATACCGACTTCTATCCTCGGTACCACACGTCGGTGCTAAGAAATTTTCCTTCTGTTTCCACACCGAGCAGTTGCACCGACCAGTGACCTCGGTATTGAAGAAACCGTCTCGGCCAGGCGGACCTATCTCTGGTAAATCAGCCATATCTCTCAAACCACACGTCCGAATACTTGATTCCAACTCCTATGGTTAGATGACTCATCGGGCTACAACTCTCATGAAGACTCCAAGAGCTGGATCATATTGGATCGCTTTCGTCTGATCGGTTCTTTGAGACGTTCCGGATGGTTGCTCTCTAGTCTTTAAGCACCAAATCTCCAAACGCCACCAAGTGTCTCCAAACACCTAGAAGACTCCTCAAAGACATGCAAAAGACTCACTAGGACCTAATGCAGCTCCTAATACTCTAAATGGGACAAAACAAGTATGAAATGTCATGAAGATCCAAGTAAATGATCTAAAACCTACATGATTTGCGTGCTTAAACTATGCAAATTATGGACACATCAAGGATACTAGGGAAAAAGCATTGTAAATTGGAGAAACACCAGATTTTCGGTTCAGAGTAAAATCGTCAGAAGTTCAACTGCCAAAGAGTTTCTTATTACCGTCTGATCCAACCCAATTTTGGAAATATTCAAGAAGGACCAGCTACCTTTCCATTCCAAGTGATTTGAGGACGATCCAACGGTTCAATCAAAAGATGCATCAAGATCAAGACGTCCTAGTTCACCTCGGGCAGAAGCCCTCCACCTGCGGCCAAGAGGTAGTTTGCCGCGGCCATAAGAGCTCCACCCGCGGCCAAGGTGTGTTTCGCTGCGGCCAGACTCCATGGACCCGCGGCCAAGCCAATTTCGTCACGTAATCCCAATTGCAAGGCCCGTTCAATTCCCGTCCACTCAAAACCCTAAAGACCTACAAAAGCAGAGCTCAAGACCTATAAATATGTGTACTAGAGATCAAAAACCGTGTGCTTGCTTTTACACCATTTTAGATTAGTTTAGTTCTTACTTTTTGCTGTTTACTTTTGTTATTTACTTTTGAGATTGGTAGAGAAGTTCTCTCCGGACCTATTTCTTAAATTCGAGAGCCTTCTTCTTCCATCTCCTGCTCTTTATTTAATTATGTCATTTATTTCTATTATGTGAGAGTAATTTAACAGTTGGGTTTAAAGGGATTATCGAGGGGAATTCTATGTTCGATAAAGATTTCACAAGGTAAAACCCTAGCCGAATTCAAGAGCTCTTTCTTATATATCATTGTTCATCATGAACTAGAGGTTTATTCCTAGGTGTTAAAGAACCACCATAAGTGGTGAATCTAAACACCTGAATCGTTCATCTATAAGAGCGTGTCGCGTCGTAAGATACGAAATTATACTTACGGAGTAACGTGAACTAAGAAGAACCAGCGCGAACATCACGATTTTCTGCGCGGCCAGACACGAAAGCTACTGGTCGAGTATATAGATTGTTGGTACGTAGGATGTACGAAAGTAGGTTACGCCGTTTATTATGTTTAGTTTGTGGAGTTAAACTCTAGAATCGTGTTAATAAGAGCTTAGGGTCCGTGTTTGAATCGAACATACCCTAAGAAATCCATGTCGACCCAACACCGTTTTATTATTGTTTACAAATCGTTTTTCCCTTTTAGTTTATGCCATCAATTTTCATACCTAGTTTTACAAGCAATTTTCTGTTTTTCGTTCTTTACAATTTTTTTTACAAAAACCCTATAAAAACTTATTCTCATTCTAGACTTCTTTGCTAATTTTTTGTCTAAGGTTTCACAGAACTTTTAGGTTTACAAAATTAAAACCTGAAGTTTCGGAGAACAATCTGACCGCATCAAGTCTCGGTCGAGAAATCTCAAGTGAACAGCTTGTAGAATTACCGTGATGATGCTTTAAAAAGCAGTGGTGGAGTCCTCGGGTCTAGTGACGGGCGCTTCGTTTTTCACTTTCACTAAATTCTTCGCAATGATGCAAGCGAAGCAAGCAAAGCGTGGATTGGCGGTGAATGGAATTTGAAGAGTAACAAGCTCGGCTTTGCGGACATTCGTCGCATTTGCTCTCGAGAATATGGTGTGCGCCATGAGCTTGTGTACGAAGCGGACAGCGGGATGCATGAATAAGGAAGCCTTAGATCTTCTGTTTTCGTATACGCCTTGTCCCATTATGCACCATAGATCTCTATTGGGGTCCTCCTCGTGGTTAATCTCATCTAGATATTGAAGCTTCAAAGCTTCACAAAGTTTGAAACGGTTAGCGAATAAGAGTATCCATGTGTGGTGAAAGTAAGTGTATCGTCCCTAGCTCTTGGATTAAAGCGTCTCTTGTAGCACATGGTGACGGTTGCTAAAACTTTCTTGGTGAGATCGTCGTAAGTTGGTAGATTTAGCTCCATGAAAGGTCGTAGGTTAAGAGCATCGAGATACCAAATCACGTCTTCTCTAATCTCGAGTGCATTGAGAGTCGAGTAATCTATATGTGGTGTGGATTTGATCTCCATTCTTGTGAGCTTCTCAAGGTAATCGATATTCGGGTCCATAGGCTGCTGGACATATCGCACTTTTTGTTTTGGTTCCGGAGGTGGCGTTAGTTCACGTGGAGGAGAAGGTGTCATATCAAACGGAGGGAGTGTAGGGCGAGTTCGAGTTTGCGGTCGTCTTTGACTCATCACAAAATCGGCTAGGTTAGTGTCATCCTACACACTTGTTGTATCTGATCCACCTTGGCTCTCCTCGAGACGCCTATTGACTGATCTCTAGGATGATTCTCCTACGTATCCGCTCCTCTTAAAGCGTGTTACACTACAAGAAAACAACGTTTTGGCGACTGCAGAAGTAGTCGCAAATTAGTCGCTAAAAGGTAGATTACGACTAACTAGTGACTAAACCATGTAGTCGTTAATATTTAGTCGCTAAAGTATGTAGTCGTTAAATTAGTCAACAAATGGCGTCTACTTTACGACTACCCACATGAACAGTGTGTAGCCGTTCAATCATCGTAAATTAGTCGCAAAACTTTATGACTAATCGGCGACTACCTTTGCTACTAGTTAACGACTATAGAATGGTCTAGATGCAGTCGGATAGTTTTAGTCACTAAATAGTCGTAAAATTTAGTTACTATTTACCGACTATTGTATGACTAATTGAACGACTATTTGGCGACTAATAGGAAAATCAAGTTTCAAAGATGTAAATATTTTGCGACTACTTAGCTATTCTTCTGCGACTATTTGGCGACTGTTTAGTGACTATATTCTTGTCAAAATAAGAATATGGTATGATCGATTGGTGTTTGTTTTGTTTCTGAAATGGTAACCTGTGTTACAAACATAAAGTTACAAAATTAAAGAATTTTGATTCAAAATAACATTTGATTAAAAATATTAACTAAAGTATTCAAACACCATAACAAATGCCAAAACATAAACAAAAATAACAAGTTCACAAAACAGGTTTATGAGTTCACAAAACAGGTTCAAAAAACAATATTTTAACGACTACAAATGGCGACTAAACAATTAGTCGCTAAACATTGCGACTACATAGCCACTATTTACCGACTATTTGGCAAGTAATACAATTTGGTCGTAATTGAGTCGCTGTTTTACGACCAAACAATATAGTCGCTATAGTAGTCGCTATTTGACGACTAATTTACGTCTACATTTCAGACGGGAAATAATAGTTGCTAAAATAGCGACTAATATGCGACTCTTACCCCGAGTCGCTTATTTACGACTACGGTTACGACGGGAAACATTAGTCGCACAATAGTCGCCATATTGGCGACTAATATGCGATAATTTCGGAGGGTTGTACATCAATTGGTAATCAGTCATAAAATACCGGTGAAAAACACGTGTTATTCGTTTTGGGGTTGGTGTAACGGCTTTATGCGATTATTGAGGTTTGTGTAACGGCTTTATGCGATTACTAGATGTAGTCGCCTTTCAGACGCCGTGTAATCGCTATTTAGTCGGCCAAAATGTCTATATAAACACAATTCATCCCATTTCTTCTCCTCGTTCGATCTTAAACACAAAATCAAACATATTTCTTCTCCTCATTCGATTTATTAGTTATATAATGTCGGGAAATTACAATTATAATTTTCGGGAGTGGATGTATAAGAGGTTCGATGAAGAGACAGGAAATTTCTCGGAACAGTTCAAAACAGGGGTAGAGCAATTCATGATATTTGTAAATAGCCAGCCTCTAACCCAGAGTAATGGCGGTAAGTTTTTTTTTGTCCTTATAGTGTTTGCAAGACGAATAAATTTATCCCGGGGACAAGAATTTGGAATCATCTTTTTAGCAAATGATTTATGCCAGATTATTATGTTTGGTATAAGCATGGAGAAGACATCAATATGGACTTAGGATCGAGTTATGTTGATACGACGTATATAAGTGGGAGTGAAGAAGTGGGTAATGTAGTAGAAGATAGATATGTGGATATCGTGAATGATGCATTTCGTTATAACGTGAGTTTTGATAACTATCATCAGGATGGTAGTTATCAGAATGTAGAAGAACCGGTACGTAACCATTCAAAGAAATTCTACGACTTGTTAGAAGGTGCAAATAATCCATTATACAACGGTTGTCGTGAAGGTCACTCACAGTTATCCTTAGCTGCTCGAGTCATGCAAAATAAGGCAGAATATAATATGAATGAAAAGTTAGTGGATTCGGTTTGCGGAATCTTGACAAACTATTTACCATAAGGAAACAAGTCAACCGGTTCACATTACGAGACAGAAAAAATGATGCGCAATTTAGGTCTCCCATATCATACAATTGATGTTTGTATTAACAATTGTAAGATCTTCTGGAAAGATGACGAGAAGGAAGATGAATGTCTGTTTTGTGGTACACAAAGATGGAAGCCTAAGAACGACGTAGAACCAAAGTACCATACAGTCGTATGTGGTATCTACCTATTGCTGATAAATTGAAGAGAATGTATCAGAGCGAGAAGACTGCATCGGCAATGAGATGGCATGCCGAGCACCAAGCAAAGGAGGGAGAAATGAGTCATCTTTCTGATGCGGCAGAGTGGAGATATTTTCAAGATCAAAATCTCTGGTTTGCCGAAGAACCTCGTAACGTTTATCTTGGATTATGTACGGATGGGTTCAATCCATTTGGCATGTCTCGTAATCATTCGTTGTGGCATGTGATCTTGACTCCATATAATTTACCCACTGGTATATGCATGAATATAAAGTATTTATTTCTTACAATTCTGAATTCTGGGCCAAATCATCTGCGAGCTAGTCTCGATATCTTCCTCCGACCTCTGATTTAGGAGTTAAAAGAATTGTGGTCTAATGGCGTCGATGCATACACTACAAGAAAACTGTCCATTTCCAACGAAAGTTTACGACCATTTTAAATCGATGTAACTTTACATTGACATTACGACGATCTTACGATGAAATATGTGTTCGATGTAAAGTCGTCGTAATATTGATGTAAAATTACGACCAGTTTACGACGACATTACTACGACAACATAAATCGTCGTAATATCGATGCAAAGTTACATCAATATTACGACGAATATGGCTTATGCATATTACGTTGATATTACGACGATTTGACGTCGCATGTTCCCAGTTAGATAGACCACATTTTTTAATAGGTCCACCTACTAAATTTACATCGAATTTACATCGTAAAATTCATTGTAAATCCGTTGGTAATTCTGAAAAAATTTCTATAAATACAGCCTAACTTCAAACGAAAGAATAAAAAAAAAAAAAAAACAAAGAGAATAAAAAAAAATACTATAAATGTCTATATACGAACTACGAAAATGGATATATACGCAAAAAGATTCAGAGGGAGATTTGACGGAAGAATTCAAAGAAGGGGTTGAAATATTCATGTATCAGGCCGGAAATATGCAAACAACCCTGGAAAGTGGTAAGATGTTCTATCTTTGTCGTAAATGCAAGAATACGAGATATATGTTTATTAAGACGGTATGGAAGCATTTACTAAATAGAGGGTTTATGCCGCAATATTATGTTTGGTATCAACATGGAGAGGGTTTTGAAAGAACTCAAGCAACGGATAGTAGTAGTAATTATCAAGGTCAAGTAGAATCAAATTATCAAGGTAGTTATGATCATGGTCAACATCAATTTGATCAGGGTGCAGATCATGATAGGATGCATGCCATGGTTAATGATGCATTTCATGAAACAAATGCTGATAATAGTACTGTTGAGGAACCCAACGTAGATGCGAAGCGATTTTATGATATGCTAGACGCTGCAAACCAGCCACTCTACGATGGATGTAGAGAAGGTCAGTCTAAATTGTCGTTAGCTGCTAGGATGATGACAATTAAAACTGATCATAACTTAGCTGAGGTTTGCATGGATGATTGGGCTGATCTTATTAAAGAGTATTTGCCAGAGGATAATTTGGCTGCCGAAACATACTATGAGATACAGAAGTTGGTGTTTAGTCTTGGGTTGCCTTCTGAGATGATAGATGTATGTGTTGACAATTGTATGCTTTTTTAGAAAGATGATGATAAGTTGCAGGAATGTCGATTTTGCCAAAAACCGAGATTTAGACCCCAAACAACTGGGCGTACTAAGATACCATACCAACGGATGTGGTATCTTCCTATAACTGATAGGTTGAAACGATTGTATCAATCTGAAAGGACAGCTGCATCGATGAGGTGGCATGCAGAACATTCACAGAGAGAAGGAGAAGTGACTCACCCGTCAGATGCAAAAGCTTGGAAACACTTTAACACGGTACACCCTGATTTTGCTAACTCTAAGCGAAATGTGTATCTTGGTCTTTGCACTGATTGATTTAGTCCATTCGGTATGTCTGGTCGGCAATATTCTTTGTGGCCAGTTATCGTAACTCCTTATAACCTTCCCCCAGATATGTGCATGCAAAGGGAATTTCTTTTCCTGAATATTTTAGTCCTTGGTCCCAATTATCCGAAGCGGTCCCTTGATGTGTTTTTGCAGCCTCTCATTCATGAGTTGAAACAGTTGTGGTATACAGGAGTGCGGACATATGATTGTTCGAGGAAAAAAAAATTTACGATGCGTGCGGTGCTTATGTGGACAATAAGCGACTTCCTTGCATACGGAATGCTATCAGGTTGGACGACGCATGGGAGGTTATCTTGTCCTTATTGCCTCGATCAGACAGATGCGTTTCAACTGAAACATGGTCGAAAACATGCTGGTTTGATTGTCACCGCCGGTTTTTACCAATCAATCATCCATATAGGAGAAACAGACAGTTGTTTAGGAAGAACAAAATCGTGCGTGTCCCCTCACCAGTGTATCTATCTGGGAAAGATCTAGAAGCGCAAATAGATCATTTTGGGGGACTTGAAACTGTGAATCGTGGGGGAAATTGGCACACTCCAGCTAATATGCCTGATGGATACGGGGTTAATCACAATTGGCACAAGAAAAGCATTTTTTGGGATCTTCCGTACTGGAAAAATCATCTACTGAGACACAATCTTGATGTCATGCACATTGAGAAAAACTTTTTTGATAACATCATGCATACGGTGTTAAACGTGACAGGAAGAACCAAAGACAGTGGAAAGTCAAGGTTGGACTTGCCTGATATTTGCAACAGAAATGAGTTGCATATTATGAGCAATGGGAAATCACCAGTTCCTATATTTCGGTTGGGTGCAGAACAAAAGGCATCATTGTTCAATTGGGTTTCATCTGACATGAAGTTTCCTGATGGGTATGTATCCAATCTTGCTAAATCTGTTGAGAAATGACAAAAGTTTTCAGGGATGAAGAGTCATGACTGCCACTTGTTTATGCAACGTTTACTTCCTTTCGCATTTGCCGAACTCCTTCCAGAAAATGTTCATGAAGCAATTGGGGGTAAGATACTTCGTCACATATAAAATTGTTGAGATTAATTATATATATATGTTACAATGTATATAATTTAATTTGTCTTTGCAGGCATCGGAGCGTTTTTCCGGGATCTTAGTACACGGACGTTGTCAGAAGATGTAATTGCACAACTGACTGCTAATATTCCAATCTTGTTGTGCAATTTGGAGAAAATATTTCCCCCTGCGTTTTTTATTGTTATGGAACATCTTCCCATTCATCTCCCCCACAAAGCAGAACTAGGTGGCCCTGTTCAGTTTAGGTGGATGTACCCATTCGAGCGCTTCATGAAACATTTAAAGGGAAAGGCAAAAAATCTAGCAAGGGTTGAAGGATCAATTGTTGCGGGAAGTTTGACAGAAGAAACTTCACACTTCACTTCATATTATTTCGCTACAAAAGTCCGCACACGCAAACGGGCTCCCCGACGATACGATGATAGCGGTGTGGGACGAATTTATGCAGTTGAGGGTGTCCCAGAAATATTCTCACCAATTGGTCGTCTTAGTGAAAAATTGAAGGAAGTTTGGTGGGATAACGAGCATGACAGGCACAGCGCACATACGTACATCCTCTTAAACTGTGATGAAGTGAGTCCTTACGAAAGGTAATAACAAAACTATTTAATTAATCAGTCATTAATAATTAATTAATATAATTATAATTAAATATGTTAATTTTTATGTCTATATATGTATTTTGCAGCTTATTTGTTACCCAGGTACGAGAATGCATTGAAGGGGTTTCAGATGATGAAATAAACGACCGTAAAGGTCGTCACTTTGTTGAGTGGTTGAAGACGCAAGTAAGTTAATATTATTGTTATAAATATTTTATTTAATTATATCGGCTTTCAATCTAACATGCACACTTATCATAGGTTGATCATGGCGATCCCGCATATCCATTTTGGTTTAATGAGTTACTCCTACGCCCCATCGGGAAGATAACGACCGCACCCATGTATTTTACCCGTGGTTATGTGTTTTATACATACAAGTATGGTGTTCGTCGGGCAACTACCAACTACGGAGTATGTGTTAGGGGTGAAATAGATTTTTATGGCGTTTTGCAGGAAATAATTGAAGTGGAGTACCCCGGACTGGTTAGGTTGAAATGCGTTCTCTTCAAATGTGATTGGTTCGATCCAACAGTCGGTCGAGGGGTGCGAATTAACAAATTTGGTGTGGTTGACGTCAACAAAGCACGACGTTACAACGAGTTTGAGCCATTCATCCTAGCATCACAAGCAGAACAAGTAACGTTCGTTCCATATCCGCGAGTTCGAACATCTGGGATCTCATGGTTATCGGTTATTAAAATAGCTCCAAGGGGTAAAATTGTTGGTGTTGATGATCTTCCAATGCAACAAGATTATTGCCTTGATATTACAGAACCAGAGATTACGGAGAACGTTCTTTTAATTGATCCACGAAATAGGCAATTTGAATATCTACCTGACGACACAGAAGAAGAAGGCGATTCCGACGAGTTTGAAGAAAGTGACGATGATGATGGACCTGAAGATAATGAACCCAATCAAGATGATGAGCCCAACGAAGATGATGATTATGATTGAAAGCTTATATATATAGATGTAATTTTAGGTTTGTTAAATGTTTAAGTTTTTGTTGTAAAATTATATATTAAACTAATAAAAAATCGACGAAACAGCGTATGTGGTACAAAATTATATATTTTGTTGTAAAATTATATATTACATAATACTAAACCCTAAATATACAGTTAATTTAATGTAAATCCGATGATACTTAAAGACGATATTACGACGAATGTGGTACTATTCGTCATAATAGCGTTGTAATTTTATGACTAAATTACGACGGCAAAAACCACATTCGTCGTAATGTCGTCTTGGGTTTAGGAGCAAACCGTTGTATTCCCACTTCTGATGATCTGGCCAACAAAGAATTCTGGGGTTCGAGTTTTCTAGATTCATAAAGACCAACCACCATAAGTGAAAGATACATAGAATTGGACATCCTTATATTACGAAGGATTTACATAGATGTCCAATTCTATGAATCATTCACCTATGGTAGTTGAACACTGTCTTTACTTGAAAACAAGATCCTACATGATTCTTTGTTGGCAAGATCATCAAGAAGTGGGAACACAATGATCAGCGCAAAAACTCAAGGAAAAGTGGGTATGTATATATTTAGTGTGTATTTTTTTTTGAGTTACCATTGAAGGTGTGGAATGTATTTATAGAAATTTTCTAGAAATTACCAACGGATTTGCAACGAAAATTTACAACGGTTTTACATCGAATATCATTACAACGCATTTACATCGAATATACGACGAAATTACGTCGACAAAATGCGATGTAAATAATTAGGTGACCTATAAAAAACCGTGTTTTACCAAACTCTCAGAGTCGACGTGAAATCGTCGTGATACCGATGTCACTATGTTCGTCGTAACATCGTCGTAATTTTCCAACGAGTTTACGACGATTTAGGTTTAATTTACATGTTTGGTTTATCAACGTATATCATGGTTTAATTTACATGTTTGGTTTATCAACGTATATCATGGTTATTGAATATGTTGTTAAATATTAGAAGTATTAGATGCACAAATAAACCTCATTCTTACTTCCAGGATATGTGTATTGTGATTTAGGGTTTAAGGTATAGATTTATTTTATTACAACGAAATTACGACGGATTCGTCGTAAAATTGTTGTAATTTTACAACGATTTTACGACGAATCCGTCGTAATTTCGTTGTAATACCTAAAATAATTAATTTACCGCGTGGGGGGAAATTTCGATAGGTTGAATTTTCGGTTCCAGAATTACGACGATTCCGTCGTAAAATCGTCGTAAATTACCAACAATTTTACGACGACCACAAAATCTATATATACGTGACCAGATTTTTCCTCTCTCACAATCTCACACAATTCACTCTCTCTCTCTCTAAAAAGCTCTGACCTCTCTCTACCAACGAAAAAAAGGTAAATTTTTTTTTTTTTTATATAGTTCTAAATTATATTATTGTTTGTGAGGATTTTGAATTGTTAGTTAGGATTGTAATATTTATTAGTTAGGATTGGAATTATTAGTTAGGAATGGAATTATATTATACTAGAATTGACTTATTTTTAAATATTTTTTAGATATGGCGCCACGTAAGACACAATATCGGCAGTTTCTCGAGACGGGACCGAGTGCTAATTCGCAACTCCCGTCATCTTCTGCGACACCGTCCGCTGTTCCGGATTCTTTTTCCGGACCACCGCCGCCTCAAGAAGCAGATGCTCGACTGCCGTTGTTGTATGCGGGATTGACGGTCGAAGATATTTTGCAGTCGCCGGGGCATGATTCTTTAGATTGGTTAGATCCGCGACGGCTCCCGAATACTTTTTGGTACGTAACTACAATTTTTTTTTTTTAATAACATTATGAATTTTTTTTTTCTTACTAATAATTTTTGTTTTATTTCTCAGGTTTAAGGAAGTAAACAAAGTTGGACGGAGTGTGGCTGACACCATTAAAGCCTATTTCATGGAGCCTCACCGCAATTGGTCTGCGGTTCCAGAAGACGTTGTCGAGACATGGTTTAAATGTTTCACTGTAAATTTTTTTTTTTTTAAATTCATTATTATTTTGGAGAATTCTTTATCTTTAATATATCGTTTCTACTTTTTTTTTTTTTTGTATAGCAAAAATGGCATTGGGACGTTGCGATCAACGAGACGGTGAAGGCGGAATTCAAAAAGAAGGGAAAATTGCGGCTCAACAATACCGTCTCCAATTGGAAGAGGAAGTGGGAGGTTAAAGGCGATCATGGGAAGCCGCCATACATGTCTTCCGATGTTTGGAACGCCTTGACGGCATACTGGAGAGATCCGCATGCGCAGCAAGTGGCCGCTAAGTGTTCGGCTTCTCGAAACACTATGGGTCCAGACGGTCTTCCAGCGCTTATGCCTCATACGTCGGGTCAAACGTCTTTTGCGGGAAGAAGCCTTCAAATGGTAATAATTTTTTCTGTTATAATTTTATTTATGTAATTTTAATTTGTTATTAATTTATATTACCCATCAACCGTTTGATTTCTTTTTGAATGTCTTTTTTTTTAGGCAAATGGAGGCGAACTTCCTCCAATGACCCGAGTTTTTGCGGAAAATCACAAGAAGAAAGACGGATCTTTTGTAGATCCTCGAGCAGAGGCGATCTACAATGACGCGCATGCAAGGATCGACGAGCATCAAACTCAGCTTTCTCAACAGCTATCACCTGGCGGTAGTTCGGTCCAATCCACTGCGACTTTGACGGTTGCCCAGATGGACGAGATATACGCAGAGGTAATTTAACGTTTTTTTTTTTACAAAACTTAACATTTCTTTATACAATTTATTAAATTTTACGTTTCTTTTTTAAAGGTTGCCCCGAAGAAAAAGGGCAGAGTTTTAGGGATGGGATCGATCGAAGATAGTGCCGCCACGTCGTCCCGTCGTCAGCTTTTCGACGATCCGGTTATTTTGCGGACGGAGTTAAACACCGCCAACTCCGAGATCAACAATTTACGGGCAAAGCATGTGGTATACGATGAGAAGATCCAAGGATACGATAAAACAATCCAAGGATACAACACTCTCTTCGATATTATTGCCCTGACTAACCCTACTTTGGCGGCTGCACTGAGGCAGCAGGAAGGATCGACATCGGGCCAGCCGAGTGATCCGCTCGCGCAAGAACGAGCGAATATGGAGCAGAATGGATCGGACGACGAACTTTTTGATAATTTACGCTTTCCACCTGGACAATAGTTTGTATTAAGAATGTTATTTTGTATTTTAAAATTTATTTTATATTTTGAATTTATTTATAAAATTTTAATTTATAAATATAATTTTATTAATTATTTTTTTTTAATTTTAATTAATTTATTTAATTTATAAAAATTATATTTAATTTACGATGAATTTACATTGAATACTTCAATAATTTACATCGATTTTACATCAATAATTTTACATCGATTTTACATCGTTCAATAATTTACGACGAATTTACATAGAATATTTTACATCGAATTACCAACACATTTACACTACCTATTACGACGAATTTACGACGGATTGTCAAAACAGAAATTGTATAATTCGATGTAAATTCGATGCAATGTTTCAACCTATTACGACGAATTTACGACGGATTGTCGAAAAATAAATTGTATAATTCGATGTAAAATCGATGTAATGTTTCATCGTGATATCGATGTAATGTATTCGTCGTAAAATCGATGTATATTTACATCGATTTTACGACAAATAATATACGACGATTTTACGACGATTTTTAGTCCTCCTTAATGTTACGACTAATTTACGACGATTTCCGATTAACGACGATCATATTACGACGAATTGTTGTTCGTCGCTAATACGTCGTAAACCATGTTTTACGACCAATTTATGACGATTATGTTAGTTGTAAAAGGGCAGTTTTCTTGTAGTGATACGATGTGTCCTTTAATCAAAAATTTAATCTAAAAGCAGTGCTGATGTGGACGATAAGCGACTTTTCGGCGTATATCATGTTATCCGGATGGACAACCCATTGTAAATTGTCTTGCCCAGTTTGCATGGAAGATACAAAGTCTTTTTATCTACCTAATGGAAGGAAGCCGTGTTGGTTTGATTGTCACCGAAGATTTCTTCCTCATGGTCATCCACTGAGGAGGAATAAAAAAGACTTCCTAAAGGGAAAAGACGCTTCGAGAGAGTATCTACCTCCGTCTTTGACCGGTGAGCAAGTTTATTACGAGCGGTTGGCTGGTGTAAATCCATCGAAAACAAAGGACGTTGGTGGAAACTGTCATGAAAAGAAGAAGCCGGGCTACGGGAAGCAACATAACTGGCACAAGAAAAGCATATTCTGGGAGTTGTCGTACGTGAGGGACCTCAATCTCCGTCATTGTCTTGATGTAATGCATATAGAGAAGAATGTTTTTGACAACATCATGAATACTCTTATGAGTGTAAAGGGTAAATCGAAAGACAACATCATGTCAAGATTGGATATAGATCAATTTTGTTCTCGGCCACACTTACATATTGATAGTGATGGTAAAGCTCATTTTCCAGCCTTCACACTGACAGAAGAAGCCAGAAAAAGTTTAATGGAATGTGTGAAACATGCGGTTAAATTCCCAGATGGTTATTCGTCAGACTTAGCTACTTGTGTTGATATGGACAACCAAAAGTTTTCAGGCATGAAGAGTCATGACTGCCATGTTTTTATGGGGCGGTTACTTCCATTTATCTTTGCAGAACTCCTAGTCCGGAATGTCCACCTTGTGTTATCAGGTACTAATTACGACTATTTCTTTAAATATGATTATAGTAATTTATATAGTAACCTCAAGCAATTTTCACGTATATTGTAGGGGTTGGAGCATTTTTCCGAGACTTTTGTTCGAGAACTTTGCATAAAAGTCGCGTTCAACTTCTAAAACAGAACATAGTTTTGATCCTATGCAATTTGGAAAATATCTTTCCACCTTCATTTTTCGATGTGATGGAGCAACTGCCTATACATCTCCCCTATGAAGCTGAATTAGGAGGCCCTGTCCAATATAGGTGAATGTATCCTTTTGAAAGGTTTTTCAAAAATTTGAAAGGGAAAGCAAAGAACAAAATATATGCGGCAGGATGGATTGTTGAATCATATATCAATGACGAGATTGCTTATTTCTCAGAGCACTACTTTGCCGCGAATATAAAAACGAAATCAAGGTAAATGCTAAAATCAATCACATCATGTCCACTTTGCCATTTAATTTGTATACACATGCTATGTATTTTAATGTGAATTACTTTTCACTCATTTGGTCAGGTTAACAAGATTCGATGAAGGTGAAGTACCCGTATATCATGTCCCTAGAGTGCCTTCTATATTTACTCACGTAGGCTGTCCAAGTGGAGAAATGCATGAAATATGGCTCTCAAAGAGACTATCAATGCGCACATGCATATGTTTTACGAAATTGTCACTATTTTTAGCAAATTGAGAGGTATATAAGTTGGCATCTCTCACAGCTTTCGTTTTAATATATAATCCATTATAATTTCTCATATTTGTGCATGTTGGTCTTCTATAGTATGTTTGAGGATTTTCTTTCTGCAAAATATACAGGACTTTCCGAAAAAGAACTCTCCGCGAAAAGAGCTGACGAATATCATTTATGGGTGAAAGAATATGTATGTCTAAATAATATTCATAACTATGCATATATTTATACTTATATATATTGATGTTATTGTTTATATTTATGCAGGTTCCTTACTGGAACGCCATGAATCCATTTCCTACTTGGGTTCAAGAGATAGTGCATGGACCTTTGAATAAGGTCAAAACCTTGGCTAATGTAGTTTACAAGAGGCTATTTGTTTCATACGTAGAATCACGGCACTGGACGAAAGATATGTAACTATGGGGTCTGTGATAAAGGTGAAAAATACACTGATGCATCCGATGAAGCGGATTTCTATGGGACCTTATCTGATATCATAGAACTCGAGTATGAGGGGATGGTCAATTTGAGAATCACACTTTTTAAGTGTAATTGGTATGACCCTGTTATCGGTAGAGGCACTCGGAGGAGCAATGGTGGCGTTGTAGACGTTCTTTCATCAAGAAAATACAATAAATACGAACCATTTATTCTAGGTACGTACTTATTTATATATTTATATATAACATTTTATTAATGTCGATACCATATATATACATATCTATAACTTATATATACATGTTGATATTGCAAACAGCCTCGCAAGCGGATCAAGTTTGTTATATTCCGTACCCATATACAAAGAAACCAAAGAAGTTGTGGCTCAATATTTTTAAAGTGAATCCGAGGGGAAACATTTCAGGGGAATATGAAAAAAAAGAACCGACTCATTTGCAAACAGAAAATGATGATGCGGTATTGATGACTACAATTGAAGATCCCGAAGTAGACAATTTCGTACATGGAGTAAACTTAATAAACTTCGATTACGATGTTGGAGATGCAGAACCAGAAGATGAATTTCGATGCAATTTATCATCTTCTGATGAAGAACCAGATGACGAAGAACCCTACTAATTAACTATGTTATGTATGTCACATTAATATGTTAATTATGTTATTTATGACAAATTTGAAGAAAAAAAATTCTTAAAATTTGTCTTTTACATTACGGTCATATATATATACGCAATTTTCACTAACATATATTTTAAAGAAAAAAAATTCAAATTAATTTAACCTAAGATTCTAAGCAAAAAAAATTGAAGATCAATTATATGGTGAAGATATAAAAATTATTATACATGAAAATACAAATTGTTTTAATAAAAACACATATATGGCGACTGATAAACGACTACTTGATATGAAAAAAAAAATTAGATTTAGGCCCAAACCAAACCTGGTTTAGGCCCAAACCCAACTAAATTCACCCTTACCATACGCGATTAACCTCCTGTTTTCCCCTTTTTCTCTATCTTCTTCGATTTTCCCCTTCGAAAACCCTAAATCAAGCTTTTCCCCTTTTGCTTTCGATTCCCCCTTCGATTTACGAAATCAAGTTCTTCCCCTTTTCTCATTCGATTCTTCGAAACCCTAAATCAACCTCTTTCCGGGAAAGCTGAGCGGTCGAGTACCGAAGCGAAAAAACGTTCGTGACGTTTCTCAGAAAATGAGTGCGTCGCGAACACCGAGCCATCTACCGCCGCAGTACGACTTCACGCCGGCGGTCCAAATTCTTCAGACTCTGTCGAAACCACCTCAACTCCCCGTGAACGATCAACCGTCGTCATCACAAAATTTCCAGAGCTATCCACCGCCACAACAACCTTTTCAGAACTCCATGCCTCAACACCGTGGAGAACAAAGAGTTGTGGCTGCTTCGGCTCCACTGGAGGTGAAAGGACCGCATTTTTTTTTTTTTTTTTTTTTATTAAACAATCAAAACATTAAACAAGCATTAAACAAACATTAATTATTTATTACAACACCATGCTACAGCTTATACACAAGCTAAAGGTTCTATACAACAACCACTACAACTGGTATCGATCGATACCTCCCAGTGTCGATCGATACCCAACAACAAAAGCAAGCCCCGGGTCCTAATCATCCCTCTCTTCATTGCCTCGATTCCACGATTGCCACATCTTTACCTGCATCGACAAAAGTGATGCATCAACATTTGGCTAACCAAATGCTGAGTGAGATTGATCATCCCAACAACAGGCNGAACCACCTAGGCTCCTAGAACCGTATGGGCTCTGATACCAAAATTGAAAGGACCGCATTTTTTTTTTCTTTAAACAATCAAAACATTAAACAAGCATTAAACAAACATTAATTATTTGTTACAACACCATGCTACAGCTTATACACAAGCTAAAGGTTCTATACAACAACCACTACAACTGGTATCGATCGATACCTCCCAGTGTCGATCGATACCCAACAACAAAAGCAAGCCCCCGGTCCTAATCATCCCTCTCTTCATTGCCTCGATTCCACGATCGCCACATCTTTACCTGCATCGACAAAAGTGATGCATCAACATTTGGCTAACCAAATGCTGAGTGAGATTGATCATCCCAACAACAGGCTATCACTAAGCATAAACAACAAGTATTAAATATCACCAAATAAACTTCAACACAACCAAGCAACCGGTATCGATCGATACTCCCCGGGTATCGATCGATGCCCAACATCACACAAGTCCCGACAAGGGACTGGTATCGATCGACACCCAAACACTGAACCGGTATCGATCGATACGCCACGACTTAAGTCTATCACCTCGATGCAATAACACTCGAGTCTATCCATCGCCAAGGACAAGTATCGATCGATACTCACGTGGTATCGATCGATGCTCCTCGCGATTCACAAGAACCTTCAAGAAAGTTTCACACAGAAATCTACCAAACAAGCCACAGGAACCATCACTCAAGATTACAAAGTATTACACAAGCTTAAATGCTAACCTTTGGTCCCAACTCACCTTAAAACGACTGAAACGACCTCTAAAACGATCTTTCCAAACTCAAGATCGATCTCCCTCCAAAACCAAGCTTCTCTCAAGCTCAACCTTCTTTTGATCTCGCAAGATCAACGCTTACTAAGCTTCCTTCTCACTCTTCTCCTTCTCTCTCTCTTTCTCTCTCTCTCTCGACTTTTCTCAACATTTCTCGACCTTTCTCTCGTCTTATCCTCCAACATCCACCTTTTATACTCGGAAAGAAAGAGAAGAAGAAGATAACCTATGAGAAAACCCGGCTGGTATCGATCGATACCGGCC
>PKML01074393.1:455928-521653 GCA_002933935.1 Eutrema yunnanense
CTCCCATACAGAGCCTCATATGGAGCCATCCCAATACTCGCCTGGTAGCTATTGTTATACGCAAACTCTACCAAGCTCAAGTGATCAACCCAGTGACCACCCCAATCCAGCACGCACATCCTCAACAAATCCTCCAGAGTCTGGATGGTCCTCTCTGACTGCCCATCTGTCTGAGGATGATACGCCGTGCTCAAATGCACCTTCGTGCCCATCTCTGTCTGAAACGCATTCCAGAACTCTGATGTGAACTTAGGATCCCGGTCTGAAACAATACTCACCGGTACTCCATATGGCCTCACAATCTCCTGCACGTACCTCCTAGCCAACACTGCCGCTCCATCGGACTTCTTAATGGCCAGAAAACGTGCACACTTGGTCAACCGATCTACGATGACCCAAATAGCATCCTTGGTCCGAGAAACTGGTAAACCCACCACGAAATCCATCGTGATCATGTCCCACTTCCACTCCGGAATGGGCAAACTCCGCAACAAACCACTCGGGACCTGGTGCTCTGCCTTCACTAACTGGCACACGTTGCACGATGCCACCCAGTTAGCCACATCCTTCTTCATCCAGACCCAATGATAGTAGCGCTTGAGATCGCGATACATCTTGGTCGCTCACGGATGAATCGAAAACATGCTCGAATGAGCCTCACTCAGGATCTCACGCCGCAAATCCTCATCCAAAGGTACACATACCCTTCCACTAACCAGGATAGTGCCATTTGCCGACACCTGATACTCATAACCCTCTGCTCTCGAGGCCTTAACCAGAACCTCATCCTTCCCTGAGCCAACTGAACTCTGCTCAAAAGATCCGCCTGGTTAGCCGCCTCTAAACCCAAAGGTTCCTGAGATACAACACATAAACGCAATGTGCTAATCTCGCTTACCAAAGACTCAATCTCGCGCTCCTGAGCCACAGCCACCCGCTTCCGACTCAACGCATCCGCAACCAGATTAGCCTTACCAGGATGGTAAGCTATCTCCAGATCATAATCGGCCACTAACTCCATCCAGCGCCGCTGCCTCAAATTCAATTCAGGCTGAGTGAAAATGTACTTCAGGCTCTTATGATCTGTAAACACCTGCACCTTTCCGCCGTACAGATAAGATCTCCAAATCTTCAAGGCGAAAACCACTGCAGCCATCTCCAGGTCATGGGTAGGATAGTTGCCCTCATGCTTCCGCACATGCCGCGAAGCATAGGCGATAACCTTCCCTTGCTGCATCAACACACAACCAAGGCCCACTCCCGACGCATCGGTGTACACCACGTAAGGCTCGCCCGACACTGGCAACGCCAATACTGGAGTACTAGTCAACATGGCCTTCAGGTCTGCAAAACTCTCCTCACACTCCGAGGACCACACGAAGGGAACATCCTTTCCCGTCAGCTTCGTCATAGGCTTGGCCAAACTCGCGAACCCCTTGACGAACCGCCGATAGTATCCTGCCAACCCGAGAAAACTCCGAACCTCAGTGGCATTCCTCGGCCTCGGCCAAGTACTAATGGCCAGGATCTTCTCTGGATCTACCGACACTCCCTCCGCAGAGATAATGTGACCCAGAAAACCGACCTCCCGCTGCCAGAAGCTACACTTGCTCAACTTAGCAAATAACCTCTGTTCCCGCAGCTTCGAAAGAACCATACGCAGATGCACCTCATGCTCCTCCTGGTTCCTCGAATACACCAAGATATCGTCGATGAAGATTATCACGAACTCATCCAGATACTCCTAGAAGACGCGGTTCATCAATCTCATAAATGCAGCCGGTGCATTCGTCAACCCAAATGGCATCACCACAAACTCGTAATGGCCATAACGAGATCTGAAAGCCGTCTTCCGGATATCTACCTCATCGATGGGGATCTGATGATATCCCGACGCCAAGTCAATCTTGGAGGACCAAGTAGCCCCTCTCAACTGATCCAACAACTCATCAATCCGAGGAAGAGGATACCTGTCCTTCACAGAGACTCGGTTAAGTCCTCGGTAATCAATACACAACCGAAAACTTCTGTCCTTTTTCTTCACGAACAACACCGGCGCTCCCCACGGTGAAGAACTCGGACGAATGAACCCCTTGTTCAACAACTCAGCCAGCTGCCTCTTCAACTCTGCCATCTCTGCTGGAGCCATCCTATAAGGAGCCTTGGATATCGATGATGTCCCCGGTTCCAACTCGATCGTGAAAGGATCTGACCTAGATGGTGGCAATCCCTCCAACGACTGGAACACCTCCTGGAATTCTCGAACCACCCGAATATCCTGCACCCTAGCCTCCCCGACGGCCTCCGGCAAAGAAATAGAAGCCAAATACGCCTCGCAACCTCTCTCGATCAGACGCTCCGCGTGCACAACCGAGATCACGAGACTCCCAGAAGTCGGTCTCACACCCTGATACACCCACTTCCCTTCTTCTTGGTCGAACTCAACCCGCCCTCGGTGACAATCCAGATGCACTCTGAACTTCCCGAGCCAATCCATGCCCAAAATGACATCATACAGCTCCACGGAACAGATAATCAAATCGGCAGGCATGGACTCTCCTGCTACCTGAACATCCACGTCTCGCACCCGACCGTGAATCCTCAGGAGCTTCCCTCCGGCAACTTCCACGAAACCCAAACTCACACCGGGCTCACTTCGCAGATTAGCCTTCTCGGCCAATTCCGGAGAAACGAAGCAATGCGATGCTCCCGTGTCAAACAACACATGACATTCCACACCCCCAACACACAAGGTCCCTGCACATACACATGTGCCAAGCACCTTAACACCCCGGACAAGCACGACATTCCCCCATCACAGAATTAAACTTAGATGAATGCAAGAGAAAAAAAATACCTGTGATCGGCCTGGAACTCGGCTCTCCGGACTCGGTGATGGAGTACACTCGAGGCGCTGGTGCCACCTGCCTGAGGGGCTGCACTACCGTGGGCTCACTCTGTCGCAACTGGGGACACTGAGGCATGATGTGACCCACCTTCTTGCAGTGATAGCACACTCGAGTATCCACTCGCACTCCACCCTTCTGAGGACAGTTCGCCACTCGGTGATCCAAGCTCCCACAACCAAAGCAACCTGGACCAGTCCGACTACCTCTCGAAGCACTCTCCCGTTTCCTCTTCTGTCCTTGCATCGGTCTGCCGCCTCTGCTCGGACCGGACTGCTGCTGCACCGCTCTCGTCTGAACACTCGGTGTAGCCACTACCACCTCGTCCTTCAGACCTTCCTCCAGCAAGGCCGCAGTCTCAACCAACTCATCAACCGTGCAAAAAGACCTTACCATGCAACGGTTCCTCAAATCAACCCGAAGACCCATCAGGAATCTCTGCACACGGGCCGACTCACTCTCCACCGCTTGTCTAACAAAAGACCCGAGCCGGTTAATCTCCACCTCATACTCGCGTACTGACCGATCTCCCTGAGTCAAACTCGCCAGCCTCGACTCTAACCGGTGGAACGCCTCCTGAGGGAAAAACTTGGAGTTAAACTCCTCCACAAAATCCGCCCAAGACATCGCGGCCTGAACTCTCCGTGCTGCCACACCTCTCCACCAGAGATGCGCATCACCCTCCAGATAATGAACCGCAATGTCCACCTGGTATCCCGCGGGACATCTACTCGATAGGAAATTCCTCTCTATCCTCCTCAACCACGCATCAGCGTCCTCAGGGTTAGCACCTCCCGAGAAGAACCCCGTGCCAATCCTCTGCATCTGCTCCATCATCCTCAGGTAGGATGGGAGCTCCTCTGCAACCGCAGCTGTCACCTGAGGCTGCGCCTCCACAACCACCGGACCCTGAGCCGGTACCCTCTCTGGCAACCTCTCCAACAACCTCGTCAACAAATCCGCAATGCGATCATCCTGGGCCTGAGCATCACCCGCTGCTACACCCGCAGCACCCGCTGGAACCCCAGCCACACTGGCACCCTCGCCAACCACTCCCTCAGACCCAACCTGACTCGCACGTGACTCCTCGACCTGCTCCTCCGGCACACGGCCACGACCTCTACCACGGCCACGACCTCTACCACGCCCTCTAGCCATCTGCACATGCAGAAGAACACGCTAAGAGAACTAAAAATCAATCATCACAATAAAGATACTCACCGTGGAATCCCACACAAGGCTCGAAGAGGATGATTCTACGACCCCACACAACACCCAATTAATCCTAGAACCACCTAGGCTCCTAGAACCGTATGGGCTCTGATACCAAAATTGAAAGGACCGCATTTTTTTTTTTTTTTTTTTTTTTTTTTTAAACAATCAAAACATTAAACAAGCATTAAACAATAATTAAATAAACAAACATTAATTATTTATTACAACACCAAGCTACAGCTTATACACAAGCTAAAGGTTCTATACAACAACCACTACAACTGGTATCGATCGATACCTCCCAGTGTCGATCGATACCCAACAACAAAAGCAAGCCCCCGGGTCCTAATCATCCCTCTCTTCATTGCCTCGATTCCACGATCGCCACATCTTTACCTGCATCGACAAAAGTGATGCATCAACATTTGGCTAACCAAATGCTGAGTGAGATTGATCATCCCAACAACAGGCTACCACTAAGCATAAACAATAAGTATTAAATATCACCAAATAAACTTCAACACAACCAAGCAACCGGTATCGATCGATACTCCCCGGGTATCGATCGATGCCCAACATCACACAAGTCCCGACAAGGGACTGGTATCGATCGACACCCAAACACTAAACCGGTATCGATCGATACGCCACGACTTAAGTCTATCACCTCGATGCAATAACACTCGAGTCTATCCATCGCCAAGGACAAGTATCGATCGATACTCACGTGGTATCGATCGATGCTCCTCGCGATTCACAAGAACCTTCAAGAAAGTTTCACACCGAAATCTACCAAACAAGCCACAGGAACCGTCACTCAAGATTACAAAGTATTACACAAGCTTAAATGCTAACCTTTGGTCCCAACTCACCTTAAAACGACTGAAACGACCTCTAAAACGATCTTTCCAAACTCAAGATCGATCTCCCTCCAAAACCAAGCTTCTCTCAAGCTCAACCTTCTTTCGATCTCGCAAGATCAACGCTTACTAAGCTTCCTTCTCACTCTTCTCCTTCTCTCTCTCTTTCTCTCTCTCTCTCTCTCGACTTTTCTCAACCTTTCTCGACCTTTCTCTCGTCTTATCCTCCAACATCCACCTTTTATACTCGGAAAGAAAGAGAAGAAGAAGATAACCTATGAGAAAACCCGGCTGGTATCGATCGATACCGGCCGGTATCGATCGATACTGCCCCCTTCCGGACACGGGCATTACAGGAGGACACTCATGCGTCACCACTTTAGAACTCTCAGGCTCAGAGTCATCCATCTTCTCAAGGACACAGCTTCCATGATGAATCTCCTCCAGTGTTGCCGGATCTCCAGGAGGACACGCTGCAGGCTCTGCTTATGGTGCCATACCGGGATAAGTTTACCACCGTCCTCTCTCCCTCACCGATGCCGAACTCAACATGGTAAGTTCTCCATCTTTTTATCGCATTTGAACACAAGATAAAATATGGTAAATGCGATTGCTTATGTGTTCTTCGTGTTTGTGTATCGCTCTAATTGTATTGTTGTTGTTGTTGTACTGGATGTGGCTCTGTGATTTTGTGAGATTGCTTAGTCAAAGATGGTTTTGTCTACTTAGTTTTCTGTGTGTCCGGCTTAGGTTACTGGATTCTCTTTCATCATTTTGTCCGAATTTGGTTTCTAGTATGATGCTTTGCTCATGGACATCGGCATATTTATGTCTCATCTGAATTTGATTTGTTATTTTGTTATTTAAAAAATATTGATACTTAGTCTGCTCCTTCTGCCGTTTCTTAACATGTGTATGTGTAGGTTTCCTAGTTTAGTTTCACCATTCACAATTTCTTTGTGCCTATTGATTGTAAAGAGATTGCTTAGATTTGAAACTAGAATTGTAGCATAGAAGAATACATTTGTCTGAGTGTGAGTGGAGTCTTAGTGTAGGCACATGCTTGATGTCTGACTATCTGAGTCTTAGTGTAGACACATTATCAGAGTGTGAGTTTATGAGTATGAGCGGAGACACAAATGTTTGCTTTGTGTCCGAGTGTAAATGTCTGTGTGTAGACACATTCTCTGCTGGTTCAGTTTTGATGTATGAGTGTAGACACATTCTTCTGCTTTGCTTTGTACTTTGTCCTTGATTATTTCATGTGTGTTTGCAGGTTTACTCGTGACAAGGGATCGAAACTGGTTCGGGCAATTACTAAAGTATTTACAAACAAATTCGATGGTCCCTACTATAGCTAGACATGTGTGCCTCGGGATAGACAAGAAAGATACTTCCTCGAGTTCGCGGTATAGTTTTATGTCCTATAACTTTCACATATAGGTTTGCTTGTGATGTTTTCACTAACATCATTTTATTCTCCTGGTATCGTAGAAAATCCACACCTGGGATCCCTTGATAACAGGGACAGTTAAAGATATTTCGAGGAGATATGTCAACGCCGGATGAAAGACAAGGTTAGCAGCGCAAAGACTAGTCGAGAGCGACCTAATTGGATCGGCGACACTCTCTGGAAAATGATGACCGACTACTGGGACACTAAAGAATCAAAGCAAAGGAGTCTCACCTATTCCAATGCTCGTCTGTCTGACCGTAATGGTCTCGGTCCTCACGTCCACTTATCAGGGCCCAAGTCGTATCAACAAATCCAACAAGAAATGGTTAGTAACTTTTACATTTTCTTACACCTTAACAACTTTTAATTCTGTCATAATCCTTGTATATTTTATAACATTGGAGGAAGAGGAATTGGGAAGACCGGTTAGTCTTGGTGTGGTTTTCATTAAGACGCTTACAAGGCCAGATGGTACGTATGTTGATAGGAAGGCAGAGAAAATCGTTCAAACATATGAGAAGAAGTTGCAAGAGAAGCTGCCTGAGCTCGGGACAGAGACTTCAGAAGTTTCGGACGGTGCTTCGCGACCTCGAGAGCTAACAACAGATGAATGCACGAGCATCTTTCTTCAGGTAAAGTAACATTTTTCACATTCCACATTTATAGTCTTGAATTCTGGTTTTGTCATGGTCTTGAATTCTGGCTTTTCTCTTAATTTTCACAGTCCACTGAGATGGATTCAAGAGGAACTCCTTATGGAGTTGGAAGCCGGAAGGAGACTCTTCTCAATGGCAAGCGCAATTGTTGCAAAGCCTGAATGGATTTACAGCTCTTGCAATGCAACAAACGATGAAGAATCTCCATGTTGCTTGCGCTTGCCATTGAGAAGAGACTCCTTCAGACTTCCAACTCCATAAGGAGTTCCTCTTGAATCCATCTCAGTGGACTGTGAAAAGTAAGAGAAAAACCAGAATTCAAGACCATGACAAAACAAGAATTCAAGACTATAAATGTGGAATGTGAAAAATGTTACTTTACCTGAAGAAAGATGCTCGTGCATTCATCTGTTTTTAGCCCTCGAGGTCGCGAAGCACCGTCTGAAACTTCTGAAGTCTCTGTCCCGAGCTCAGGCAGCTTCTCTTGCAACTTATTCTCATATGTTTGAACGATTTTCTCTGCCTTCCTATCGACATACGTACCATCTGGCCTTGCATGCGTCTTAATGAAAACCTCACCAAGACTAACCGGTCTTCCCAATTCCTCTTCCTCCAATGTTATAAAATATACAAGGATTATGACAGAATTAAAAGTTGTTAAGGTGTAAGAAAATGTAAAAGTTACTAACCATTTCTTGTTGGATTTGTTGATACGACTTGGGCCCTGATAAGTGGACGTGAGGACCGAGACCATTACGGTCAGACAGACGAGCATTGGAATAGGTGAGACTCCTTTGCTTTGATTCTTCAGTGTCCCAGTAGTCGGTCATCATTTTCCAGAGAGTGTCGCCGATCCAATAAGGTCGCTCTCGACTAGTCCTCGCGCTGCTAACCTTGTCTTTCATCCGGCGTTGACATATCTCCTCGAAATACCCTTGAACTGTCCCTGTTATCAAGGGATCCCAGGTGTGGGTTTTCTACAATACCAAGAGAATAGAATGATGTTAGTGAAAACATCACAAGCAAACCTATATGTGAAGGTTATAGGACATAAAACTATACCGCGAACTCGAGGAAGTATCTTTCTTGTCTGTCCCGAGGCACACATGTCCAGCTATAGTAGGGACCATCGAATTTGTTTGTAAATACTTTAGTAATTGTCCGAACCAGTTTCGATCCCTTGTCACGAGTAAACCTGCAAACACACATGAAATAATCAAGGACAAAGTACAAAGCAAAGCAGAAAAATGTGTCTACACTCATACATCAAAACTGAACCAGCAGAGAATTTGTCTACACACAGACATCTACACTCGGACACAAAGCAAACATTTGTGTCTCCACTCAGACTCATAAACTCACACTCTGATAATGTGTCTACACTAAGACTCAGATAGTCAGACATCAAGCATGTGCCTACACTAAGACTCCACTCACAGTCAGACACTCAAACTCAGACAAATGTATTCTTCTATGCTACAATTCTAGTTTCAAATCTAAGCAATCTCTTTACAATCAATAGGCACAAAGAAATTGTGAATGGTGAAACTAAACTAGGAAACCTACACATACACATGTTAAGGAACGGCAGAAGGAGCAGACTAAGTATCAATATTTTTCAAAGAACAAAATAACAAATCAAATTCAGATGAGACATAAATATGCCGATGTCCATGAGCAAAGCATCATACTAGAAACCAAATTCGGACAAAATGATGAAAGAGAATCCAGTAACCTAAGCCGGACACACAGTAAACTAAGTAGATAAAAAGACTTTGTATCTTCCATGCAAACTGGACAAGACAATTTACCATGGGTTGTCCATCCGGATAACATGCTATACGCCGGAAAGTCGCTTATCGTCCACATCGACACTGCTTTTAGATTAAAATTTTGATTAAAGGACACATCGTATGCATCGACGCCATTAGACCACAACTCTTTTAACTCCTAAATAAGAGGTCGGAGGAAGATATCGAGACTAGCTCGCGGATGATTTGGCTAAGAATTCAGAATTGTAAGAAATAAATACTCTATATTCATGCACATACCAGAGGGTAAATTATATGGAGTCAAGATCACATGCCACATCGAATTATTACGAGACATGCCAAATAGATTGAACCCATTCGTACATAATCCAAGATAAACGTTACGGGGTTCTTCGGCAAACCGGAGATTTTGATCTTGAAAATATCTCCACTCTGCCGCATCAGAAAAATGACCCATTTCTCCCTCCTTTGCTTGGTGCTCAGAATGCCATCTCTTTGCCGCTGTAGTCTTCTCGCTCTGATACATTCTCTTTAATTTCTCAGCAATAGGTAGATACCACATACGACTGTATGGTACTTTGGTTCTACGTCGTTCTTAGGCTTCCATCTTTGTGCACCACAAAACATACATTTATCTTCCTCTCGTCATTTTCCGAGAAGATCATACAATTGTTAATACAAACATCAATTGTATGATATCGGAGACCTAAATTTCGCATCAATTTTTCTGTCTCGTAATGTGAACTAGTTGACTTGTTTCCTTCTGGTAAATAGTCTGTCAAGATTCCGCAATCCGAATCCACTAACTTTTCATTCATATTATATTCTGCCTTATTTTGCATGACTCGAGCAGCTAAGGATAATTGTGAGTGACCTTCACGACAACCATCGTATAATGGATTATTTGCACCTTCTCACAAGTCGTAGAATTTCTTTGAATGGTTACGTACCGGTTCTTCTACATTATGATAACTACCATCCTAATGATAGTTATCAAAACTCACGTTATGACGAAATGCATCATTTACCATATCCACATATCTATCTTCTACTACATTACCCACTTCTTCACTCCCACTTATATACGTCGTATCAACATAACTCGATCCTAAGCCCATATTGATTTCTTCTCCATGCTTATACCAAACATAATAATCTGGCATAAATCCTTTGCTAAAAAGATGATTCCAAATTCTTGTCCCCGTGATAAATTTCTCGTTCTTGCAAACATTACAAGGACAAAAAAAACTTACCGCCATTATTCTGTGTTAGAGGCTGGCTATTTACAAATATCATGAATTGCTCCACCCCCGTTTTGAACTGTTCCGAGAATTTTCCCGTCTCTTCATCGAACCTCTTATACATCCACTCCCGGAAATTATAATTGTAATTTCCTGACATTATACAACTAATAAATCGAATGAGGAGAAGAAATATGTTTGATTTTGTGTTTAAGATCGAATGAGGAGAAGAAATGGGATGAATTGTGCTTATGTAGACATTTTTGCAGACTAAATAGCGATTACACGGCGTCTGAAAGGCGACTACATCTAGTAGTGGCATAAAACCGTTACACCGACCCCAAAACGAATAACACGTGTTTTTCACCGGTATTTTACGATTGATGTGCGACCCGCCGAAATTGTCGCATATTAGTCACCAATATGGTGACTATTGTGCGACTAATGTTTCCCGTCGGAAACATTAGTCGTAACCGTAGTCGTAAATAAGTGACTCGGCGTAAGAGTCGCATATTAGTCGCTATTTTAGCGACTATTATTTTCCGTCTGAAATGTAGACGTAAATTAGTCGTCATATAGCGACTACTATAGCGACTATATTATTTGGTCGTAAAACAGCGACTCGATTACGACCAAATTGTATTAGTCGCCAAATAGTCGGTAAATAGTGGTTGCGTAGTCACGATGTTTAGCGACTAATTGTTTAGTCGCCATTTGTAGTCGTTAAAACGTTGTTTTCTTGTAGTGTTATGCGAAGTCTCACATGATCCATTGTTTCAATGCACGAGGATACCAAATTGAGTATCAAGAGACATATTTAATCTACAAACGAGTAATATCAAACGTAATATCTATCAAATCGAGATGCTAATGACTACTTTCGGGTTTGTGAAGTTCTTACATAAAGTTTTCTAAAAATAATTCCAAAGCTCATCCTTATACAAATTCAATAGACTTGTTAACGGGCCCGCACCTTGTGCGGGCTACAAATGCTTAATAAATACGAAGTTAGAATTAAAACAATATTTTATTTATTAAACTAAACTAAAGTCCGAACTGATCTATCGTCGAAAAGAAAATCTAAAATCGATATTTGCTCATAAATTATCTATGTGATTTGTCGATCAAACCGAGTTCAAGTGAGCCATTTATTAACGCAATCTCACACCATATATAATACATGCAATCCCATTAAGGTAAACAAACCAATCTGATCTTTATAACACTTCTTCCAGCATAACCCTCAGACTCCACGCACATATCTTGCAGATCGATTGGGATTCCTTGTTGTTTATGAGGTAATGCTGGAGATAGTGTTTTAAAGAACCATATAGAGAAAAAGAGAGCTAGCAACTGTGGCCGGTATTTTAAAGTTGGTGTTTTAACATCTTCATTGGCTCCACTGAGTTGGAGGGTGATAGAATCAAAGATTCGTACCATATTGGGTCTTTCCTCAAAACAATATCGGCAACATAAGCCGATTATCATTGTTAAAAACTTCATTAATGCTTTTCGATGTATACTTTTTTGATTGGTTTTTTTATGAAAACTTAATCCATAATTTCATCCAATAATTGTAACAAAATGAATTTATCTCCTTCCCGTGATTCGTCGAGTTCTTTTTCTTAGTATCATGCAGATCATGCAATGAATGAATATTATTACAATCGCTAAATTTGTATAATTAAGCAAGTAGGCGTTCAATTGCAGACACAAATTGTGACTGCACTTTGAAAACAAAAAGAAAAGTTATATTTCTCATTTGTATGTTGTCGCCTCAATAAATCAATAAAACAACATTTACTTTCATTACAAATTTGGGCAAAAACTTTATTCCCAGGTATGTTGTCTCAAATTAAAGAATATTTTTTCAAATTTTGAATTGGAAATAGTATTACAAAAACATTTATACAAAAGATTGAACTATTTACACACGAAATTCATAAATAACATATTTTGTTCATATCAAATGAGTGAATGATTGACGTACACACCACATGATTGGATCACCATTATGGCAGAAAAATTTAGATGAATTGTTATCAATTACAGGAAACTACATGATTGGAGGTTTATTTTTTAACATATATTATTATATGTTTCATCTCAATGCTAACGTCGATGATGATATTCGGCAATACATTATAGTTTGGTATAGCAGTTGTGTTATTATGTATCTGGTATCAATTATCATGTACGAAATTTGTGGTGAGTAGAAGCCGATTATCATTGTTTAAAACATCCATCAATGCTTTTCGAATAAAAAATTCACGAAAACTTACTTCCCCAATTACTCTTTTTACAATTTGAAACAAAAAGAATTTATCCGCTCCCCGTGATTCGTCGAACTCTTTTCTTTGGTATCATGTGAATCAGACAATGAATGAATATTATTACAATAATAAAATGTGTATAGTAAGCAAGTATAAACTCAATATTGCTACACAAATAGTAGTCTCTTTGAAAACAAAAGAAAAAGTTAGATTTCTCATATGTATGATGTCACTAAAATAGGTCAATAAACCAATATTTACTTTCGGTACAAATTTGGGCAAAGATAACTTTCAATATTAACATTGTTTATTTTCGTCTATAACATCCATCAATTCTTTTCGGAATCTCAAACATGAATCCGTGTTCAAGTTTTGTGAATCCAAATATATATCACATTTATCCTGCAAAAACAGAAAAAGAAAACACCATGCAAACTCAATAATATAACACCAGTTTTCACAACAATATCAATATTGTACTATTCAAAATGAACCTCTATTTTATGTTCGTCACTAATTGTACGTGAAATATCCTTCCAATAGGACATTGAAACATGTAATGAAGGCAAAGATAAACGTACCTTCTCAGAAAACTGTGAAACATCCATGAAATTTTGAGAGTGCATCGCCTAGCACACCAATTGCTATTGTGCTTTTCACCGGTACTTAAGTTTGTGGGCTAATTTATTAATAGAAAAATGGCAACAATCTGTCCCTAGCCATTGCCATGAAGATTCATGGCTACTAAAAGAACCACAAAGTCCTGTCAAAATCACATGTGTGTACTTCCATAACCTACACAAAACCTAGCATTGAACTTGGGTTTTCAGAAGAATAAGAGTTGGTTAGTACCTGAGCCAAAAGTGAACCTAACAAACACGGAAACAGAGAAGTTATAGCCCTAATACTTAATATGTACTTCAAATATATAGGATAATATATGTCGTACATGTGTATATACTTCACTCATTAAATCGGGGGAATTCGAGTCTCAAGGGATGTATCATGCTTATGCTGCCCATTGCATCACTGTTTCCAAATGCAGAGGAGTCAGTTTCAGGATTCAATGAATAGTATGAGACTAATCCAACAATAACTAATGATAAGAGCATATACAAAAATGCAGCAGTTCGGTAATAAATCGATTAGTACTTTTGAGAAGCATAAACAAAATGAAATAATAAAAAAACAACATAAGGAATTACCTCCCTCTTCTTCTTGTTCTTCGTATTCTTCTTCTCCATAGATGATAGCAGGATTAAGAAAACACACAGTAATCAAGATTTCACATTTCCTTCGTTATATGCGTTGTTACCCGTCATTTGTATTGAGCTGATTTACATCATCGTCATCACTATAATCGTTACCCTTTTGTTGAACTTCGTCCTAGATTTCATCCACCCACACTGGATCAGATAGGCTGCGACCTAACACTAAGAAAATAGAAAAATTAGTGTCCACCTTAAAGAGAACCAACGTAAACATAAATATGTATTGTTGCAGCCATATAAATTAAAAGAAACAGAGGAGGAAGCAGCCGTGATCAAAGCATTCATGCACATAAAGAAGTTTTTTTTTAATAAGAAGTTGTATCTCTTAACCATAGAGAACTTTAATGAAGTTTGCAACCAAGAATCAAGCTTGCAATGAGTAGCAGCAATATCAACTTTAATGAAGTACGTATTGATATTCATAATTATATAATACAATTGAGTTATAAAAAATAAATGGAAATAGTATATTGTTTTTGGAATTCGAAAATATAATATATTGATCAACATTATAATAGAAACCATATAAATTACTTTTAAAACACATTTCGATTAATTATTACTTTAAAAAAAAATTGAGTTGATTTTTGAATAGAATACAAATTAACTATAAAAATACAAATGAAAAAAAATACAAATGAAAAATATTGCAGAATATCGAATAGTCATATTTTTTTACACATATCTAAAATGTTTGGAATAAATACATAAAATAACTAAAATTATAATAGACGCCAATCGGATGCTCTAAGAGATCTAGCTAACGTCTAACCAATTAAGCTTCTTGAGCATGTTGCAACAGGTCTTAGAGAAAACTCAAACCCTTCCACAGTCACACGGTTCAGGTGGACTAAGTTAACGTCTTGAACCCGAACCCGACTCAAATTGCTCATCCACCTTGTTTGTCCTCTTTTTCATCGTCTACGACTTCTTTTTATTTTTATTTTATTTCAATTTTCTTCGTCTTCTTCTTCTTTATCCTTCTTCATCGTCTTCGTATTGTTGACATCCTCTTATTCAGGTTTTTCTTCGTCTTCTAATTCTTCTGCTTTATTTTTTTCTTCTTCCTCTTCTTTATATATCGCTTTTTCTTCTTCCTTGTATTTTCCTTAATTTTTCATCGTTTTGGGCGTCTTCTTTTTCATAATCTTCGTCTTCATCGACTTCTTCTTTTTCTGTCTCGTTCTTCCTCCTTCTCTTAATTCATCGCATTGTTTCTATTTGTCTTCTTTGGTTTCTTATTCTTCAGGTTTTTCTTAGCTTCCTTCCCCATATTCACCTTCTCATACATTGTAGTTTTCACCTTTCCGGTCTCCCACATCATCTTTTTTTTTTAAAACACTGAGTAACGGGTTTAGATCGAGCTCCATCGAATCGCCGCATATTCAGTCTTCCAATGCCACAACTTTCTTATCTACATGGTTCGAGTTTATCCAATTCTCCTACTCTTTTTTGATGATGATTTAATATTGTATGAGCTTATTTGGTTGTGCTTATTTGGTTGTGCTTACAACTTAAATTTCAATTACCTCCTGCGTGAGGATATTTTTCTTTGCTCAAATTCAACTCACAAAATGTCTCCAATTCAAACTGGAAGAAAAATGGGAATACAAAGAGGAATATTTGAAAGAAAAAATGATTTAGCTATTTATCTAACCACTTAAGTAGAATAATTGCTCGACCAAGGTAATTCAAACGCAATACTCGAGTAAACGTCTTTCTATACCGTTTACCGAATCTCGACATGATTTAAAACATCTAATTATTCATAAAATTTTGACTTTTGATTCAATATTGTTGGTATTTTGTTTTAGTTAAAGCACGCTTGCAATTAAATTGGACGAAAAAGTTTAACTATTTATAAGAAAATTTTCTACCATTTTTTACTTGGTAAATACCCCACCATTCTTTTTTCTCTTCTATGTGGGATGATAATTCATTCACCATGTTCTTTCTCTCTACCTATTTCATTTTGGATTACGTTGGGGGCATTTCCTTTTCACACTCCCGTACCAACAAAGACGATTAAATAACCGAGAGATATCAAATTTCTTAGCTTAGATCTTTGATTCCATCTCCATCTCTACCACTGCTTTGACCAAATCATTGCTAAGTAAGTCAGAGACAAACCTAGCGACCTCGAGTTGACAACGTAAATTCATGATGTATTGGCTGCTTGTAGGATCAAAAGGAAGAAATAGACCCACATTGGCCAATTGTTATCGGAGCTTACACCAATGAACTTGCATTTACTCTAGAGTTTCCTATGTTTCTCCGCTTCTCGATTTCCATTTGTAAACCTAGCATCATCTCCCTTAACTCAGATTTAAAGTTGTTAACTAAACTTTGCGATCCATTTTTGGTCTGAATTAATAATTTAAGCGGTGTTCCGAAGGAGGAAGATAATGTATTGGATTATTCCCATGTTCCAAAATCTATATACATGGAATTTTTTTCTACGAATATGGTTCGCCTGGCATGGGTTACAAGCGTAAATTTGGAAATAAAAATACATAATCCCGGATTGGTTACAATGTGAATCGAACTGAATAAAGAGTAATAACCCAAAGATGTTTCAAACACAAAAACAAAACGATATGCAATCGGTAGATACGCAAAAATCAACTTGTAGACAATATTCTTTGTTTTTTTTTCTGCGGCTCACCTTTATTTTCAGTGATCAAAATTTTCAAACCCGTATGTGGCAACGATCCCAAGAATCTTAAGATTCCTTGTCTTGTGTGTTTTATATACACAATCACATGCCACATGAACAACGGAAGAGGTTTCTAGAACCCAAATTTGTTCTACACCATCGTCGCTAGATCCTACCAGTCAACGGCAAACATTAATATCAGAATACTTAACATTAGTCCCAATATGAATAATATAATGAGTTACACAAAAACAAACAAAACAACGAAAAGATTAATGTCACGACCCCAACAAAATCAAACACCAAACAAATAACAATGAGAGCCCTTAGTTTTTTTTGTCACCTTTTATCGCTCAGTATGCTTTGCCCCCGAGATCCTTTCCCGCAATGACTATTAGTGAAGTTAGTCAGCAATATTATCCGAATCACAACAGAGTCCATAACTCTATTCATAATAAGAAGAAAACTTGAAAAATTGAATAGATTATTCAAGAACATAAAAATAAAGACAATATCAAAAAAAACAAAAGAACGAACCTCGATCACTTATAACCGATCAGTAGCTAACTCCTTCGCTTCAGATAATTTACCACACCATCTCCAATCCAAAAAAAAACAAACAGATCAATTGGGATCGGTGTAACAGGGTCACAAAAAAAATCGAGAATACATTAACCAATAAGAGAAAATGTTATACAAACACCGATACCAAATTATAAAACAAACAATCAACATGTCCCCAAAACGGAGAATACAGAAAGCAAAAACCAATAAGAGGGATGCTAGCCAAACAATTATATCAAGTTTTGTATACCGCGAAGAAGAGAAAAACAAAGCTAAAAATTTGGATTTGTAATAATAACATAGAAGAGAAAAACAAAGCTAAAATATAAACAATCATAGCAAATGAGCCGAGCTTGTTAAGATATGCACTGATCACCGTAGCCTAGACAAAAATATAAACAATCACAAAATATAGAATACATATAACACACGAAACCAAATGAAGTTACTAACAAAAAAAAAAAAATACAAAAAGCTACGAAAAAACAACAAAGCTAAAGAAAAAGAAAAGAGATCTAAAATTGTTGAACACCGAAACTAACAAAAAAGGAACAAAACCTAATTTATAAACAATCAATATGATACATAAAAACATAATACATAAAACACACAACATCAAACGAAGTTACTAACAAAAAAAAATGTTTCGATCATTAAAAACGCATCAAACGAAAGCCAAAGAATAAATAACGAAAGACAGAGAAAAAAAGTGACTGGGTATGGGATCTTATGAGCTGACCTTCTCGGGAATTTGATATAAAAGAGACGGATATTCTATGGGTATATATAGCCTCACGAATACGCTAGGGTTTTGAAAAGAATTTCTATTTTAAAATAAAATCAGTAAAGATAAATATAGAAAATATTGAATTATATAATATATAAGATAAGCAAGAAAAAAAACCGGTTAGAAGCTTTGAAAACAAACCAATCGAAACCGAAATTGATATTGCGGAGGTGTCGATTTGGATCGGTTCGTTTTAAGTGACTTTTCTCAAGTCTTTTAAATAATGACACGTCATCAATTGACTCTGAAACGCGATGAGAAGCCGACATATAAGCAAATCACTACATAAATAAGTATATGGATTACCTTATATTAATTACCAACTAAATAAGATTTGGTCAAATTATTAAAAGTACTCTCCAAATTCGTTTTTAACTAAGCTTAAAAATATCATATTCCAAAAATCTCAAATCCATAATAATTAAGTACCAAAATTGAAATCTAATCATTATAGAAGTTCAATTTAGAGTTCTCTAACAATTTCTAGCAATTATAGACATAAATCTATTCAAATTAAGAAAAACCTAGGGAGATGTCTTAAAAAAGAAAAAAAACCTAGGGTTTGGCTCATATGAAAAAATAGAGTCGTAGGATCATACCTTGCTAGAAAAGATGAGATAAGTGTGGAATTGAAGTCTCATTTGAAAATGAGTGAAAATGGACCGAATAATGTTTGTAAAAGCTTAAGAATTGAAAAAGTTGTTCTTGCTCAAAATCTTCAAGTATCTTGGAAGAGAAGAAGAAAGAGAGCTTAAATCTAGAAATACTCTTTTTGGTCTTTAAAAAGTTGTTTTATGCAAAAATAAGTTTTCTGTTTTTCAAAAACTTTATAGAACTTTACCTTGACGTGCTAGACACAAAAATTAAACTGGTATGGTTTAAATTTTATGTTAGGAATATGTTCGGGATTGCACGGTTCGGGTTTGGAACGGTTCAGGAATCGTCGGATTGAGGTTCGGGTCAGAACGGCTTGGCCGTGGGTCGAGCTCACGCGACCGCGGCCAAATGCTTCTTCGCCGTGCATCGGGCTTGTGCGACAGCGTTCGACCATCGATTCGCTGCGAGACCAGGCAATGAAGGCGCTGTCGAACGCCCATTCGCCGCGGGTCAAGCTCTTCCGACCGCAACCGAATGGATGTCGCTTTGGGAGCATTTTTTCCTTCGTTCCTTTGGCGTTTCGCGATTCGTTTGATTGGCTTCTTCATTTTTTGTGTTTTCTGGTTTTTTGAATGTTTTTGGGTTTTTTGGTTTTTATATAAAGCCTGAAATACTAAAAGGAAAGACGTTAATAGAAAAAGAATGGTAAAATAAAAGAAGGGAAAATGATACCTAGCTACACGAACTAAACACCACCACATGGCTAGACATCTGGACAAAATTATTGCATCCCTAACTACACGAACTTTATGATAACCATGCTGTATGCATTTTAACTAATCATGTGTTTAACATCACGAACTAAATTCGACCCGCCCAAATTAACCCGCTGCTCGATTCCATTTGATTATTCCTCGTCAAATTCATTTATCGAATCTCAGAAATTGCAAACTTATTTGATTAGTAAAGCCATTACGATTAGTTAATTTAATCTATCAGTGACGCAATCAACAGAGATATTCCGAGAATTCCACATTGTATCCTACGACCTCTACCCCACTTTTTCCTAAAAGAATTTTCTCGAGAAAACGAAAGAAAAGAGAGAGCGAGTTCTATAAAAAATTCGATCTTTGATCAACGAAGTTAAAAAAAAGAGGAAAAATTGGATTGTCTGGGTTTTGATCAGAAAACTCAAAAGTTTGTTCCTCTATAATTTTCTCGGGAAAAATAACAGAGATAATCAATCTTGCATTGATAAAAAAAAACTGATCACATATTCACAGGGCATTGATTGGTCAAGTGACGAAACTAATTGAGCTATGATTAGACACATGAATTCTATTCTTGTCTCGATCCATTTAGTGTACTCGGGAATGATCTTGTTTCCAATGAGTAGTTGAAGATCGTGGATCACTCATCTGAGCTTCTTTTGGGATTAATCTCCAAAGATTACACTCACGGTGGACGGTGTGAGAGTTTTAATACCAAGTTTCTCGGTAAATTTCTTTAACATAATGTTGACGTTGGTTCCCGAATCACATAGACAATCTACAAAATTTATCCTAGAAAATCGAGGAAGAGAAAGAAAAACGTCCCGGATCATCGGTTTTTCTTAGCTTTTGAAACGGAATTTTGTTTTGGTACCTCAAATGGTGGTTCTCGGATCGTCTTGGATTCGGTATTGACTCGTCCATAGAGTGGGATAAATTTTGAAGCTTCTACATGCCTTGTCTTGTCGTTGACTTTCTTTTTGGGCATGGTGGAAATCACATTGCAAAATCTTCGAGTTATCTTCTACTATTCCGGGTAAAGCTCCATTTGATCTATTCGGGTTATTTTTTGTATTACCTTCTTCTTTCCTTTTTGGGCATGGTGGAAATCACGTCGCAAGCATGCACTTGGCGATTTTGGTTCTTGAGAAGTTGATTCATCATACTCTTTACCTCGCCTATCTCCTTGGATTTCGATACATTCGATCTAGTCAATCTATCGTAGTCGGGACAATTGTTGCTATTAGCCATAGCAAAATTTTCGATGAGAGCTCTTCCTTGGTTTATGGTCTTTGTCGACAAGTCTCCATTGCTAGCCATATCGAGAGAAAGTTGATATTTTGGTAATAATCCTCAGTAGAAAGTGTTGAGCAAATTCAGACCGGAAAAACCGTGATGAGAGCAATCTCTCTCATAGTCCTTGAAACGTTCCCACGTTTCATGGAAAGATTCTACCGTTTATTGATGAAAACTTTGGATTTTGTTTCTCAACGAGTTTGACCTCGACTTGGTGTAGAAATGCCTTAGGAAGGCAGATTTGCACTCTTCCCAATTAGTGATAGATCCTACGGGCAAAGATTTCAATCCACAGTGAGCTTTATCGACTAAAGAAAAAGGAAAAAACTTATATTTCACATAATCGGCAGGAACTAGGTTTGTTTTCGTCGTGCTTCAAATTTCTTCGGACAACTCGATGTGCTCCATCGGGTGCTCCGTAGTAACTCCATGAAATTGGTTTTGCTTTATCAAAGCAATGATTTGAGGTTTGATCTCAAAATCGTTACTATAAGGTAGAGGAAGTTGTATGGCGGCTCGGTTTTGGAAGTGTTGCTACGGTGCCTCAAAATCAGCAATGGTGCGGTTACGCTCTTTTCTCCTCGGAAGATTAGCAGTTAAGACAGGACGGTTGGCGTTCTCGCCATTAGGAGGAATCAGTGGATTTATTTGAGCATCGTTCCTCGGTGCATCGCAATCGACGGAAAGTTGTCATCTCGGGTTTTCAGCATTTCGGTTTTCATTTTCTTCGGGATCGGGTTATGGCTGGTCGTGTGCACCATCGACATCCTCTCGGTCATCTTCGTGATTCAAAACATCACGATACATCACGATAATCCTCGTGATCAAGTTGATCACGGTTTAGTTGATCTTCCGGACGATCGTTTTTGGCCATCTTTAGCGTTCTTTTGAGTCTTCGGAGTTCTCTCTCGTGTATGTCGATATTGTCTAGGTTCGGTACGGTTTCTCTAGGAGTGATCCTATTGTTCATGCACCTAAGAATAAAATACAAAGATAAAGGAGAATGTCAGAAGAACAACAGATAGCTTGAAAGTCAAAGTCGTCTAGAACAGAAATTAGAATACGAAATCAAACAAGCAATATCAATTCCTCAGTGGCAACGGAGCCAAAAACTTGATGTGTATGGGATTGAACTAAAAAATTTTACCCTTTTAGCTAGGCTGTAAGTGCACAGCAAACATAGTAGTATTTAGGGATCGAATCCACAGGGATTGAACGTTGTCGATTTCTATTGATTTGTAAGTTGTGTCTAGACCTAATCGATTTTTATGGGTTTTGTTTGTCACGATTTGTAGCTATTAAATTAAACTAAATTAAGCAATGAAATAAAACAGCAAGTAAGCAAAGCGAATAATTAAAATGAGGTTGTAAACTATTAAACGAAGCGTTGGGCAATCAGGAATTCTATAGGAATCATGGCCGATTTTACATAAAGAAATTGCTAGGATTTCTAAAACAACTTTTGTCATCTATTGGTTCTTAAACTTGGAACACGAATATTGTGTGTAGCCTACTTTCTTACATCCTACACACCGATAACTTAAGTACTCGACTGATAACTTTCGTCTTTGGACGCGCAAAAAGTTATGATGAACAAGCAAGTTTGTTAAAGCTCACAATCTAGGCCGCAAGTATACTTTCATATCTTGAAGCAGAATTGCTCGTCTACCCTAGGTCAAGCATATAAATCCAGTATTTTCATAGTTATAAAAATACCTAATTTCAATAGCAAAAATGCATTAATAAAAAGGATAGAACGAAGAATCATAATCGATATCCTAGTCTAAATACCTAATGAATAATCGAACCATGAGAGCCCCTTCAAAACCATATACCCAACAAGAGAACTACTCAACCATAGGTGAGTTAAACATAATCAATAATTGAAAAGAAAACAATAAGAAAAAGGGATGAAGAAAGGTTTTTCTATCGAAGAATACGAGTCGAGAATCCTTTGCTCCAAACCGAAGAATTAATACCATCATATTAATGCATCTCAAGAACACCCCATGGATCATATCGAGAGGTTCGAAGATTTGGTCACTGGTATGAAGTACAATGGAGTGCCCAATGAGTTCCTCTTCTGCAAACTTTTCCCATACTCTCTTAGTGGGGATGCTGCTTATTGGCTGAAGCAGTTGGCTCCTGGTTCGCTAACTACATGGGATGAGACGAATAACGCATTCCTGAACAATTTTTATGATGATGCACGATCTGAGGATCTGAGGAACAAGATCTCCCAGTTTTCTCAAGGCCCGACTGAAGCGTTCAAGGTTGCTTGGATGAGATTTAGATCATATCAGAGAGATTGTCCGCACCATGGGTTCACTCAGGTTCAGCTGCTAGGCATTTTCTACAGAGGGGTTGATTGGAGGTACCAGATGGGTATGGATGCTGCGAGTAATGGGAACTTCAACACCAGGTATCCAGATGATGCGGTTGTATTGATTGAGAACTTGGCGTCTAGTAATAGCACCAAGAATGCTGATTTCGAGCGGAAGAAGCAAGCTGGAGGAGTTGATGGATCGCAGATTGCTGAGGTTCAAGCAAAGCTGGATTTTCTGATCGGAAAGTCGAAGAACACTGTACACTTTGCTGATGGAGTCGATCATATCGGTGGAGATGAAGTGGAGGATGTTAACTACGTTAGTGGTTCTGGATTTCAGGGTCAACAATTTGGGTACAACAACAACCGAAACTTCAACAACAACACTCGCAATTACGAGAACTCTTCGTACCAGCCCATCTCTCCAAAGTCCACAGAGAATAAGATGGAATTCATGATGGAACAGCTTCTTCGGGGACAAGAGAGTTGCAAGGTGACTTCAATGGGAAGTTTGACTCTCTGTACATTGAGCTGAATGGGAAAATCGAAGCCATCAATCTTAGCCAGAGGAAGTTGGAAACTCAAGTCGCTCAGACAGCAGCAGCTGTGAAAAGGCAGGAAGGTTTTCTTCCAGGGAAAACTGAGAATCCAAGAGCACACGTCAATGCAATCACCATAGGAAGTGCTAAAGAAGCCACTGCAGTGGTAGAAAAAGGTTTTGATGCAGGAATTTTCAATGATGTTGTTGAAGATGACGACTGGGATTCTGAAATCGTTCATGTATCGATCGATACCGGTCCAAATACCTGCCCGAGTGGATCCAAAATATCGTGTGTCGATCGATACCCCTTCAGTATCGATCGATGCTGAGACGCAGATCGAGAAGAAGGCTGAGATTTTCAAGGAGAGGGTGTACAAACCCATAATACCTTATCCTATGCCTCGTATTATGACAAAGAAGGAATGGGAAGACGCCAGATGCAAATCTATGTTGGATAAGTTGGTTGTGGAGTTTCCTGTGGTTGATAATATATCTGACGATGAGAATTCGAACACCACCCCGGCATCGATCGATACCCTACCTGTATCGATCGATACCCTCCCAGATACTGCAAGGGAGCTGCGTATGAGTGTTGACAGACCTCATAATCCCAAGAAGTTGAATCCTATTCCTCAACACCTCCGAGCCCCCATCACTCCAAAGCAGCTGCGTGGTTTTGAGAAGATTGTACGAAGGATACCCCACTCGTTCACTTTTGAAGAAGCTCTAGAGGGCTGGCCTTTGCTAAGTCACTTCAAATATTGCAGAGAAACTCTGGAAGAGGTCGAAGTACTCTTTATCGAGGCAAGACGCAAGTCACTACCGCTGAGGCAGTTGACCCAGAGGGAAGACCTAGTGAAATTCGCAGTTCCATGCTCCATCTCTGGAGTTGAATTCAATGAGTCTCTCGTTGACTCAGGGTCTAGCGTCAATGTAATATCAAGGGAAATTGCTGAACGATTGAGGGCTGATATAAGACCCCCTACGATGCTTCTCACGTTTGCGAACTCCTCCACCTCACCTCCATACGGTACTATCCATGCTTGGCTTGTTAAAGTAGAAGATTGTCTGGTGCCCACTAATTTTCAGGTTGTGGAGATGAGCGAAGGATCTGAGGTTTCTTTGCTCCTGGGACGATCGTTTATGGCTACTGCTGGCGCGATCATAGACACACCTAATAAGAGACTCTCTTTATCTTACATTGACGGAGAGGTCTACTATGATGCCATTCCCTCTAGAGGTGCTCCCACACATGTCTCATGCTTCACTGTTGTCACAAGAGAGACATTGGTAGTTAATCTTTTGGAAGAGCCTCCTGACGACCAACATTTCATAGACATTTTGGTTGAACCGCCCAACATCCCCAAGAAAGTTGTCAGAAAGGCTAAGGAAACAAAGAAGAAGGCGAAGAGAAAAAGAGTCGAGAGTGCTCCCTCTATGACCTTAATCCCTCAGAAGTATGATGGGGATTCGATTGAGTACAAAGTGAAGTGCAAAGGAACTTCGAAGCCATTCTCTAAAGCCCGAGTTCTTCTTACTTCTGAGCTGAAAGAGAAAGGAAAAAAATTTATGGAGAGCATGTTGAGCAGAACTCTGAATCTGCAAGTATCTAGCTGTGGAACTTGCATGGGACTAAGCTCTCAATCTTCTCCTGACTGATCACCTGAGCCAAAGTCAACCTACTGACTTTAAACGAGCGCTTGGTGGGAGGTGGGAGACAACCCACTGGTGAGTCTGCTTTTGAGTCATTTTTTTTTCTTTTTATTTTTTTTTTTCGTTTTGTGTTTGTGTCACGATAAACAAGGAGCAAAACTCGAAATCGCCAGAGTATCGATCGATACTACATTGGTATCGGTCGAACCAATCGCGAATCTACGATTCATCATGTCGACTTAAGCTTGGTATCGATCGATACCAAGCCGTGTGTCGGTCGACACCAAATGTTCCAGCATGGTAACTTCTTGTTTTTCACAATTCTATTCCGTTCTTTTGTTTTCTTTTACCTACTCTTGATATGATCAAATTAATACCCTAAAAGTGCTAAAGCAGTAGTTGTAGTAAGTGTAGGGGTCGAACACAATGACTCACAGAAATCACACAATAGATTGTATAGTATCGAATCAAGGTAAGCAAATAAGATGAAACAAAAGCAATAAACAGTAAAAGAGTTGTAATTCGATGGAGGAAAATATAGGCCCAGGGTATTTCTCAGGAAATCAATGAATGCAGATAAACTAATTAGCAGGATTCAGATTTAGCGCGGTTCTTGAACTCAAATCACTAAGCTATAATTAACCAACTGTCGTTGCGAGAATTATCAAAATCTAAACCTCAGAATACCAAATCTCTTTGCGAATTCCTAAGAATAAATCAGCTTTAATTTCAGGTTTGATATGTTCACAAATCAATTAAACCAAATCTCTTTGCGAATAATCAATTTGCTCACCTAAGTTTCTATCAGGTAATTAATCGCACTGTCGTGCCTAATCAATTATCCTAAGATCTATATTCCAGATTCGTCAACCTAAAATTAGCTTTGAACACAACCTAAGCGAAGAACTAATTCAGATGGTGAATCCTAATAAACTAATCGACCTAGCATTCAGAGAAAACCCTTATGAGAACCCTGAACCTAAAGCGGATCTACTCAGACATGGAGAATGAAACAATCAACATGTTTGAATAAATCATCAAATAATACAGAAAGAGTAACAAGAGGGTTCGAAATCTTCTCTCGGACGAAGGGAGTTTCAGACTTGTCTTCCTCACAAAGATCTCTCTCAAACCAAAATAAAATAAAGCATAGAAAATAAAGCATAGCCAACAAAGTGGTTGTAAAATCCCTATAAATAACCTAAATCATGTTTTGGGGCTTCTTGTAATTATTAAAGACTTCTGGACCAAGTTGCAATTCTTCAACTCTTCATTAAAGTCGCAGGTCGTGTCTGCTGTGATGAGTGTCGGGTACTCAGCAACACGAACTTCAGCTTTGCTCCAAAATGCTCCAGAAAGCTCCAATATTTCCAATTATGCTCCAAATGTGCTAAGACCTGTAAAAGACTCTAAAATACTACGAAATAGCAGAAAGACTCTATAAAACGGACTTATGTCATGGCCTAAAAGGGGTAAAAACCATGATATATCAACTCCCCCAGACTTAGCCTTTGCTTGCCCTCGAGCAAAACAGAAAACTAAACCAGAGAAAGAGGTTTGAAAACGCGGAGACTCACCTGTTCAGGAACCATTGCAGAGATCCTTTTCCTAAGCACCCAAATGTCACCTAACCAGCTTTTGATCTAACCACCATGTACTTCTCCGTAGACATTCGCATCTTTTCCAGACTCCACACATTATCTCGCAGCATTGTTCAAATAAAGCCCTCATCGCCAGTTTCATCGCTGTAGCTAATGTTCAGGAACCTTCTAGATTCTTTACCATACAATATCATGACAAGGAACCACCTTTTTCACACTTTTTGTATCAATTTCTCTCCCCCATACTTATTTCTTATTATGTTCTCTTTTTTTTTTTTAGATCTGCATATACATATCAAGGTCCGAAACGCGAGTATTGATGGTGTTTGCCACCGAATCCCCGGTTCTCCCCTCTCTATGTATCAAAGGTTTAGGCGAATAGTGGTATCACGGGAAATTTTCCTAACCTCGCTTTCAACCTTTGTGTGATCATTCCCTCTTAAGTAGAATAATGGGATCGTTGGAAATTTTCCTAGCCCTCTACTTAGAAGAAAATTATTTCAATGTTTTATGCTCTCATTTATCAACTTATAACAGGTGAGAGAGATACCATAACTCTAAACACATGGGTTCCTTTATCAGATATGAATGATGAATCAAGCTCTAAAAACACTAACCACATTGATGAAATGCATAAATTTGGCTCAGGCTTCAGAAGAACTCTGCTGGAGACATGGATGTTTTCTAGTGAACTGGTCAGTCCTTGGATTTTTCATTAGTCGATCTAGAGCTGATCCTGCAACACATGTCACTCAAAAACAAAATCAAAACAACAATTCAAGCACAGGATCATCATCTCCAACAAGTTTTGACTCAATAAAACGACAAATTTTATTTTATTTTATGACTTTAAGAAAAACAAAAACAATGTCAGCAGACACCTCCCCCAGACTTGAACAACACTGTCCCCAGTGTTATCTAGCCTAGAGTAGGTAAAAGAAAGCAAAAGAACATAATAGAATGAAGAGAAACAAGAAGTTACCGTGCTGGAACATCTGGTGTCGATCGACACACGGCTTGGTATCGATCGATACCAAGCTTGAATCGACATAATGAACCGTACATTCACGATTGGTGTCGACCGATACCAATGGGGTATCGATCGACACTAAGGCGATTTCGAGTTTTGCTCCTTGTTTATCCTGACACAAACACAAAACGAAAAATGAAAAATAAAAGAATCAAAAGCAGACTCACCAGTGGGTTGCCTCCCACCAAGCGCTTGTTTAACGTCATTAGCTCGACTGTAACGCCCTTCAGGCAGGATAAGAATGCGAGCTTGCACCAAAACAGGCTCCACAACTTGACATCGCTATCTTCAGAGTTTTGTTCAACATACTCTCCACAAACTCTTTTCCTTTCTCTTTCACCTCATAAGTAAGAAGAACTCCAGCCTTAGAGAATGGTTTTGAGGCTCCTTTGCACTCAATCGAGTTTACATCATAGTTCTGAGGGATTAAAGTGACATGGGGATTCTCGACTCGTTTGCTCTTCACCTTCTTCTTTGTTGCCTTAGCCTTCTTGACAACTTCCTTGGGGATGCTAGGCGGTTCAACCGAATCTTCTATGACAATTGGCTCGTCAGGAGGTTCTTCCAAAAGATCAGCCGCTAACGACTTTCCCGTAACAACCTCGATGCTAGAGACACGTCCGGGAGCTCCTCTAGGAGTAATGGCTTTGTAGAACACCTCCTTGTCAATATATGAGAATGAAAATCTCTTGCCTGGCGTATCCATAATCGCACCAACCGTAGCCATGAACGGTCTTCCAAGAATTAACTGCGTACGAGATATTGAACTCATCTCCACAACCTGAAAATCAGTAGGAACCAGGCAATCTTCTATTGTGATCATCAAATCAGGTATTGTACCGTGCGGAAGTGAGGTGGAACAGTTTGCGAATGTGATATACGTCTTGGGAGGTCGAATATCAGCTCCCAATATCTCTGCAATTTCCCTTGACATGACATTGACGCAAGCCCCTGAGTCAACGAGAGACTCTTTGAATTCAACTCCAGAGATAGAGCATGGAACTGAGAATATCCCTGGGTCTTCCCTCTTAGTCAACTGTCTCAGTGGTAGTGACTTGCTTCTTGCCTTGATGAAGAGTGCCTTAATCTCTTCCTCAGTTTCTCTGCAATCCCGAAAGTGACTCAGCAGAGGACGGTGCTCTTGATCTTCTTCAAAAGTCAGCGAGTGGGGTATCCTTCGTACCATCTTCTCAAAGCCACGCAGCTGCTTTGGAGTGATGGGAGCTCGGAGGTGTTGAGGAATAGGATTCAGCTTCTTAGGTTTGTGAGGTCTGTCAACACTCATACTCGGCTCCTTTGCAGTATCTGGGAGAGTATCGATCGATACAGGTAGGGTATCGATCGATACTCTCGCTCTTGAATCGTCCCTGGCAGATATATCAACATCAAAAGGAGGCTCCACAACCGATTTATCCAGCAAAGCTTTGCATCTGGCGTCCTCCCATTCCTTCCTTGTCATAATATGAGGCATATGATAAGGTATCTTGGGTATATACACCCTCTCCTTGACAATCTAGGGCTTCTTCTCGATCTGCTCCTCGATATCGACTGACACTGGAGGAGTATCGAACGATACACGTGATTTTGAATCCACTCGTGCAGGTGTCTGGACTGGTATCGATCGATACTGGGTGGTATCGATCGATACTCGAGCGATTTCTGAATCCTCATCGAAATTTCCTGCATTTGAGGTGATTGCATTGACGTGTTCATTGTGTGAATGAACCGTCTTTCCCTTGGCAGTTGCTGCAGCCTGAGCTACTTGCGTTTCCAGCATTCTCTGAGAACGGTTGACGGCTTCAATTTTTCCATTCAGATGGTCAATCTTCCCGTTCAGATCAGTGTACAGATGGTCAATCTTCCAATTGAAATCCACTTGCAGTTTTCGCTGTCCCTGAAGAATCTGCTCAAGCATGGTTTCCATCTTATTTTCTGTGGACTTTGGAGAAATGGGCTGGTACGAAGAGTTCCCGTAATTGCGAGTGTTGTTGTTGAAGTTTCGGTTGTTGTTTTACTGAAATTGTTGACTCTCAAATCCAGAACCACCAACGTAGTTAACATCCTCCACTTCATCTCCACCGATATTATCGATTCCATCAGCAAAGTGTGCAGTCTTCTTCGACTTTCCGATCAGGAAATCCAGCTTGGCATGAACCTCAGCAATCTGCGATCCATCAACTCCTCCAACTTGCTTCTTCCGCTCGAAATCAGCATTCTTGGTGCTATTACTAGACGCCAAGTTCTCAATCAACACAACTGCATCATCTGGATACCTGGTGTTGAAGTTCCCATTACTCGTAGTATCCAAAGCCATCTGGTACCTCCAATCAATTCCTCTGTAGAAAGTACCCAGCAACTGAACCTGAGTGAAACCATGGTGCGGACAATCTCTCTGATATGACTTGAAACGAATCCAAGCAGCCTTGAGTGCCTCTGTTGGTCCTTGAGAAAATTGAGAAATTTTGTTCCTGAGCTCTTCGGATCTCGCATTATCATAGAAATTGCACAGGAATGCATTCTTCATCTCATCCCATGTAGTTAGCGAACCAGGAGCCAACTGCTTCAGCCAATAAGCAGCATCCCCACTAAGAGAGTATGGGAAAAGTTTGCAGAAGAGGAACTCATTGGGCACTCCATTGTACTTCATACCAGTGACCAAATCTTCGAACCTCTCGATATGATCCATGGGATGTTCATTAGATTGGCCATGGAAAGGATTCTGACTCACAAGAGCGTAGTACGCAGGTTTCAGCTCAATATCGTTCCTCTGAAAAGTTGGGATGCGAATCGCACATCGATTGGCATAGAACTGATCAGGTCTGTTGTGCTCAGCAAGTGTTCTATCTCGATCAATCCTAGCATTCCCAACGTTGGCTTGCGCAGCCGGCGCGACAATCTGACCAACAACTGCAGGAGGGATAATGATGTTTCCGGCTTCATCAAGTCGCTGCCCTCTCTCATTGCACACTTGACCCTCTTGGTCTCTCAAGACTCCAACTTCATCAGCTATTAACACCACTGGGTTGTTCATCCCTGATGTTTGCTTTGCCTTTCTGTTTGTGCGTTCTAAACGTGCTAGCTTCTCAAACGATAGATTGACTAGCGGAGTGCTCTTGTTTCTTCTGGTTTCACGATTAGGCATGCACCTAAAAACAAAACACTAGACAAGGCACGTAAGTAACCAAAAAATACGTTGAGTATCGACCGACACTGATGGTATCGATCGATATCAACAAAGAAATCGCCTAAGTATCGACCGATACGAGGTAGTATAGATCGATACCGACGAACTTAGTCGAAACTCGACATCAAAAATCTAAAGGCCAAATTGAGGCCAAATTTGATATGCTCAAATTAATACCCTAAAAGTACTAAAGCAGTAGTTGTAGTAAGTGTAGGGGTCGAACACAAGGACTCACGGAAATCACACAATAGATTGTATAGTATCGAATCAAGCTAAGCAAATAAGATGAAACAAAAGCAATAAACAGTAAAAGAGTTGTAATTCGATGGAGGAAAATATAGGCCCAGGGTATTTCTTAGGAAATCAATGAATGCAGATAAACTAATTAGCATGATTCAGATTTAGCGCGGTTCTTGAACTCAAATCACTAAGCTATAATTAACCAACTGTCGTTGCGAGAATTATCTAAATCTAAACCTCAGAATCCCAAATCTCTTGGCGAATTCCTAAGAATAAATCAGCTTTAATTTCAGGTTTGATATGTTCACAAATCAATTAAACCAAATCTCTTTGCGAATAATCAATTTGCTCACCTAAGGTTCTATCAGGTAATTAATCGTACTGTTGTGCCTAATCAATTATCCTAAGATCTATATTCCAGATTCGTCAACCTAAAATTAGCTTTGTACACAACCTAAGCGAAGAACTAATTCAGATGGTGAATCCTAATAAACTAATCAACCTAGCATTCAGAGAAAACTCTTATGAGAACCCTGAACCTAAAGTGGATCTACTCAAACATGGAGAATGAAAGAATCAACATGTTTGAATAAATCATCAAATAAAATTGAAAGAGTAACAAGAGGGTTCGAAATCTTCTCTCGGACGAAGGGAGTTTCAGACTTGTCTTCCTCACAAAGCTCTCTCTCAAACCAAAGTAAAATAAAGCATAGAAAATAAAGCATAGCCAACAAAGTGGATGTAAAATCCCTATAAATAACCTAAATCACGTTTTGGGGCTTCTTGTAATTATTAAAGACTTCTGGACCAAGTTGCAATTCTTCAACTCTTCATTAAAGTAGCGGGTCGTGTCTGCTGTGATGAGTGTCGATCGATACCAGGGGGTATCGATCGATGCTCGACGTGAAATCGGGTACTCAGCAATACGAACTTCAGCTTTGCTCCAAAATGCTCCAGAAAGCTCCAATATCTCCAATTATGCTCCAAACGTGCTAAGACCTGTAAAAAACTCTAAAATACTACGAAATAGCAGAAAGACTCTATAAAACGGACTTATATCAAGCCTAAAAGGGGTAAAAACCATGATATATCAACTCTAGGCTAGATACCACTGGGGACAGTGTTGTTCAAGTCTGGGGGAGGTGTCTGCTGACATTGTGTTTGTTTTTCTTAGAGTCAGTTGTTTTATCGAGTCAAAAACGTTTTATTGAGTCAAAACTTGTTGGAGATGATGATCCTTGCTTGAACCTATTTATTTGATTTTGTTTTTGAGTGCACAGTGCTACAGGATCAGCTCTAGATCGACTAATGAAAAATTCAAGGACTGATCAGTTGACTAGAAAACATCCATGTCTCCAGCAGAGTTCTTCTGAAGCCTGAGCCAAATTTTTGCACTTCATCAATGTGGTTAGTGTTTACAGAGCTTGATTCATAATTCATATCTGACAAAGGAACCCATATGTTTAAAGTAATGGTATCTCTCTACCTTGTTATAAGTTGATAAATAAGAGCATAAAAGATTGGAATGATTTTCTTCTGAGTAGAGGGCTAGGAAAATTTCCAGCGATCCCATTATTCTACTTAAGAGGGAATGATCACACAAAGGTTGAAAGCGTGGTTAGGAAAATTTCCCGTGATACCACTATTCGCCTAAACCTTTGATACATAGAGAGGGAAGAACCGGGGATTCGGTGGCAAACACCATCAATACTCGCGTTTCGGACCTTGATATATCATGGTTTTTACCCCTTTTAAGCCATGATATAAGTCCGTTTTATAGAGTCTTTCCAGTAGTTTGGAGTCTTTTAGAGTATTTTACAGGTTTTAGCACGTTTGGAGCATAATTGTAGATATTGGAGCTTTCTGGAGCATTCTGGAGCAAAGCAGAAGTTTGTGTTGCTGAGTACCCGATTTGAAGCATCAGTATCGATCGATACTGCCTAGTATCGATCGATACCCATCGCAGCAGACACGACCCGCGACTTTTCCAAGAGTTGAAGAATTGCAGAATTGCCCCAAAAGACTTTATTATTTACAAAAAACCCCAGAATGTGTTTTAGCATTATAATTAGGTTTTTCAGCCACTTTGATGGCTATGCTTTATTCTACTTTGATTCTACTTTGGTTTTTGGAGAGACAACTCAGAACTTCTGTTTTTATTAATTTCTTTGATGATCTATTCAATCATGTTGTTTTCAATCTCCATGTCTGAGTAGATCCACTTTAGGTTCATGGTTCTCATAAGGGTTTTCTCTGAATGCTAGATTAATTAGTTTATTAGGATTCACCATCCGAATTAGTTTTTCGCTTAGGTTGTGTTCAAGGCTTGCTCTAGATTAGCTACCTAGAATATAGATCTTAGGATAATTGATTAGGCACGACAGTGCGAGTAATTACCTGATAGAACCTAAGGTGAGCAAATTGATTATTCGCAAAGAGATTTGGTTTAATTGATTTGTGAACATATCAAACCTGAAATTAAAGCTGATTTATTCTTAGGAATTTGCAAAGAGATTTGGGATTCTGAAGTTTAGATTTAGATAATTCTCGCAACGACAGTTGGTTAATTATAGCTTAGTGATTTGAGTTCAAGAACCGCACTAAATCTGAATCCTGTTAATTAGTTTATCTGCATTCATTGATTTCCTGAGAAATACCCTGAATCTATATTTTCCTCCATCGAATTTACAACCCTTTAACTGTTTATTGCCTTTGTTTCATCTTATTTGCTTAGCTTGATTCGATACTATACAATCTATTATGTGATTTCTGTGAGTCCTTGTGTTCGACCCCTACACTTACTACAACTACTGCTTTAGTATTTTTAGTGTATTAATTTGAGCATATCACTCATCCTTATACAAATTCAATAGATTACCTTATATTAATTACCAACTAAACAAGATTAGGCCAAATTATAAAAAATACTCTCCAAATTCGTTTTAACTAAGCTTAAAAATATCATATTCCAAAAATCTCAAATCCATAATAATTAAGTACCAAAATTGAAATCTAATCATTATAGAAGTTCAATTTAGAGTTCTCTAACAATTTCTAGAAATTATAGACATAAATCTATTCAAATTAAGAAAAACCTAGGGAGATGTCAAAAAAAAAAAAAAAAACCTAGGGTTTGGCTCATATGAAAAAGTAGAGCCGTAGGATCATACATTGTTAGAAAAGATGAGATAAGTGTGGAATTGAAGTCTCATTTGAAAATGAGTGAAAATGGACCAAAGAATTTTTGTAAAAGCTTAAGAATTGAAAAAGTTGTTCTTGCTCAAAATCTTCAAGTCTCTTGCAAGAGAAGAAGAAAGAGAGCTTAAATCTAGAAATACTCTTTTTGGTATTTAAAAAGTTGTTTTATGCAAAAATAAGTTTTCTGTTTTTCAAAAACTTTATAGAACTTTACCTTGATGTGCTAGACACAAAAATTAAACCGGTATGGTTTAAATTTTATGTTAGGAATATGTTCGGGATTGCACGGTTTGGGTTTGGAACGGTTCGGGAATCGTCGGATTGAGGTTCGGGTCAGAATGGCTTGGCCGTGGGTCGAGCTCACGCAACCGCGGCCAAATGCTTCTTCGCTGTGGGTCGGGCTTGTGCGACAGCGGCCGACCATCGATTCGCTGCAAGACCAGGCAATGAAGGCGCTGTCGAACGCCCATTCGCCGCGGGTCAAGCTCTTCCGACCGCGACCGAATGGATGTCGCTTTGGGAGCATTTTTTCCTTCGTTCCTTTGGCGTTTCACGATCTGGTTTGATTGGCTTTTTCATTTTTTGTGTTTTCTGGTTTTTTGAATGTTTTTTGGTTTTTTGGTTTTTATATAAAGCCTAAAATACTAAAAGGAAAGACGTTAATAGAAAAAGACCACCACATGGCTAGACATATGGACAAAATTATTGCATACGTAACTACACGAACTTTATGATAACCATGCTGACATGTATGCATTTCAACTAATCATGTGTTTAACATCACGAACTAAATTCGACCCGCCCAAATTAACCCGCTGCTCGATTCCATTTGATTATTCCTCGTCAAATTCATTTATCGAATCTCAGAAATTGCAAACTAATTTGATTGGTAAAGCCATTACGATTAGTTAATTTAATCTATCAGTGACGCAATCAATAGAGATATTCCGAGAATTCCACATTGTATCCTACGACCTCTACCCCACTTTTTCCTAATAGAATTTTCTCGAGAAAACGAAAGAAAAGAGAGAGCGAATTCTATAAAAAATTCGATCTTTGATCAACAAAGTTAAAAAAAGAGGAAAAATTGGATTGTCTGGGTTTTGATCAGAAAACTCAAAAGTTTGTTCCTCTATAATTTTCTCGGGAAAAATAACAGAGATAATCAATCTTGCATTGATAAAAAAAAACTGATCACATATTCACAGGGCATTGATTGGTCAAAAGTTTATCGGCAAATGTCTTTGACATAATATTGAAGTTGGCTCCCGAATCACATAGACAATCTACAAAATTTATCCCAGAAAATCGAGGAAGAGAAAGAAAAACGTCTCGGATCATCGGTTTTTCTTAGCTTTTGAAACGAAATTTTGTTTTGGTACCTCAAATGGTGGTCTTGGATTGTCTTGGATTCGGTATTGACTCGTCCATAGAGTGGACGAATTTTGAAGCTTCTACATGCCTTGTTTGATCTTGTCGCTGACTTCCTTTTTGGGCATGGTGGAAATCACATTGCAAAATCTCTTCGAGTTATCTTCTACTATTCCGGGTAAAGCTCCATTTGATCTCTTCGGGTTATTTTTTGTATCACCTTCTTCTTTCCTTTTTGGGCATAGTGGAAATCACGTCGCAAGCATGCACTTGGCGATTTTGGTTCTTGAGAAGTTGATTCATCATACTCTTTAACTCGCCTATCTCCTTGGATTCCGATACATTCGGTCTAGTCGATCTATCGTAGTCGGGACAATTGTTGGTATTAGCCATAACAAAAAATTTTATGAGAGCTCCTCCTTGGTTTTTTTTTCTTTGTCGACAAGTCTCCATTGCTAGCCATATCGAGAGAAAGTTGATATTTCGGTAATAATCCTCAGTAGAAAGTGTTGAGAAAATTCGGACCGGAAAAACCGTGATGAGAGCAATCTCTCTCGTAGTCCTTGAAACGTTCCCACGTTTCATGGAAAGATTCCACCGTTTATTGATGAAAACTTTGGATTTTGTTTCTCAACGATTTTGACCTCGACTTGGTGTAGAAATGCCTTAAGAAGGCGGATTTGCATTCTTCCCAATTAGTGATAGATCCTTCGGGCAAAGATTTCAATCCACAGTGAGCTTTATCGGCTAAAGAAAAAGGAAAAAACTTACATTTCACATAATCGGCAGGAACTAGGTTTGTTTTCGTCGTGCTTCAAATTTCTTCGGACAACTCGATGTGCTCCATCGGGTGCTCCGTAGAATCTCCATGAAATTGGTTTTGCTTTATCAAAGCAATGATTAGAGGTTTGATCTCAAAATCGTTACTATAAGGTAGATGAAGTTGTATGGCGGCTCGGTTTTGGAAGTGTTGATACGGTGCATCAAAATCCGCAATGGTGCGGTTACGCGCTTATCTCCTCGGAAGATTATCAGTTAAGACAGGACGGTTGGCGTTCTCGCCATTAGGAGGAATCGGTGAATTTATTTGAGCATCGTTCCTCGGTGCATCGCAATCGACGGGAAGTTGTCATCTCGGGTTTTCAGCATTTCAGTTTTCATTTTCTTCGGGATCGGGTTATGGCTGGTCGTGTGCACCATCGACAGCCTCTCGGTCATCTTCGTGATCCAAAACATCACGATAATCCTCGTGATCAAGTTGATCACGGTTTAGTTGATCTTCCGGACGATCGTTTTTGGCCATCTTTAGCGTTCTTTTGAGTCTTCGGAGTTCTCTCTCGTGTATGTCGATATCGTCTAGGTTCGGTACGGTTTCTCTAGGAGTGCTCCTAGTGTTCATGCACCTAAGAATAAAAGACAAAGATAAAGGAGAATGTCAGAAGAACAACAGATAGCTTGAAAGTCAAAGTCGTATAGAACAGAAATTAGAATACGAAATCAAACAAGCAATATCAATTCCTCAGTGGCAACGGATCCAAAAACTTGATGTGTATGGGATTGAACTAACAATTTTTACCCTTTTAGCTAGGCTGTAAGTGCACAGCAAACGTAGTAGTATTTAGGGATCGAATCCACAGGGATTGAATGTTGTCGATTTCTATTGATTTCTAAGTTGTGTCTAGACCTAATCGATTTTTATGGGTTTTGTTTGTCACGATTTGTACCTATGAAATTAAACTAAATTAAGAAATGAAATAAAACAGCAAGTAAGCAAAGCGAATAATTAAAATGAGGTTGTAAACTATTAAACGAAGCGTTGGGCAATCAGGAATTTTTTAGGGTTCATGGCCGATTTTTCATAAAGAAATTGCTAGGATTTCTAAAACAACTTTTGTCGTCAATTGGTTCTTAAACTTGGAACATGAATACTGTGTGTAGCCTACTTTCTTACATCCTACACACCGATAACTTAAGTACTCGACTGATAACTTTCGTCTTTGGACGCGCAAAAAGTTATGATGAACAAGCAAGTTCGTTAAAGCTCACAATCTAGGCCGCAAGTATACTTTCGTATCTTGAAGCAGAATTGCTCGTCTACCCTAGGTCAAACATATAAATCCAGTATTTTCGTAGTTATAAAAATACCTGAGTTCAATTGCAAAAATGCATTAATAAAAAGGATAGAACGAAGAATCATAATCGATATCCTAGTCTAAATACCTAATGAATAATCGAACCATGAGAGCCCCTTCAAAACCATATACCCAACAAGAGAACTACTCAGCCATAGGTGAGTTAAACATAATCAATAATTGAAAAGAAAACATTAAGAAAAAGGGATGAAGAAAGGTTTCTCTATCGAAGAACACGAATCGAGAATCCTTTGCTCCAAACCGAAGAACAAAAGTAAAAGTTGCTAGGAATCTGTGTCTGCCTTAAAGTGTAAAAAATATTTGTCTCTAAGAGACCTAAAAACAAGTATTTATAGTATTCACTTCATTATAGACGTTTAGGGTTTGATGTGAAATGACGGAATTGGCCTCGGGAATGAAACGAGCTTGATTTGGTAGCACAAGAGGTGGCCGCGGGTGCGTGGTCTCGACCCGCGGTGAAATGATGCTTGGCCACGAACGGCGCCCTCCTTGCCACGGCAAAATGCCGGTTGGCCGCGGGTTCAGCTCCTCTGCCCGCGGTGAATCTGGTTTGAGGCAGCTTCATCTGCCTTCAGTGCTTCGCGTATATTTGATGATCCAACCATTGGAATGTCGCCAAACTAATTGCATTAGAAAGCTAGTTGTGTCTTCTTTGTTGTCTCCAAATTTGGTGATGATCAGACGGTGAGAAGTTCTTCTTTGACTTCAAGACTTTTGAGGGTCCAAATTTATCCAAAAACGTAATTTTATTCCGAAATGCAATCTTTTATCCCAAGCTACCCGAAATGTCTTACAAAACTCTAAAACATGGAAATCACTCGAAAACCATTGAAAACGGAGTTAAAACAACTGCAAAATATATTAAAGCAATCCATAAAAATGGTCAAAACCCGATGTTATCACCATACGCGTCCATCAGTTGGGAAGAATGTAGATCGTTGTTCCTCAACCATTTTTGTCGCAAATACCATCCTCATCCCCAAAGGAACGGATTTTATGGAAATCACCAGCATTGAGCACCACTCAGCCACACCCAACATCTTCATTACGCAGCTCCACTTCCATCTGTCGACCACTCGCCAGTAGACTTCAACAATATCTCGATCATCAAGAGATGAGCACAACAACTCTCACCGCTAAGATCGACAGAGCCATAGAAGATCTTACTCATGAATTTGATTTCGTTTCAGCTCAGTATCAAGAATCGAATGCCAAGGTGAAGCAGATAGCTAAGGTTCAAGTTGAGGTTCAAATACGACATTATAAAGGCCTCCTGAGAGATGCAAGGGATATTCGAAACTTCAAATATCATTTGAACAGCATGTGCGACCACTACGATACTAAGACCGAGGAGTGTGAGAAAAAAACTCAAAACTTTTCTCTGAAAGAATAGTCAAGACAGATATTCGAGCAACTGAAGCGCATAAACGTGCTAAAGAAGTTAGCATTTTTCCCATTCTAAAGATTTATCTAAGGAACATCAGGAGTGTTCTAAATCAATCAAAGTCCTCTGTTTCGATCTGAACATCAAGTACAATGATCTTGTTAGCAAGACCATCAGGTTGAATGAGAAGTTTATCAATCTTTCCACTCTATTCACAACACTTGAAGATCGAGTTTTTAAAGTTGAAGGAGCTTTCCTATATCTATATCTTAATCGACTTTCCCAACATCAACACATATATCTTAATCGACTTCTACATATGATTTTATGAATCAGTTTGATGAGCCTTCGGCTTTGTTTCGTGAAATTTTTCAAACACCGTCTCCGATTGAACCAAAAGACGAAGACCACGAGCCCAAGATGATGCAGCCCAACCCCGAGCCACCATGCCCCATCTTGACAAGCCTCTCAACAGCCCATAACCATGGAGACTCAAGGAGTACCAGCCCAAACAATCTTACAAACCTACAATCATTCAAATGGCCCGATAAGAACATATGGGCATCTCTTGAAGGATTCCGGTATAACCACAAAGAATTAAGCCAAGATCCAAATTGGTCCATTTTCTTGACCCATCGAGGATCCACAGTGAACCAAGACTTGACCCAGAACGGTTCAGACTTGACTAGAACTGAGATCATAATCCGGATGATCCAAAATTGTCCAATTTCGGACATTTCCTTATTTGGATCATTGCAGACTTATCTTTGGCGTCCATGAGAATTTTCCTATGATCAAGAGGCTCCATGTAGTGACTACAAATAGACCAGCAAGCAGGGGATCAAACAGATCTTTTCACATTTTAACTTTCCATATTCAGAGCCAATTAGATCAAATATGGTTCAATGCGTGTATCCCTTTGATTTATTTGGTTTTGACAGATTTGAGATGCTCCACACCATTAAGAGACCTCCAAAACGTCACTACTTCATGCCCAAGCTGTGCAGGTACAAGGAACCTTCACATTTCCCTTACTTGACCAAAAATCAAGCAATACAAGCCATATCAATCAAGCCTTTGATTGATTTCTTATTTATGTTAAATATTTGAATTATTTGCTTTGTAAAAACGTGTAGGAGCTCTATATAAGCTCACTCATTTCCTTTGTAAAACTCAACAATGAATTAATACAATAAAAAGTTTAAAGTTTCTTTACAAAAGTCTTGTCTTTTGTGTTTGTTAATTAGAGTTGTGTGGAATCACCTCTTTTGTGTCCGTACGATCTATAGAGTGTTGTGTGTGATTCCTCACTCTAGAAGTCATGAGAGTCTCTGTCTTTTTGTGGAATTGATATTCTCATAATTTACATGTTCTAGCATGCATTTTAGTTTGCATTCTCTAGTCATTTACATGCATAACCATAGCTTTGTTTAGCATTTCGGTCCCTTTTAGAGATTAGGATGTTGCATTAGGTCCTAGAGAGTTTCACATGTTTTGTGACGTATTTTAGGTACTTTGGAGAAGACTCGAGACTCGGGACGTGAGGCCGATCGGATTGGAAGCAAGGAGAGGAAGCCAAAGGCATGAGGAGGCTTGGCAAGCCAGGACACCGATGTCACATATCGGTGTGACTGATATATCATGGTTTTTACCCTGTTTAAGCCATGATATAAGTCCTTTTTTAGAGTCTTTTCTAGTGTTTTGTAGTATTTTATAGTCTTTTACAGGTTATAGCCACTTGTTTAGGCTAAACTTTATTTTTATATACTCTGGTTTTGAGACAAGTATGAATCTCCCTTCGTCCGAGATCAGATCTTAAAACCTTTTGTTATTCTTATTTTATTGATGATTTATTCAAACATGTCTTTTGATTCAATTGCCATGTCTGAGTAGATCCACCTTAGGTTTAGGGTTTTCTCATAAAAGATTTCTCTGAATGCTAGGTTAATTATCTGTTTAGGATTCACCATCTGAATTAGTTCTTCACCTTAGGTTGTGTTCAAAGCTAATTCTAGGTTGACGAATTTGGAATTTAGATCTTAGGATAATTGATTAGGCACGAGTGTGCGATTAATTACCTGATAGAACCTAGGTGAGCAAATTGATTATTCGCAAAGAGATTTGGTTTAATTGATTTGTGAACATATCAAACCTGATATTAAAGCTGATTTAGAATTTAGGATTCGCAAAGAGATTTGGAATTCCTAGGATTTAGATTTAGATAGTTTTCGCAACGAGAGTTGGTTAATTATATCTTAGTGATTTGAGTTCAAGAACCGTGCTTAAATCTGAATCATGTTAGTTAGTTAGTCTGCATTCATTGATTTCCTGAGAAAAACCCTGGGCCTATATTTTCCCAATTGAATTACAGCCCTTTTAATTTCTGCATTGTTTTCGTTTACATCTTTTGATTTAGCTTATTTCGGATCTATATAATCTATTGTGTGATAACTGAGTCTTTGTGGTTCGACCCCTAGCTAAACTACAGCAACTGCTTTAGTACTTTTTAGGGTATTAAATTGAGCATATCAGTGACTGATCGGTAAGGAGACAGAAGCCAATCGTCCTTAGCACCGACGTCCCACACCGACAAGAGACATCGGTGTTGAATCCTCAGGGGATTACACCGGTGTCGCAAGTCGGTGTGACTGATCGGTGCCACTCTTTCGAGCAAACTTCACCTCAACACCGAGGTCACAAGTCGGTGCAGCTCCAAGGGGAAATCATCGTTAGCACTGACGTGCGACACCGACGTGTGACATCGGTGTGTCTCACACAAACTTCGAGCAACTTCTATTTCTACACCGAGGTCACAAGTCGGTATGCTACATCGGTGCACAAACCCAGGTCCAACACCGAGATATTGCACCGATGAGTGTTGGCCTCCGACCCACTCTTACCCAACTCAACCGGGTCGGTACCCGGTTTGTCATGGGTCGACCCAGTTCACCCCTGTTCACTATTTAAACCCAAAAACCCAAAGTCTTTTCTTAAGCAAAAACCTCTCTTAGAGTGATTTAGAGTAATTTGTAAGAGATTGATCCTTTTGATTTATGAAATTTGAGTATTGTTTTCTTTGATTCCATATATCTATCTTCTATTTTCTAACCATCCAATCATTTGATCATGGGTTCCAACTCTTCTTTTATGGGATTTGTTGAGACCATGGTGATTAGTGAGTAGTTCTTAGAGTTTGAGGATGGGTTAGGTTTAGAGTGATTCCAAGAATTATTCATGATGCTTAGGGTTATATTATCTAATTTCGCTTCTTGATTAGTGATCTTAATGCTAGATTGGGCTTGAGAGAGTCAATCTAGATCAAGGGGCATTTGACACCCACAAAGTGTTTGATGAAATGCTTTGATGAACTATTTAAGAGATATTCATTCCTAGCCTATGAGAGTAGTTGTCTAGGGTGTTTATTTGGTTGATCTTGATTGTTTACACCTAATGCTTGCTAATTGGTAATTAACAAATGAGAGTTTGATCTTGGATTAATAATTAGCATAGTGATTAATGCCTTGATAGAGGATTAGTCACACTTAATGATCATTGCCTAGGGATAGCTTTGTTTCAGTATTGAGCATCATGGATTAGCCTTGGATCCTCTAGAACCAATTACCCCATCCTTGAATTCATTTATATTTCTTGCATTACAGCTTGTTTAGTTTGCTATTTCTTGTTCTTATCTTAAGTTGCTTAGTTCACTTGTTAATTCATCAAAACCATCTTTGTTTGCTTAACTTATGAAGTTTTATGTATTCCTAGTGATTGGAACTTAGCCCATTGGTTCGAAACCTCTTGTGCTACATAAGCATTTTGAGTAATTAATACACGGAAAATTCTTGTATCAATTTGGCGTCGTTGCCAAGTGGGTTTAGCTTTCAACATTAGGATTTTACTTCCTCTTGAGATTAAGCTTTTTCTTTTTCTTTTGCCTACTAATCTATCTATCTAGTTTTGTTTTCTCTTTATAGGATCATTGACAACGGTCAAGGGCAACAACAAGCTCACGTTGGGCAATTCCACATCCCACCACCACCTGCCCGTGATGCTAGAGCTCAAAATACCGTTGGAGCGGGAGACGCGGCCAATGCCCATGTCAACCGCCAAAGAATCCAAGCACCACCGGTTGAGACCAATGACTTTGAAGTCAAAGCTAGCTTCATCAACATGGTGCAAGGTAACAAATTACATGGCTTGGCGGTAGAAGATCCACTTGACCACTTAGATTACTTCGACCAGATTTGTGGATTGACAAAGATAAACGGAGTATCCGAGGATAGCTTCAAGTTGAGGTTGTTCCCATTCTCTCTTGGGGACAAGGCACGACAATGGGAAAAGAACCTTCCCCAAGGTTCCATCACTTCATGGGACCAATGCAAGACGGCATTCCTTGCCAAATTCTTCTCCCATTCAAGAACGGCCAAGATTAGAAATGAAATCTCAAGCTTCACACAAAGGGCAAATGAGAGCTTTAATGAAGCATGGGAGCGGTTTAGAGGATACACCACTCAATGCCAACACCATGGCTTTTACATCGCCTCACTCTTGAGTACTCTCTACCGTGGTGCTATGCTAAAGATAAGAATGCTCCTAGACACGGCCTCAAATGGGAACTTCTTGGCCAAAGATGTGGATGGAGCTATGGAACTTGTGGAAAATCTAGCCCAAAGTGACGGCACATATGGTGAGGATTATGATCGGGCTACAAGGACCACAAGTGATCTTGAGGAGCAAAGGAGAGCCAAAGAAATGAAAGCTCTCAATGACAAGATGGACAAGCTCCTAAATTCTTCTCAAAGAATGGTTAACTTTGTTGGTGATTTTGACGGCACTCATGGTTCCCAAGAACATATGGTGGATTTGAGTAATAAAGAAGAGGTGCATTACATTGGAAAAAATGGTTGCTATCAACGGGGTTTCAACAACAACTATGCTCAACAAATGAACTTCCCCACTCCAAACCAACGTCACAATTCTATGCCTCAAGACCTTGATGTGAAAAATGTTCTTCAACAACTTCTTCAAGGTCAAGTTAATGGAGCATTGGATATAAGCAAGAAGATGGAGGAAATCAATACCAAAGTGGCTTGCTCCTACGATGACCTACACAAGAAGCTTGAGGCATTGAGCTCAAAGGTGCATCAAATGGAAAGCAAAGTAGCCCCTTCCTCATCACCTCTTCCTCAAGGTTCTTCACATGAGAAGGGCATACAAACCTCAAAGGAGTATTGCAATACCATCTTTTCACAAGATTCACATCCACTTGATGTGAATGAAGAGGCTATTAGAGAAATCAAACTTCTAGTCTATGGTTCACGAGCCGAAGCTCCTTGCCCTAGTCACGTCCCCTTGAAGCTCAATGAGGACATTGATGAACAAGGTGGGGGGGGGGGTGACTTTTGGGAATGATGAGGACGTGACCATGGTTGAAGACAAGGGTAGTGTTGATTGCATTGATTCACCAAACATGACAAGGATTGAGCCTAAGTCTCTCCCCTAGCTTGGAAATCCCGGTAAGTTCTCTATCACTTGTTCTCTTGGTGATTTGGAAATTGAGGATGCTCTATGTGACTCCGGTTCAAGTGTGAACGTCATGTCCCGTGAGATGCTTAAGAGTCTAGGGATAGGAAGCATCACTCATCACCCATCACCCATCACCCATCACGTTTGGAGATGCCTCTACACGGAAACAACTTGGTCTTGTGAAAGATTATCCGCTTAAAGTTGGGGATTGTATAGTCCCTGATATGTGCATATTCTACATGTATTTAGCATGTATTTCATATAGATTTTAGGTCATTCTCTTGGATCCTCATGGCATTTCATACTTGTTTTGTCCCATTTAGAGTATTAGGTGCTGCATTAGGTCCTACTGAGTCTTTTGCATGTTTTTGAGGAGTTTACTAGGTGTTTGGAGACACTTGGTGGAGTTTGGAGATTTGGTGCTTAAAGACTAGAGAGGAACCATCTGGAATGTCTCAAATAACCGATCAGACGAAGGCGTTCCGATTTGATCCAGCTCTTCGAGTCTTCATGAACATTGTATAGGGACGCGTCAGATGTCCAGGGAAATTCAAATCAGTTCATTCGGACATTACATTAGGAAGTTATCGCAGTTTTACCAAAGCGTGTCCGTCTGGCCGAGAAGCTAAAATTCCCCCCCCCCCTNCCCGGGAAAAATCCGACCTCGCTCCATCGGCAAGATCCAATTAGGTCGGTCCTGGGACAGGTATTCTCCGAGATTCCGACCTGCCTGAAGAAGAAAAGCCGACCGACCCGAAGGAGCAAGGTCGGTTTTGGGCGGTTAGGACATCCAAGATACGGCACCAGCCAAAGTGACTCAAAGATCATGCCAAATCAAGATCTTCCCGTGCCCAGTTTAATCTGAAATCTTCATGAAAGTTGTAGCCAAGTGTGTTAGCTGCCTCCAGGAGGTGGTTTTGGGTCATTCAGATACGTGGTTCGTTAGATATGGCCACGTAACTGATAGTATGTCCGTCTGTACGAAGCCACCCGACATGCCTGAAAGACCTGTCTGGACGAATGGTCTCCAATCGGATTTAGCCTCGGTGGCATTCACAAAAGTTGTAGCCATGTGTATTATCAGTCCACAGGAGGTGGTTTGAGGCCATTCGGACATGTATCGCAGGAGATATCACGGTTTTAGCGAAGATTCTACACAAGACCAGATTTGACCCATTTCGACCGGGTCGGTACCCGGTTTGTCCCGGGTCGACCCGGTCCGCCCCATTTCTCTATAAAACCACTAAAAACCTAATTTTCATGTCAAGTTTCCTTTTCTCTAGAGTTGGGTTTTATCCCAAACTCTTTCTAAGATGATTTTGGATGGATATACATCATTCATGCCACATTAGTGAATGATTCTTCAACCTATCTATATATTATGTTTATTTAATCTTTTTTCTTTATCTTTATCTCTCTTTTTCCCTTGTGTTCTATCTTGTTATTCATATTTAGGCCTTAGGCCCCTTTTTGTTGGATTTTGGATTTTGTTTGATTTTGATGATTGATTTTTGATGCTTATGTTCTTAATCCTTGCTTTCCTTTCTTTCTAAGTGATCCTAGTGCTAGATTGAGCTTGAGAGAGTCAATCTAGATCATAGAGAAAATCATGCACACCAAGTGTTTGATGAAATTCCCCTAGGAGCTTAGTAAGAGATAAACATTCTTAACCTATGAAAGTAGTTGCTTAAGGTGTTTATTGGTTGATTTGAATGTTGATCTAAATGCTTGCTAATCATTTTATCACAAATGAGAGTTTGATCTTGATTAAGTGATTAGCAAAGTGATTAGTGTCTTGAGAGAGGATTAGTCATAATTAGTGATCTTACCCTAAGGATTAGCATTGATTGTGTGTTAGGCATCGTTAGTCAATTGTCTTGATGATTATATGATGATGATTTAGGTTGATCTTTGTTAGGTCCTTCACTTAGGTTGGTTCTCAATGCTAGATTTGATGAGATAAACCAAAGTCTAGAACTACACCTAGATGAGGTAGTTCTAGTTGACGTGACAAACCAATCTAGAGCTACACCCTAGGATTTTTGGTCTCATCCCATGCATTAGGGAGAGATTCGAGTAAACGGTGTTAGTGCTAGATTAGATTTATTCATTCGAGTCTTGAACTTAGGCATTTCACTCCTAGCCGGAGTTTAAATGAATTGCTTGAAACGAATCTTTTGTGAGCTTTTCGTGCCTAGCCAACGATAGTTGATGTCTAGGGTGATTAGTGAACTAAGTGGTATTGGAGGTCAATGCTTGTTAATCATCCTATCACAAACGACGGTTTGTTCTTGATTTGGTGATTAACAAAGTAATTAGTGGTACGACGGTGGATTAGTCAAAATTATGAATCCCATGTTCTATGATAGTGTTCAGTGCAATCTTTGACATCATTGTTTGCTCATTAATCATCTTCTTGATAGTTCATTCCATGATCCAACACTTATATCTTTGTTTTCTTTCTTGCATTTGTTTCCTTAGTTTAAAAAAAACATAAAAACCCAAAAACATTGCTCTAGCTTAGGAAGTTTCATGCATTCCTAGTGTATTGATCTTAACCTCCTCGGTTCGATACCTCAAATACTACAATGACATGAGTGGGATTTGAGTAATTGACTAGTAAAAATCCTACTATCAGTCCCAACGAATTTCGTTGTTATGGAAATAAAGAAAGCCAACAAGATTCCACTCCTCCTTGGAACCCCATTCCTCCATACTACCGGTGCTAGCATGGATTTCAAAAACCAAAGGGTAGTTCTCTTGAATGTGGATGAAAAGGTATACTACCCAATGAGGTCTTCTCCCAACAAGCTTTGTGGCATAATGATCATTAAAGACGATGTGTTTTGTGTTGAGGAAGTGAAGTATGCGAGTCGTTGTGAGATGGTTGATGTGGTTTCACCCCCAAAGGCTAGTTTTGAGAAGAAGGGATCTTGTGAAGAAAGAGCTTTTTGTTATGGTAATGGTAATGAAGCCCTTGCATTGGATGGTGTATGTCTAGATTCCCTTTTCCATGCTGACATAGATGATGGGGTTGATAGTGGCAAGAGTGCAAGGAAGAGATCAAAGACCAAGGTCAAGAAGAAGACACCAAGCAAGCTCGTTGAGTCTAAGTACGAGCTAAGCCAACCTCCCACCATGACCCTTACGCCGTGGAAGCATGAGGACGGGGTGATCGAATACAAGATCAAATGCAAAGGATGGTCCAAGCCTTTTGCCTCGATAAAAGCCATCCTCACACCGGAGCCAAGGAGAAAGGCGAAACCGGTCTTCAAGATGTCATGAGCAATGTGCTCAAGCTCGAGCTCAAATATCCACCATGAAGTGCTCACACTCCTCCATCACCCGCCTAAAAGGGTAAAAAAATTCAAACTTGGGAGACATTCTCATGTTTATCATTGTACATATTCTCTTTACTTTCTAGTTAAATTTTGTGTTTCTTGGGCTTTTTGATGGTTTTGTTAAGTGGTTGCAAGGGTCTTGATGGTAGCAATGGTGTTTGATGTTGGGAAAGCTCTCCATTCCCATAGTAGCACTCCTCCATTGTAAGTAGCATCTTTCCTTTTGAGTTTTTTTTTGCATATCATCTTTTGTTTTGGGTCTCTACCTTGAATTTATTTCACACCGGGATGGTGTGATTTAAGTTTGGGGGAGAGACCGGTATCTAACCATGTGTTTTGTGTTCTTATTTTGTATTTTGCATCTTGAGTCTCATGCATTTTCAATAATTTAGAAAAATTTAGAAAAAATTTGCATTGCATTTGTAGATTTGAGTCTAAGTTTCATATAGATTTCATTGCATGAGCATTGGGAGCGATGACATATTCATCCTTGTAGAGCATCATATTTAGAGCTTAGTCCAATGCCATTGTTGTTAGTTACTTGATGCTTTGATCTCATGCTTGAAATTAAGAACAAACCATGTTTTGATCTCATGTCTTATTGTTCTTGTCTTGATTGAAGCAAACCTTGAATTGAATTCAACCCCATCTAAGAGATAACCTTAAATTTGACTTTTAATTATCATGTTTGTGCATTTTTGAATGGATTCTTGGATCACCATATACATACTTGGATATTCATTTCCCTTTTCACCACTCTTGTTTATCCAAGTAGCCATATTGATATGCTCAAATTAATACCCTAAAAGTACTAAGCAGTAGTTGCAGTATAGTAGGGGTCGAACACAAGGACTCACAGAAACACACAATAAATTATATAGGTGAGAATTAAGCTAAACGATCAATGATATTGAAAACAAAACGTAAATTAAAACGGTTGTAAATTCGATTGGGAGAAAGCTAGGTTCAGGGTATTTCTCAAGAAATCAATGAATGCAGATAAACTAACTAACAGGATTCAGATTTAGCACGGTTCTTGAACTCAAATCACTAATATATAATTAACCAACTTCCGTTGCGAAAACTATCTAAATCAAAATCCTAGGAATTCCAAATTCCTTTGCGAATCCTAAAGTCTAAATCAGCTTTTTAAATCAGGTTTGATTTGTTCACAAAACAACTAAACCAAATTCCTTTGCGAATAGTTATTTTGCTCACCCTAGGTTCTATCAGGTAATTAATTGCACTTCTGCACCTAATCAATTATCCTAAGATCTAAGTTCTAGGTGATCAATCTAGAATTAGCTTTGCAGACAACCTATGGTGAAGAGCTAATTCGGATAGTGAATCCTAATAACTAATCAATCTAGCATTCAGAGTTAACCCTTATGAGAACCCCAAACCTAACAAGAGATCTACCCAGACATGAAAATTGAAGCAATAAACATGTTTGAATAAATCAGAAAGAGTAACAAGAGGGTTCGAAATCTTCTCTTGGACGAACAGAGTTTCAGACTTGTCTCCCTTCAAAAGCTCTCTCACAAAGCCAAAGTAAAATCAACCGTAATCAAAGCATAGCCATTAAAGTGGCTGTAAAATCCTATTAAATAACCTAAATCATGTTTTGGGGCTTCTTGTAAATAATAAAGTCTTCTGGGCAATTTTGCAATTCTTCAACTCTTCATTAAAGTCGCGGGTCGTGTCTGCTTCGATGAGTATCGACCAATACTAGGTAGTATCGATCGACACTGATGCTTCAAATCGGGTACTCAGCTCCAAAATGCTCCAGAAAGCTCCAATATCTCCAATTATGCTCCAAACGTGCTAAAACCTGTAAAAGACTCTAAAACACTACGAAATAGTAGAAAGACTCTATAAAACGGACTTATATCATGGCTTAAACGAGGTAAAAACCATGATATATCAACTCCCCCAAACTTAGCCTTTGCTTGCCCTCAAGCAAATAGAAGACTAAACCAGAGAAAGAGGTTTGAAAACGTAGAGACTCACCTGTTCTTGAAACGTTGAAATGACCATTTTCCCAAGCACCCAAATGTTACCTAACCAGCTTTTGATCTAAACACCATGTACTTCTCCGTAGACATTCACAGCTTTCTAGACTACACACATTATTTCATAGCATTGTTCAATCAAGCCATCCTCGCCAGTTTCATCGCTGTGATTCATATCAAGAACCTTCCAGATTCTTTCTCATACAATATCATGACAAGGAACCACCCTTTTTTACACTTTCTGGTATTATTTCTCTCTCCCAGACTTATTTCTTATTATGTTCTCTCTTTTATTTTTTTTAGCTTTGCATATACACATCAAGGTATGAGACGCGAGTATTGATGATGTTAGCCACCGAATCCCCGGTTCTTCCCTCTCAACGTATCAAAGGCGTAGGCGAATAATGGCATCATAGGAAAATTCTAGCCTCGCTTCCAATCCTTTGTGTGATCATTCCTCACCAAGTAGAATAATGGGATCGTTCGAAATTTTCCTAACCCTCTACTCAGAAGAAAATCATCTCATCTTTTAATGCATCTTAATTATTAATTAACTTGTAACAGGGAGAGAAATACCATTACTTTAAACACATGGGTTCCTTTGTCAGATACGAATGATGAATCAAGCTCTATGGGTACTAACCACATTGATGAAGTGCAAAAATTTGGCTCAGGCTTTAAAGAACTTTGCTGGAAACATGAGTGTATTCTAGTCAACTGGTCAGCCTTTGGATTTTTCATTAGTCGATCTAGAACTGATTCTGTAACAATGGTCACTTAGAAGCAAGGTCAGATCAATGGATTCAAGAAAAAGATCACAGTCTCCAACAAAGTTTTGACTCAATAAAACAACGAATGACTCAAAAACGACTGACTCTAAGAAAAACAAAAACAAAGTCAGCGACTACCTCCCCCTGACTTGAACAACACTGTCCCCAGTGTTATCTAGCCTAGAGTTGGTGAAAGAAAATCAAAAGAACCAAGTGGATTGTGAAAAATCAATAAGTTACCGGGCTGGAACATCGAGTGTCGACCGACACACGGCCTGGTATCGATCGATACCAGGCTTAAGTCGACAAGATGAACCGTCTGAATCGTGTAGAGTGTCGCCCGATACCAATGGGGTATCGATCGACACTCAGGCGATTTTGCGTTTTTCAACGTCTAAGGTCAGATGTAGCTCCACAAATGTGTCAAACGATCCATGTGTTAAATGTAAGCACTGTTAGACCACTCAAACACAAGTTAGGTGCAACAAAATATCATAGAAGCTTAAATCCACAGGTCCGAAAACATAAAAGACACAAAAGTTCAAACGAAAATAAAAAAAAAGGGAAAAGAAAAGAAAAACAAACGTGAAAACATATACAAGGAGGACTAATCCTCCTCAGTGGTGTCAAAGTCATCGCTAGCAGTGCCAGATGGTCCAACGTCAGTGGGTGTGCGTGGTGAAACAGGACGGCGAGACGAAGGACCAGCGTTCTAGTCAGTCATGCAGCGGCAGCGTGAGATCGCAGTCCAGATGCTCCGCATACTCTCTATCATCACCTTCTAAAAGGCAGCCGGCTCCATCGGAAGTTCCGACAAAGATGGAAATGATGGTGCATGGATAGAAGAAGTTGCTGCTCGCGATCGCTGTGCTCGTCCTCCCTGGCGTGAAATAGATGGAATGTCAGCAGCTGGTGCAGGTGTGCTAGCAGAAGGACCTCGTCCTTGGCGAGTGCGAGGTGCGGCAATAAGTACGCTCGCATCAGGTTCGAAACGCAGCTGAACGGGATCGTCATCAATGTCTGTCAGTTCTCTGTTTGGGAGCTTAACGAGAAACTCCCCTTCCGTGTTGGAAACACCAATGTCGCGCAGGCTTCAACTACCTGAGGTTTTGCATATGTCTCTTGTCCATGACAGTGCGAGTGTGACTATCGAACAACTCGCTGTGCTGATACTGAAATGCTGGAAGATAGGGGTAAGAAGACTACCCACTGTCTCGGTCTTCCGAGCTGTTCCCACGAATGGCTTGGTCTTTAGAGAGACCAGGTGATGGGCAAAGACTGCCCCTAGGTTGACTGCGAGATCGAGGGCAGGCCACTCATAGTTCTCATCGTGGATGATGTCTCCAATGGCTATGGAGAGCATGATAAGCTCGAACAGCCGCATCTTGTTAGGCTCCATCTTACACAAGATGGTGTTGCTCAGGATCCTAACCAGACAGCGCAGAACGGGATGACGAACGTCCATCTGAGGAGATGTCTTGGAGTCGTAGGCTCCGTTCTCGAAATGCTCCCAGAAAACCTGCACATCGTGAAACTGAGTAGGCATAGCAACCTTCCAGAAATCCCTGCGGAAGCCATAGATGTCGCAGAAATCTGGGAGCGGCAGCCTGTATCTCACTCCGCGAATCATGAAGGTCATGGTGCCTTCCAGCGCATCCTTCAGAACCTCATCCTGATAGTAAACTCGGACTGTCGCGAGGAATTGTCGTACCAAGTCAGGGTACAAATCATATTGTCGCATCGGCATAGTCCCCGAACCCATCTTCTCTATCAATCTCCCGAGTGGTCTGTATATCAACGTCTTGCCAAGCGTTGTAGAACAACGTGTCGTAATCGTCCCAGGTCTCTGAGATGGGCACGTAGACGCAATCATTACTGATACGTGCTCAAGTGTTGAAGAAGCTGGACTAAGGTCTCTCTCTTCTGTCAACGGGATAAGGTGGAGGTTGCTGGTGGGGCGATGAGAACCACAAGAGAGGCGACGGTCTCTTGATACTTCAAGGGGTTTCCCTAAGGATCGGACTCACTCACGATCTAAAGAGAGAAAACGTTTTTGTGAAGAACAAAAACTCGAAAATAACCAAGGGAAATTCTTATTGTCTGCGTGACTGAGAAGGACAAAGCCTTAGGGTTTTTAAAGAGAGCTCACGCCCCCAAAGAAAAAGAAATAAACCGAAAAGGAAATAACAAGACGGGTCCTTAACAATTTAGGCCCGTTTACAAAATAATTAAAAGACTAAGAGAAATAGAAGTGAGGCCTCGTGTAGCTGGTCTTCATGGGCTTACAGAGAGTCATTAATTGGGCCAATAATATTGCAAGCCGTTTGGCCTCGGTAAAAACCCATCTTCGCAAAACCCAGTGGGATAAAAACGAAGGTTGGGAAAAGAGCACCAAACGACTTACAAACCCAACTAATGACCTTCCTTGGGCCTAAGTCATCTCTGGTGAAGTGAAATCGACCATAGATAAGTGGGCCACGAGCCTGGGCTTGATGAGTGGCCACTTAGTGTTATCGGCCAGCAAAGGATCCAGCCGATATGTCTTCAGTGTTTGGACGTTCTGGTCCGAATGGTAAGGATTCTTGGGCTGATCTTTAGTGTTCTGGAAACTAGACTCAAAGAGCTTCAAATCCATATGTGGATCGCCTTCTGGATCGTCCGGGATCATGAGTGGATCCTGCTTCAAAGAATCGGCCCAATAACTGCTCGCAAATGGGCTTAGCGGACTAGTGTCCGTCTTGAAGAAACCTTCTTGTCTGAGCTGGTCCATGAACATGTTGAACTTCTTTTCCATGTCCCTGCTCCTGGTTCTAGTCACTGGTCCACTTGGTACTAGTGGTGCTTGTATGACTTGGGTCGTTGACTCGATGTCCTCATCACTCCCTCCCTCTTCATGAGGTTTTGACCCCAAAACATCATCACCTTCAAACTGATCAAGCCTGATCAGTCCTTCGTTTTCCAGATGCTTTAGCTTCTCCTTGAACATGTTGAAGCTATTTTCCAGACTCTTCCTCCTAATGATTTCCTCTAGGGTTGATTGATCCTTCAAGTCGTTTGCTCGCTTTCCACTCGGTGAAGTAACTTTGGGAGTTACTGTCCCAAATCCATAAGAGAACCGCTGTCGCCAATAAACAAGATCTAAGCTTGTCGTACGCTCAGTACAATTCTCTTTAGAATTGGTAGTATCCAAAAATCCTCCGGGTTTCCAATGTCGGCTTTGTAATGCATCAAACCGACCGTTCATCATAGTCTCCATAATCGGCCCGGCTTGGTCTTGTCCGAGCTTTGAGCTCACCTCTGGTGGGCTAGCTGGTTCGATGTCCTCATCACATCCTCCCCCTTGGAAAGGTTTTGTCCTCGAAACTTCTAGACCTCGGGTAACGATTGGTGTGGGGCTCAGATATAATCGATGTTGAACATCAGGTGGTTCTTCTTTGATCAGCAAAGAAGAGATGGCCCCTCTCCATGGTGTGTTGCTGACTTCCTTGGGCAGTAAGGTAGTCGTTTTAGTGAAATCTCCTTTTTCACTTTCGATGTCGCCATTGTTCCTTTTCGGTTTTGGTCCTTGTTGCTTCTCCTTGGTACCTGAAATATTCTCTAAATTTTTGGCAAGAAACAAGTGTGTTATGGCGGTCATGGAATTATCATAAGCAACAGAGCAAAATTCAGTTTGAGTCAATTCATCTAGTTTTTCTTCTAAGTGTGACTCAAGATACAAAAGCTGGTTTATAGATTTTTCCACCGAAATTATTTTATCATCAGATTCTATGGGACTTATCACGTCCATGAACACATTCATTGAGTCATCAGAAGTATATAAAAGTGAGGGATGACTTACCTGATCAGAACTGTCGATGAGTTCTAGTTCCTTTGTCGCGGTATTGTGATTTATGGCTCGATCGGGCGGCTCTTCTTGTAGCAGCACGTTGCTGGTGCCACTTCCATTATTTTCAGTGGCTGCCTCGTTCATAGTGTGCTCCACTCCATGTCCTATACCTGCACTAACAACCTTTGGCAAAGACAAGCGTAATATACACGAACTGGAATTTTCAAAATTCAACTTATGTTTTTCTACTTCGCTAGTCTCCTTTTCCAATTCAATTGATGAAATATTTTTGGAATTTCTAGATGGGTGCGTCATAGCAAAATGTCCTCTTTGATGACATCTATAACAGATCGTAGTATCTACTTTAGAGAGTTTAGAAGACTTACATTGCTTTGTTGGACGTTGCGGCTTAAGCGACGGTTTTGTGCTTCTCGGGTGAGCTATGACCGGTGGGCTGGGATGTGATTTAATTTCTGTAGCTGCCACTGGTTTCTTTGCCCTTGTATTCTTCTCTAGAATGCCTTGAAGCACCTTCTTTGGTTCGGGACAGCAATCGTTCTTGCGGTCAAGAATAGGCTGCGGTTTTGGTGTTGTCATCCAACTTTTTGAAGTTGCTTGGAACAGATGTCTCTTGGGAGTGTAGCTAGGATTGTATGATTTTGGTACAAACTCCTTGTACATACGCTGCTTGAGATCACCCCAAGTTTTGATCGGATTATAATAGTAGCCCATAATTTCTTCTCGTTCCCACCATGTAGAAACTTCTCCAACAAGGGAGACAATCGCGCATGATAGTCTCCTCTCCTTTGGGATGTTGTGGAATCGACACCAATTCTCCATTTCCTGTTCCCACAGTAGATAACCTCCGGGTCCTTGTTCATGACCTGAAAAATAGAGGTGATGAGTTTCACAACCTCCTTCTTCCGTCGGTTCGCCATACGGATCATCTTGAGTATGGTCTTTGATGTGCTCTTGGTTTGATTCTGGATTCTCATCTTCATACTCCGTGTCATAACCATGTTCTGGTTCATGGCTGTAGTCCCCTTCGTCTATACTGTTTTGAGACTCAGCATCTCCCTGCCATGAATCTTCTTCGCGACCATCTTCTTCAAACTCTCCTCGGTTGGTCTCTCCTTCGCTTGACCAAGTCGAGTGATCGATGTTGTTGCCTCGGCTACCATCTGGTGGCTCCGGTTCAGGCTTATCTCCATCATGATTTTCTTCAAAATCAGAGCTTGAATAGGCGTCTTCACTCCATGGCTCTCCATAACCAGCCTCTTCCTTGTACCAAGTATGGATTGGTGTCTCATAATTGTTTTCGTTGGGGCTGTACTCATACGGATCCTCTTTTTCTGAGATAGAGTAACCCATGGCTGCTTCCTCTTGAGTTTCTCTGTGTAAAGTTCCTGCAGATTCTGTGTTGACGAGTGTGTCGACGACACTGTCACGTACTAAATTTCCTGCAGATTCTGTGTTGACGACTGTGTCTTCGACACAGTGGCTTGCTTCACTTTTCCTTGGTCAATATCTCCTTGAAAAAAAAAATTTCACAAAGTGTATCAATGGAGCTCTAAAAAAAAAATCGACCAAGACAAGTAATAAGGTAAGAAAAAAAATTTCTTAAATCTAAAAGGAAATATTATAAACTAAAAATACTCTTTTTTTTTTTTTTTTTTGATTAACTTAACAAAAAAAGGAAATAGCAAACATCGAGAATCCTAATATATGGTACTTTTCTTTCTTTTTTTTTTTTGACTAAAATTATAAAAGGAAAAAATTTAAATTCGACTAACTAATGATATGCTAAGTTTTTTTTTTTTTTTTTTTTGAATCTAGCAACCTAACAAGAACAAAAAAATACAGAAAACTAAAAGATGATAAGGGAACGTTTACACCTTAGATTCAGGAGCTTTTGAAGCTCTGATACCAAGATGATACGTGCTCAAGTGTTGAAGAAGCTGGACTAAGGTCTCTCTCTTCTGTCAACGGGATAAGGTGGAGGTTGCTGGTGGGGCGATGAGAACCACAAGAGAGGCGACGGTCTCTTGATACTTCAAGGGGTTTCCCTAAGGATCGGACTCACTCACGATCTAAAGAGAGAAAACGTTTTTGTGAAGAACAAAAACTCGAAAATAACCAAGGAAAATTCTTATTGTCTGCGTGACCGAGAAGGACAAAGCCTTAGGGTTTTTAAAGAGAGCTCACGCCCTCAAAGAAAAAGAAATAAACCGAAAAGGAAATAACAAGACGGGTCCTTAACAATTTAGGCCCGTTTACAAAATAATTAAAAGACTAAGAGAAATAGAAGTGAGGCCTCGTGTAGCTGGTCTTCATGGGCTTACAGAGAGTCATTAATTGGGCCAATAATATTGCAAGCCGTTTGGCCTCGGTAAAAACCCATCTTCGCAAAACCCAGTGGGATAAAAACGAAGGTTGGGAAAAGAGCACCAAACGACTTACAAACCCAACTAATGACCTTCCTTGGGCCTAAGTCATCTCTGGTGAAGTGAAATCGACCATAGATAAGTGGGCCACGAGCCTGGGCTTGATGAGTGGCCACTTAGTGTTATCGGCCAGCAAAGGATCCAGCCGATATGTCTTCAGTGTTTGGACGTTCTGGTCCGAATGGTAAGGATTCTTGGGCTGATCTTTAGTGTTCTGGAAACTAGACTCAAAGAGCTTCAAATCCATATGTGGATCGCCTTCTGGATCGTCCGTGATCATGAGTGGATCCTGCTTCAAAGAATCGGCCCAATAACTGCTCGCAAATGGGCTTAGCGGACTAGTGTCCGTCTTGAAGAAACCTTCTTGTCTGAGCTGGTCCATGAACATGTTGAACTTCTTTTCCATGTCCCTGCTCCTGGTTCTAGTCACTGGTCCACTTGGTACTAGTGGTGCTTGTATGACTTGGGTCGTTGACTCGATGTCCTCATCAATTACTCTCAGCTGTCTGCCTGTCTATTCCCTCCCAATCTCTTGTGCAGGGAATCTTGGCCTTCTTGTTACGCTTAGGCCAAGGAGCTCTAACTGTGTGATATATCATGGTTTTTACCCCTTTTAGGCAATGATATAAGTCCATTTTATAGAGTCTTCCTAGTATTTTGGAGTCTTGTAGAGTCTTTTACAGGTCTTAGCACGTTTGGAGCATAATTGAAGATATTGGAGCTTTCTGGAGCATTTTGGAGCAAAGCTGAAGTTCGTGTTGCTGAGTACCCGATTTCACGTCAAGCATCAATCGATACCTCCCTGGTATCGATCGACACTCATCGCAGCAGACACGACCCGCGACTTTAATGAAGAGTTGAAGAATTGCAACTTGGTCCAGAAGTCTTTAATATTTACAAGAAGCCCCAAAACGTGATTTAGGTTATTTATAGGGATTTTACAGCCACTTTGTTGGCTATGCTTTATTTTGTATGCTTTATTTTTATATACTTTGATTCTACTTTTGGTTTTTGGAGAGACAACTCTGAACTCCTGTTTTTATTTATTCCTTTTGATGATCTATTCAATCATGTTGCGTTCAATCTCCATGTCTGAGTATATCCAATTTAGGTTCAGGGTTCTCATAAGGGTTTTCTCTGAATGCTAGGTTGATTAGTTTATTAGGATTCACCATATGAATTTGTTCTTCGCCTTAGGTTGTTCTCAAAGCTAATTCTAGGTTGACGAATATGGAACTTAGATCTTAGGATAATTAATTAGGCACGATAGTGCGATTAATTACCTGATAGATACTTAGGTGAGTAAATTGATTATTCGCAAAGAGATTTGGTTCAATTGATTCGTGAACATATCAAACTTGATATTAAAGCTGATTTAGACTTTAGGATTCACAAAGAGATTTGGAACCTAGGATTTAGATTTAGATAATTCTCGCAAAGACAGTTGGTTAATTATACTTTAGTGATTTGAGTTCAAGAACAGTGCGTAATCTGAATCATGTTAGTTAGTTTATCTGCATTCATTGATTTCATGAGAAATACCCTGGGCCTATATTTCTTCCATCAAATTACAACTCGTTTACTGCTTATTGTCTTTTGTTTCATCTTATTTGCTTAGCTTGATTTGACACTATACAATCTATTGTGTGATTTCTGTGAGTCCTTGTGTTCGACCCCTACACTTACTACAACTACTGCTTTAGTACTTTTAGGGTATTAATTTGAGCATTTCAAATTTGGCGCCTTTGCCAGGGACTCAATTTTGCCATTAGATTTTAGCTGTCGAGTTTCGACTAAGCCCGTCGGTATCGATCGATACTATCTAGTTTCGGTCGATACTCGTCTTTTTCTTTTGTTGATATCGATCGACACCACTTGGTATCGATCGATACTCATCGTGTTTTTGGTTACTTACGTGCCTTGTCTAGTGTTTTGTTTTCAGGTGTATGCATGTTCGTGAAACCAGAAGCAACAAGAGCACTCGGCTAGTTGAACTGTCATTGGAACAGCTAGCACTTGTGGAATGCGAAAACAGAAAGACAAAGCAGACATCAGGGATGAACAACCCAGTGGTTTTAAGAGCTTATGAAGTTGGAGTCTTGAGAGACCAAGAGGGTCAAGTGTGTAATGAGAGAGGGCATCGACTTGATGAGGCTGGAAACATCATTGCCCCTACTGCTGTTGTTGGTCAGATTGTCGAGCCAGCTGTGCAAGCCAACGCTAGGAATGCTGTGGTTAATCGTGGTCAAACGATTGGTGAGTACAACAGGTCTGATCAGTTTTACGCCAATCGATCAGCGATTCGTCCTCCTGCGTTTGAGAGGAATGACTTTGAGCTGAAACCAGCATACTACACTCTTGTGGGACAACATCTCTTTCATGGTCTTCCTAATGAGCACCCTATGGATCATATCGAGAAGTTCGAGGACTTGGTTACTAGCATCAAGAGTAACGGAGTGTCCTACGACTATCTTTTCTGCAAGCTCTTCCCCTACTCTCTAGGTGGAGATGCGACTTACTGGCTGAGGCAGCTGCCTCCTGGATCACTGACTACCTGGGAGGAGACTAAGAAGGCTTTCCTGATTAATTTCTACGATGATGCACGATCTGAAGATCTGAGGAACAAGATCTCTCAGTTTTCTCAAGGTCCGACATAGGCACTCAAAGCTGCTTGGATTCGTTTCAAGTCCTATCAAAGAGACTGTCCGCACCATGGGTTCACCAGGGTTCAGCTGCTAGGTATCTTCTACAGAGGGATCGATTGGAGGTACCAGATGTCTTTGGATACTGCGAGTAATGGGAACTTCAACACCAGGTATCCAGACGATGCGTTTGTACTGACTGAGAACTTGGCGTCTAGCAATAGCACCAAGAATGCTGATTTCGAGCGGAAGAATCAGGCTGGAGGAATCGACGCTTCGCAGATTGCTGAAGTTCAAGCCAAGCTGGATTTCCTGATCGGGAAAAATCAAAGAGCGGTCCACTTTGCTGCTGAGAATGAAGTGGAAGATGTTAACTACATTGGTGGTTCTGGTTTTCAGGGTCAGCGATTTGGGTACAATACCAATCGAAACTTCACCAACTATGCTCAGCAAGGAGGGTACCAATCCCCACCACCCAAAGCTCATGAGAGTAAAATTGAGGGTCTGCTTGAACAGCTGGTTCAAGGGCAGGAGAAGATGACAGTAACCTTCAATGGGAAACTGGATATTGTGTACACCGATTTGAGTGAAGGATCGAGGCTCTCAATACCAGTCACAGGATGCTGGAAACGCAAGTAGCTCAGTCTGCAGCAAATGCCAAGGGAACGACGGTTCATTCACACAATGCACACGTCAATGCAATCTCCTCAAGTGCAGAAAATTTCGATTAGGATCCTAAAATCGCCAGAGCATCGATCGATACCCCCAAGTGTCGATCGATGCTGGTTACAATTCTGAAACGGGACACTTCCATAACCCGTGTATCGATCGATACCCCATTGGTATCGGTCGATACAAAGGAGATTTTTGAGGAAACACTTGAGACTTCTACTGTGGTGCCTAAAGAAGTTCAAGAACGAGTCTATATACCGAGGATACCTTATCCCATAGCTGCTGGGAAGACTAAGAAGGAGGTAGAGGACGCCAGATGCCAGGCTACGCTGGATAAGCTGATTGTGGAGCTTCCTATTGATGATGATATATCTGCCAAGGACGATTCAACAGCGATAACATCGATCGATACCCTGCCTGGTGTCGATCGATACCCATCGCAGATCGAGCCAGAAACTGTGAAAACACCTGAGTTGATCGAAGAAAGAGTTCGCAATCCCAAGAAGCTAAATCTTATTCCTCGACACCTTAGAGATCCCATTTCTCCAAAGCTGCTGCGTGGTTTTGAGAAGATGGTACGAAGGATCTCCCAAGAATCGTCTTTTGAAGAAGCTCTAGAGTCCCGTCCTCTTCTAAGTCACTTCAAAGATTGCAGAGAAACTGAGGAAGAGATTAAAACACTCTTCATTAAGGCTAGAGGTGCACCACCTCCACTAAGACAGCTGACCCAAACGGAATACCCAGGAAGATTCGCAGTTCCATGCTCCATCTCTAGAGTTGAGTTCAAAGAGTCTCTCGTTGACTCAGGGGCTAGTATCAATGTCATCTCAAGGGCAATTGCAGAACGGTTGGGCATTGATATTCGATCTTCAAAGACTTCTATCACATTCGCAAACGATTCTACCTCGCTTCCACCCGGTACTGTCCGTGGTTTGTTTGTCAAAGTAGGAGATTGTCTGGTGCCTACTGATTTTCAGGTTGTGGAGATGAGTGCAATATCTCGTATGCCTTTGCTCCTGGGACGACCATTTATGGCTACTGCTGGCGCAATAAAAGACACGCCTAATAAGAGAATCTCTTTCTCTTACATTGACGGAGGGGTCTATTATGATGTCATTCCCCCTAGAGGTGCTCCCACACGTGTCTCTTGCATTGAGGTTGTCACAGGAGAGACATTAGCAGTTGATCTTTTGGAAGAGCCTCCTGACAAGCCAACTGTCACAGACGTTTCAGTTTAACCACCCATCATCCCCAAGGAAGTTGTCAAGAAGGCTAAGGCAACAAAAAAGAAGGCCAAGAGCAAAAGAGTCGAGGATCCCCATGTCACATTGATTCCTCAGAAATGTGATGGAGACTCGATTGAGTACAAGGTGAAGTGCAAAGGAGCTTCGAAACCATTCTCTAAGGCTAGAGTACTTCTTACTTCGGAGCTGAAGGAAAAAGGAAAAAAGTTTGTGGAGAGTATGTTGCGCAAAACTCTGAAGATAGCAATGTCAAGTTATGGAGCATGTTCTGATGCAAGCTCGCATTCTTATCATGCCTGAAGGGCGTTACAGTCAAGCTAATGACGTTAAACAAGCGCTTGGTGGGAGGCAACCCACTGGTGAGTCTGCTTTTGATTTTTTTTCTTTTTATTTTTTGTTTTGTGTTTGTGTCAGGATAAACAAGGAGCATAACTCGAAATCGCCTTAGTGTCGATCGATACCCCATTGGTATCGGTCGACACCAATCGCGAATAGATGGTTCATCATATCGATTTAAGCCTGGTATCGATCGATACCAGGCTGTGTGTCGATCGATACTCGATGTTCCAGCAAGGTAACTTCTTGTTTTTCCCAATATTATTCTGTTCTTTTGTTTTCTTTCACTGACTCTAGGCTAGATAACACTGAGGAAAATGTTGTTCAAGTCTGGGGGAGGTGTCTGCTGACATTGTGTTTGTTTTTCTTAGAGTCAGTTGTTTTATCGAGTCATTCGTTGTTTTATTGAGTCAAAACTTGTTGGAGATGATGATCTTGTGCTTGAATTGTTTTGTAGATTTTGTTTTTGAGTGACCAGTGTTGCAGGATCAGCTCTAGATCGACTAATGAAAAATCCAAGGACTGACCAGTTGACTAGAAAACATCCATGTCTCCAGCAGAGTTCTTCTGAAGCCTGAGCCAAATTTCTGCACTTCATCAATGTGGTTATAGTATTTTTAGAGCTTGATTCATCATTCATATCTGATAAAGGAACCCATGTGCTTAGAGTAATAGTATCTCTCTCCCCTGTTATAAGTTGATAAATAAGAGCATAAAAGATGAGATGATTTTCTTCTGAGTAGATGGCTAGGAAAATTTCCAGCGATCCCATTATTCTACTTAAGAGGGAATGATCATACAAAGGTTGAAAGCGAGGTTAGGAAAATTTCCCGTGATACCACTATTCGCCTAAACCTTTGATACATAGAGAGGGAAGAACCGGGGATTCGGTGGCAAACACCATCAATACTCGCGTCTCATACCTTGATGTGTATATGCAAAGCTGAAAAAGAAAAAAAGAGAACATAATAAGAAATAAGTCTGGGGGAGAGAAAGTGATACAAAAAGTGTGAAAATGGGTGGTTCCTTGTCATGATATTATCTAGTAAAGAATCTAGAAGGTTCTTGAACATTGGTTGCAGCGATGGAACTGGTGATGAGGGTTTTATTTGAACAATGCTGCGAGATTTTGTGTGGAGTCTGGAAAAGCTGCAAGTGTCTACGGAGAAGTACATGGTGGTTAGATCAAAGCTGGTCAGGTGACATTTGGGTGCTTGGGAAAAGGATCTCTGCGAAGGTTCATGAACAGGTGAGTCTCTGTGTTTTCAAACCTCTTTCTCTGGTTTAGTCTTCTATTTGCTTGAGGGCAAGCAAAGGCTAAGTCTGGGGGAGTTGATATATCATGGTTTTTACCCCTTTTAGGCCATGATATAAGTCCGTTTTATAGAGTCTTTATAGTATTTTTGAGTCTTGTAGAGTCTTTTACAGGTCTTAGCACGTTTGGAGCATAATTGGAGATATTGGAGCTTTCTGGAGCATTTTGGAGCAAAGCTGAAGTTCGTGTTGCTGAGTACCCGATTTCACGTCAAGCATCGATCGATACCTCCCTGGTATCGATCGACACTCATCGCAGCAGACACGACCCGAGACTTTAATGAAGAGTTGAAGAATTGCAACTTGGTCCAGAAGTCTTTAATATTTACAAGAAGCCCCAAAACGTGATTTAGGTTATTTATAGGGATTTTACAGCCACTTTATTGGCTATGCTTTATTTTGTATGCTTTATTTTTATATACATTGATTCTACTTTTGGTTTTTGGAGAGACAACTCTGAACTCCTGTTTTTATTTATTCCTTTTGATGATCTATTCAATCATGTTGCTTTCAATCTCCATGTCTGAGTAGATCCACTTTAGGTTCAGGGTTCTCATAAGGGTTTTCTCTGAATGCTAGGTTGATTAGTTTATTAGGATTCACCATGTGAATTAGTTCTTCGCCTTAGGTTGTTCTCAAAGCTAATTCTAGGTTGACGAATCTGGAACTTAGATCATAGGATAATGGATTAGGCACGACAGTGCGATTAATTACTTGATAGAACCTTAGGTGAGCAAATTGATTATTCGCAAAGAGATTTGGTTCAATTGATTTGTGAACATATCAAACCTGATATTAAAGCTGATTTAGACTTTAGGATTCGCAAAGAGATTTGGAATTCATAGGATTTAGATTTAGATAATTCTCGCAACGACAGTTGGTTAATTATACTTTAGTGATTTGAGTTCAAGAACAGTGCGTAATCTGAATCTGTTAGTTAGTTTATCTGCATTCATTGATTTCCTGAGAAATACCCTGGGCCTATATATCTTCCATCGAATTACAACTCGTTTATTGCTTATTGTCTTTTGTTTCATCTTTTTTGCTTAACTTGATTTGACACTATACAATCTATTGTGTGATTTATGTGAGTCATTGTGTTCGACCCCTACACTTACTACAACTACTGCTTTAGTACTTTTAGGGTATTAATTTGAGCATATCACTGTGGCAGCATGAACCACATGATCAACACTAGTCGCTGGTGCTGGCGACGAAGATGGCACTGGTGGTGGCATGTTCCGCAGGGAAGCATGCGGAACCTCGTTGTCTGCGGACGCTCCGTCAACCGTCACTATGTAAATATCGTTACCTAGGTAACCTTTCACTCCACCTCGTCGCCAATGTAAACCGTCCCAGATCTTGACGCGTTGACCCAAGGCGAAATCCCTTGGCGATGGGTTTGAGCTAGATGCTCCGTCCGTTCGGGTTCTCTTTCGCATAGACATCTGCATCATCATCAAACACAAAACTCGGCATAAATCCAGCGTCTCTCTCAAACACAGCAATCTCGGCTAAGTAAAACAGTGAGAATCGACCGATACCACTTGCTATCGATCGATACTCACACAGGTATCGAGCATCACACACAGAACAGGAATCCAAAAACTCTAAAAGTGCAAACTAAGGGTAATTAAGTGTAATGCAGGATTCGACTAGGCCTAGAACACACAAATCAAGTGATAATCATCCAACAAAACAAGTTCCAAGAGCCTAAAAATCGAAAATCAAACCTTGGTTCACCGATTGAAAAGATGAAGATTCGTGATTCATACCTTGTAGATCGTGAGATTGAGTGAGAGAATGAGATAGAGCACGAAACTCCGAGCAGGATAGACACAAAAATCACTCAAATCCGTTGAGAAACGAAGATTTGTGAATTGGAGAGAGAGAGGTTCGGTATTTGTATCGAGCGATGGAGGTGGTGGGAGAAGAAAGGAAAAACCGTAGGGTTTAATAGGAAACTTACATGCGCATGGAATATCGATCGATACCAGTAGGTGTCGATCGATACTGAGGATGTGGAACGATTGACTCGCCTGATATATCATGGTTTTTACCCTGTTTAGACCATGATATAAGTCCTTTTATAGAGTCTTTTCTAGTGTTTTAGAGTCTTTTGCAGGTCTTAGCACATTTGGAGCTTAATTGGAGTTATTGGAGCTTTCTGGGGGACTCTGGAGCGAAACTGAAGTCTGATGACTAAGTGCCCGATCTGAGCACCAAGCATCGATCGATACCCCCTGGTATCGATCGACACTCATCGAGAATTCATGGGCCGCGACTTTTTCCAAGACTTAAAGAATTGCAAAAGTGCCCAGAAGACTTTGATAATTACAAGAAGACCCCAACTCATGATTTAGGTTATAAATAGGATTTTACAGCCACCTGTTTAGGCTATACTTTATTTTGCTTTAGTTTAAGAGAGATTTTGGTGAGAGACAAGTCTGATTTCCCTTCGTCCGAGATTAGATCTCAAAACCTTGTTCTCTTTCTGATTTTATATAGAGTATTTATTCAAACATGTCTATTGATTTAATCTTCATGTCTGAGTAAATCTCTTGTTAGGTTTGGGGATTCTCATAAGGGATTTC